>CAXKTH010000142.1:0-29726 GCA_964056705.1 Troilus luridus
AACATGTGTTCCTATTTAATATATTTGTTTAATTTATAAGTTGTATCCGCCTTCAGCGGACTCAGATAATGTATATCCTTGACATACCTGCGGGTAATAGAAGGCTGTATAGTCAACATGTACATATTATATGTTCAATATGTTGTAATTGTAATTTCATAAAATAAAGAAGGTTCAGAAAAAAAATAATAAGTTGTATGAATATTTTTATGACTTTAGGTTAAAAATATTTTCAGTTTTATTGCAGTAATTTTCTTTACTTTGGTTGTAGGTTTTAAACTCATGGCAACAGGAATTTATTTTTTTAACGAGTTTCAAATATTAATTTATAATTATTAAGCAAAGAATAGAGTGCCAGAACGTTTGTGTTTATGCCGGAAATCCTGGTTCGAATCCCGCTGCTGGTAGTTACTTTTATGTAGTCTGTTTGCTAGGATCTAGGACCCTCCTGGGGCTCACCCAGCCTCTATAAAATATTATAAAAATAGGGTACCCGTAATAAGGGGGGAAAACCTGGCGGTTGAGCGTGACCTAGGACAAGTCACCTCCTTGCAGAACCGTTGTCCATGAAACAGTACAGTCTCAACCATGTACTGAACCCCCAGACTCGTTCACGGGTCGTAGTGGTACAGAAAACAAAAACAGTATGCTTTTAATTATATTAATGATTCTATAATACATTAAACTATTTCTTACAAACACGAAATGTAAGTGTATTTCCTCCGTCATATTACTGTAGCTTAATTCCTGTTTCTTTTAGATCACTTCATTTAGCAATAGTATTTTGTAGAGGTCATTCAGAGATATTTAATTAAAAAATTAAAGATGGAGTGCCCCAGTTATTAGTAAAATCAGTCAAAATTGATTAAATCAATCTCAGATAAAGAAAAATTAAAAACAAAGTCAATTACAGACCCCAATCATTAACTTTTAACATATGTTGACGCTAGTCTAAAAAAAAAAAAAAGAATTCTAAATAAAATTTGATTAATACTGAAATAAAATAAAATTTGATAACTCTATAACAATAAGACAACCATTTAAAAAAAATTCACTTTTTATCAAAAACATGTTATTTAATTAATTTAAATTGATTCAACGAATTTTGAATATTTTGCAACATTTTTATTTAAACTAGTTCTTTTTGTAAGCTTTCCTTAACGCTGTATATTTTTATTTTTATGTTTAATAACAAGTAACCAGATATAAATCATTATTGATAGATATAAAAATGTTATTCATTTGACATTAAACCGAATCGAAAACTTACTCAGACGCTATCTTTCGATTGCATAACCTACTGATGTAGTTTTGTTGACATTGTCTCTAGCGTTCTAAAAAAAAATGCTTTTTTTTTGCATTCTTTATACTTCTTGACGTAAGGAATTGAGGCCAACATTCCATCGAATTGAAATAATTCACTTATAATGTTTTTTTGTTTATAAAGTATTATGTTCCAAGATGTGGACGTAACTAAAAACCAAACTATTTTGAAGAGGAAAGATTTGTCTTCAAAACAAAAATTACCACAATCAAAAGAACAATAAATAAAAATAAATTAAAAACTATTTTCTTTTTTCTTTTTGAATCAGGACATTTCTAGAAATAAATATTTATAGATTTTACAATATACAAGTAAAAAAGTCTTCAGAAAGGAAACAACGAAAAAATGTTACCAGAAAATGCTATGATTTCAGTTTGAAAGAGTGAACATTTTTAAAGAGTGAGTTAAACGAATCTGTTTAGAAGAAGCCTGGAAGCATTTAATTAAAATTATATGAATTATATACTACATAAATATAATTAAATATTATATTTACAGTAGTCTACTAGTTATTCGAATTTACATATTAGACCAAATGTGTGTATGGGTTTGAAAAAAATACATCAGGAATGTAAACGTACAACAAATATTTTTTAAAATTGTTGGTTTCTTAACGAACTTATTTCACCAATCGCTGGAATTATCTATTGGTTCCAATAGATAGCGTTTCATTCAAGTTACAAACAAATTCCATATATATATATATATATGTATATGTGTGTGTGTGTCTGTGTGTCAGTGTGTGTGAGTCTGTGTGTATGTGTCAGTGTGTGGGTGTCTGTGTGTGTGTGTGTCAGTGTGTGGGTGTGTGTGTTTGCAAAATAGTTTATGGGCATAGGAGTAATAATGTAAGCTTTTTTGTACCTCATAATTAATAGGTAGAATTTAATTTGAAATAACTTTTGTAACATATGTTTTATTTATATTGTCTTTTATTTTATTTTTCAATAGTCACTTCATTGCATTAGTTTATTTTAATGAAACATCATCAATTCAGTTTTTTCAGGTATTATTATTTTCTCTAATTTTATCTTTTCATTAATTTTTGTTATTTGTTACTGACTTTTTGTTTTGTCTAATAAATGTTCAGACATAAGAATGTTGAAACTGTGATTACTCTTAATGTATTAGAATAATATATAGAAAAAATAATTGCATATATAAATATATGTGTGTGTGTGTAATTTATATATAAAGTAATTCCTATTTATGTGATTGTATTAGTGTAAATTATATTTTTTATATGAATCAACGATTAGTGCAAAAACCATGTCTATCAATACTATCTTGAACATGTAATTGAGACAGATAAAAATTTATTTATCACGTTCTAATTTTATTATTAGCGAAATGATTAAGTAATACAGGAATTTAAAATAAAAAATAAAATGATTGGAATATGTTGTGCAACAGGAATTATTGTATACATTTTTTTTAAGGTATGAATTTTATTTTTTTAACAATAATATTAATGAAAATACAATCCTAGTGAATAAAAGTAGGGTATTTTTGATGCTAGGTAACCGAAACCTCAACTACGAGGTTACCGTTTTATTTTTTTATCCATTAGTTTTTTGTTTTTATTATCAGTTATCAGGAAGATCAAAGGAGAAAAAAAAATTATAATTGTCCAATTCTTTTCACGGTTGCTTAGTCAGAAGATTCAAAGTTTCATAACAATGAAGTTCATTTATATTTAAGCCTTCAAGGACAAATTCATCACCTTTATTTTTTATAATGTTCTTTAATGGACACTAAGATTATTCCTTTACATTTAATTTTTTCAGCCCCAATAAAAACAATAGAAAATTGAATTACAAGGAAATATTAGTGCGAATAGAACTTTAAAAAGATTCAGTGTAACGTGTTTAAAACAATTAAGATTCGAGATCAGATATGAAGACAAAATTTATAATTGTTTACTTTTCAATTTTAAATTTATTCCGTTGATAATTTAATTTTCCTAATATTGTGGTTGAATTTCCTGGTTTATTATTTGTTTTGTTATTTCTCACAGGATAACAAAAGTGAGCTTCAATTTGATGGTTTAGTTACAGTGGTTTAAAATTACAGCTGGAATACTTGGTATTTATTTATAATCAAGCAAAAAAAAAAGAAAGAAATTACCGAAATTAAGAACTTTTTTTTATCCTATTTCCCCTTCTAACAATAATTATTATTTCAATTCTAAAATGTCATAAAAAAAATGATATATATTATTTATGGATAGAAATAATTTTAAAAATGTTGAAAACAAATAATATTTTTTAAATTATATAAATATTGAACTACTCCTAATTTGATTTTTCCTAAGAATGAGTATTATCAACTTTTAGAACAGAAATCTTTGTCATGACCTGAAAAAAAGTTTTTCAAAATTAATCTAAAAAATATCATATAAATATAAAAAAATAAAATATAAATAATATAAAAATAAAAATTTTAAATTTATTATTAAAACTTATAAATTATGGGCTGAGTTATTTTAACAACTAATATAAATTAGAACAGACTAAGTTGCTCGAATAGTGACGTAAATAAAAAAATAAATTTTTTACATTTAATTTCAACGTAAGATACGTATGCAGTCGACCATCAGAGATTCCATTGTTTGGAAAATCGCCATGTATTTCTTTATTTTATTTTTTTTTTACCGGATTGCAGTTGACGCAACATCCAAAGAACTCAATGACTGTTTGAGGTGTTTTAGCCGTGGGAACTGTTCACGAATTACAACAAATGACATCATGGTATACTTCGATGACATGGGGTAAGGATAAGGTCATCGAATAATTTAAACTAAGACAAAACAATTTATGAACGTGTTATTACACTTCTGAGTAAACACGTAATCATGCCGGATCTGTTAGCGAACTATTACGAAATTATTAACTTAAAAGTAAAAATAATTTTTTTTTTATTCCTTGGAAACAGTACAATATGCCTCGAAGGTTATCTTCATATGAAATAAAAAAAACCTTGCGATTCATTTATTTAATTCGAGGTCACAATTTAAAACTAATTAATGCTAAAAGCAGCTGCAATAATAATAAGGGACAACTGACTACATACTCTCAAACTGTGATCCCATTATAAGCCCTGAAGAAGACCTACAATGTGGGTCGAAACGTTGCTCCTTATTTTTTGACCTAATATTATTCAACCGTTATGTTTTAGATTATATATCATCTAAACTATATATGTTTACATACTAACTAAATATGTTTATATCTATATGTTTTAGGGATCGGTTAAGATAGTGATATTCAAGATATAGATTGAGGAAATAGTAGTTTTGGATTTCCCCAACAGATAGCTTTAAGGTCGCATATCTCTAGTAATATTTATTCGATGAAGCCATACTGAAAGGCGAAGGGAATAGTTCAAAGAACATTCTAGATATCAATGTAGAGTCATTAATTTACTTATTCAAATTTTATAAGGCTGTGAATTAAATCGAATTTAGAGATCCCAGAATGTAATTTTAATCAGGTTTTTTTAATTCTGAAAAGGGGAAAATACAGGGCAAGACCATATAGGGATAAAATTGTGTGATCCTGATGAGTGCTTAAGTAAAATTCAGTGTCGAAATTTGCTCGTTTTCGCTCCGGAAATTTCTATGTCAAAATCATATGTATTTACTTTAAAAGTTCAGATAGACCGACATATTTCATCTTAAGTCATCAAATCGACCGTAAAACAGTTTTGAATCATTTGCATAATACTGGATACCAAAAGAAACTCGACAGTTGATTTATTTTGAATTAACAGTGAAAAATGCAACGAACTGAGTTTCCATTTCTGAATCGTACAACAATAACGTGCAAACATTCCGCAGTCAAAGCTCGGAGAACAAACGTTTGCAAAACCCGTATATAAAAAAGTATATCTGAGTATTTGTTGGTATTGGAAAAGTATTGTTCAGTATATCACAAGCTGTTCGAACCTAGCTTAACCATTAATTCGACTCTCTACTGCCAACAACTAATGCCATTGAAGCAAGAGATTTAAAAAAAAACATAGGAATTCATCAATCCTAAAGGCGTTGTCTTCCATGAAAACGCTAGATTCAACATACGTAAGTGACTCAGCAAAAATTAAGAGAGCTTTGTTTATATATTTTGTTTATATATTTTTGAGGCATCCACCAAGAAACACAACACACTCATCTTTAAGCTATATAGCTACACAAGTAAATCACATTTCTTACAGTTAAGACAAAATAATTAAAGATGTACTAATGACTACGGTAAATAAAATATAACATCCCTTGGTACCAAGACTATAAAGTTATAATAGTTACAATATTTGGTTTACCTTAGCAGTTCTATAAGCACAGCCAACGTTAGTTATCAAAAATAGGAACCTTTAAGTAAGTAATTTATTTACTGCCAGCTGAAACAAACAAAATTATGTATTAATAAAATAGAGCCAAAACTCAAAACGAAACATTAACGTTTATTAGAATGCAAATGGGAAAAAAGACAAGCATAGCCTTATATTTCAAATCTGGAGAAAAAAAACCAACAATTACCAGTCGACGTTTCGCCTATTCAGGCATTATCAAGGCACAAATAGAGTAAGATCAATCACATCTCAAAGAAGAAGTGCAAAACATCCCAACGAAGAAACGCCCAAATAGGCTCATAATCTGTGACCGCACCTCCACCCCAAGACGTTTAACCCAAAACGTTCCAACCAGGCGTTTATTCGTTGGGATGTATTGCACTTCTTTTTTGAGATGTGATTGATCTTACTCTTTTTGTGTCTTGATAATGCCTGAATAGGCGAAACGTCGACTGGTAATTGTTTGTTTTTACTCCAGATTTGAACCATATGTATTGAAAAATTATGTATTATTATCATAAAATAATGTATTATTTATTTTGTATGTATCTGTTAATCTTATTACAACATGTGCCACTACAGTCCATGAAATATCTTAGGTTCAGTACATAGTAGAACTGTTTACTGTTTCTGATCACGCTAAACTTTTAGATTTTTTTCTCCCAATTATGGATACCATTTGTATTGAGGCTGGTTTACCCCCAGAAGAGTCAGCAGGTCCCACAGCGTCTATCCGTGGCGTAAACAGATTTTTATTGTTGAGATAAGAAATAGTTTCTTATTGCTTAGGCTCATTTAAATGTTACTACTGTTTTATTAAAAAAAAAACAGTTATTAATTAAATAAAGTGAGGCATGTGAACCATAATGATAATTTTTAAATATTATTGTTTCGAAGAGAAAAGATTTGCCCTTTGCGGGATTCGGACCCGGGTCGTCTGCGTCTCCGTAGCAATGCTCTAAGCCACTGAGCTACCAGGGGTCGTATTATCAGTATCAGTAGGTCGTAGTATCAGATTTGTCTGACTTGGATACGACCCCTGGTAGCTCAGTGGGTTAGTGGACGACCCGGGTTCGAATCCCGGCCAGAGCAAATCTTTTTTCTTCAAAACAAAAATATTTAAAAATAATTACCATAAAAATAACGATTAATAAAAATAAATCATAATGATAATTGTTCTCCGGAAGAACTCGCCGTTACTCTGGAACTCAGTTTACATCAACCCTGTATCCCGGCATTCATTCAGAAACTATTTCATTTAAACAATATTTTTTGTAAATTAAAAGCAAGTAAATGGCCTGATTTATATTCAATAAAAGATTGGGTTTTTAGATTTTTTATAAATTTCTTTTCAGGAGAAAGTACATTATAAATTTGAAAACAGAAGCAATGATATTCCTTTTATTTGATGTTATTTTTTAGAATATTTATTTATTATTTCTGTTAGTTATTTTTTTTAATATTTAATATGGTCATTATTTAGGAGCTTTTAAAATTAATCAAGAATCATGAGTTGTATTAATAGAGTTTTTTTTTATTCTTAAATTTATGATAATTTTTAGAAAATTACTGCGAACTCTAAAACATTGATCCACTTCAGAATAAACCAAACAGAGTAGGAGATTTTTATTTTTTTTTATATTCAACCAACACTCCAAATAACTTCAGATGCGGATGCATTCAATCTCTGCTTGCTACTTTCCGTCCACCAGCTACTATCAAAAACCAAATCCTTCAGATGAATATTAACGCAATCCTCCATCCTACACCTCGGGCGGTTACGAATAGGCTAAACGATAATTATGGTTATAGGAAATTTTTTAGTTCTAACCCCAAAATCTAAACAGCAGCATCTCAAGCTTTGTGTCGCTATCAATTTATTACTCTTAAATACGTACTCTATTCAATCAATAGGTAATACATAATACGTGGTCATTTGGTGGGCATTGGACCTAAGTCATTTGGTGGCCTATGGAATCGATGGAAGCTTTTATAAAATCAATATTAAGTTGATGAACAAGCCTATGCTTTTATTTTAATAAAATAAGCCATACATTTTAAAAGAAATTATTTTGTTATACCTGCTAACAGAAACCAAAGAAAAATGGCAACAAAAAAAATTAAAGTCTAATAATCGTGGAAATGAAGTGTTAATTTCTTCGGCATTTTTTTTACAGTTATAATTGTTTTATTTCTACAAATATTTCACAGACATGTAAAGTATTACATTGAACAACCTGGAATGAAATAAAGGATTAATATTATAAACTAGGGGATTCACATTAGATATATCTAACAACTATTAGTTACTTAAGTAAGTAACTATCCAATAGGAATAAATAAATCGGTGGCGAATTTGAAATTTCTCAGAGTACTTTATAAACATGTGATATTAATGTTTGATTTGCCCTTTATTTTTTTTTTTTAATTTAAATTAATACACAATTTTCCTTATTGACGTTTAGCAATGTCAAGGAGAAATATTTAAAAAGATTTGTTTTAAATTATACAAGGTATAAAGTAAATAACATACAATTAACTAGTCTTATATAGATTATATAAACTTATATAAATTATACGAGTTAAGTAAATGACATCATAGAATATTTTTGATACTGCTGATTTAAATCCATATAAAAATAACTCTTATTTCCTGATTCGGATGGGTTATTTTTAATTGAGTGTTTACTTCAACAAAAATAGATAGAAAAAAATCAACGTCTACGGCGCATATCGCTTTATATAACACGTATCGTTTTTTTTGTTTGTTTTTTTTGTTACTCAAAGTATAAACAACGTAAAGTACATAAAGTTAGAATGCATAAATAAATATATTATTATACTTTAAGTATAATAATATATTATAATTGCCAAATAAAGTACTTTTTTCTATGGTTGTCCTGACCTATTTGATTCTTAAATTTATAGAAAATCGTTGAAACAACTAAAAAAATAAATGAAAAAGTCAATTCACTAGTTATTTTTTATGATTTCTACATTTTTTCTAGTCCAGTCATTTTCAAGACAATCAAGAGATATCGATTAGTTTCATATATTTACCCAAAATATATGTCAGAAGTGAAAAGATTACAAGAATGTATGCACCCATACTGCATCGAACGTTCATCACTTATATAAAACTCAAAAAAGAAATAGATTATAAATTAGAATGCGATAAGAAAAAAGCAAAGCCTTGATTCTCTAAAATACTGGAAAAAGTAACAAGTCGACGTTTCGCCAATTCAGTCATCATGAGGACACACACCGAAAGAGAAATCTCACCTAACAAGACAAAGGGAAGCACATCTCACATCAATAGACCAAATCCACTCTTCAATTGGAGGCAGCGACCTTCTAAACAAGTAATGTCTTTTACGGAGTGGTTTGTCTTTGAAGTATGTCCTGATGATGCCTGAACTTTCGAAGCGTTGATTGGCTAGATTTTTTGTTCAGGCTTTGATTTCAGGGAGTTTTCTTATTGCATTCTAAATCTACATACATATTATAAAACAAAGTTGGCCGCGTTTGTTCGCGGCAATAACTACTGCACGGATTTTCATGCGGTTTTCACCAATAGATAGAGTGATTCACCAGGAAGGTTTATAATTTGTCGAAGTTTTGTTTAAATGAGTTGGAATATCGATGGGTTTCACCGAAGACGCTGCTTGCCTAATCCCTTGCAATTATCTAACGTGCAAGATAATAAATTCGTTTATAAAGAAATATTAGGTTTTGTTTTTATTTTTATTATTTCTATATAATAAAGTACATTAGCTGAGATGGGAAGAAAGAAAATCAAAACTCCCCAACCTACGAACACAGAGAAGCCTGACCAATGTTATTCACGTGGCCTTTAGTGGCCGGTACGAGATTTTAAAAAAAATACATTACACAGACAAATTATGTAGGCATAATACTCGAGCAAAGCCGGGGTGGGTCGCTAGTCATATATATATATTAAAAGATTGAGAGTAAGAAAACTGGAAATATACTAAATAATAGTAGTGAAATGTTCTACTACTACTGTGGAATCTACTAAGTAATGGCGGTTGCGAGAAAATTTTATGTGAAATTTTATGATATCTTGTCCCGGGCTACGTTAATAAACTATTACTGCCATTAAATAAAAGATAAAACCTGATCACAACCAATAAGTTAATTACGTTAATTACTTCATTCAATTAATAGTTTTCTCAATAACCGACGTCACAGATCCAATGCTGTTTTCCCCTGTTCCAAATATAATACCTTAAAAACTTTAAGAAATTATATCCCCTCATTGCCCCATTTTGTATATTTAAAATAATTTGAAAATATCTCGTTTTTTGTTGTCTATTAGGTGTATAACATAATAATCATAAATGAACCAGAGGTATACCTCCAGTCCGCCTTAAGTGATACTCATCAATCTCAGAACTGAAAAATTCAGGGATTTCTGGTGAAATCAAAAATGCTTTATTAATTTGAGAGTCATTTCTAAAAATTAAAGGTAGTTGTCCAAATTTCTGAAAAAAATGGAAATCTTTTGAAGAAAAGTCTGGTGAATTAAGGCGATGTGGGAGGACTTCGTAACCCAACTAGTTCGGTTTCCTCACTGTCTGATGATCTCGTATTGGAGTATAAATCCCTTCCAATTAACCAATTGAGGTGGTCAAAATACTTGCAGTACCAGAAGGAGGCGATGGTTTCTACCTTGGGGTAAAAAGGAGAAATGAATTATTTACCAACCAATTGTTTATTTTTGCATTTATCTGTGTCACTGGCTGAAAATTTCTCAAACCAACGGAGGATGGTCCGTTCATTACACACATTTCCCCGAACGCAGAAGTAATGTTTCTTACAGCTTATGCTGCCGAGTGTTCTAGTATAAGCTCATAATAAAGGCACGAAAACCGCTTATTTTATAATGTTCATATATGATGGTATACTAAACAATTGTAGTGATAGTAAATATTATCAAAAATATAGGATTAATAGCAGCTCATTACAATATGTAAACACAAACACAGAAAACAGGAGAAATCAGATAATTCCACATTGAATTTTAGAAATAATAAAAGCAGACGTTACAAATGAAATGACCCAATAAAACAAAAAATAAAAATTTACTTTCCCACAAATTAAACTAGGGTAAAAAAGTTTCAAAAAAGTTGGAATTTACCTTTTCAAGTCTTTCTATCTTAAAAATAATTAAGTAAAATGTGTATTTAAATGGTTTAGTGGATGTTGGATATGTAGCTACATAACCCGTTCTACTTCAACTAAACCCACAAAAGGCTATACGTACAACACAACTAATAGAGAAACCAGTATAAAAGCAGGTGTAAGGAGATGCTGAGAACGAACAATAGGAGAAGGAATAAACTCGGATGAAGCCGAAACGCGGATTTTGTGTATCTTCAGAGCTGGCAAAGCTTCGTAATCCTCGCAGCGCTATCTGTTAGCCCCAGCGAGCTGTATTGTCCTCAAGATTTAAACAACAACGGTTCTAAACAGCTTTGAGGATTACTCGACCATTGTGTACGACTGTAACGGTACTTATAAAAACACAGTAGGGGTTTGTCAAACTATTCCTTAAATCTGGAGTTTTGTTCACTTCAAAAACTCATTAAGTTCTGAAAAGGTACAGTGGTAGAAGATAATACATTCTGTTAAGCTTTAATTGATAAAAAGTTTAATCGAAATGTAATAATGATAATAATAACAATGAAAGAAGGGGAAGATGGCAGCTTAGAGTGTAGAGCCCTGAGCTACTGAACAAAACCCTCTCGGTTCAAATTCAGCTGCGGCAGATCTATTATTTAATCTCATTTTTATCGTCGAATCTGTATAAAGTGGTTACACTTTATATATGGGTGTAAAATAATGACGGTTTATAACCTCAACCAGAACCTCTCCCTGCACAACAGTTTTAAGAACGATACAGTCTCTAAAATGTATTCAACCATAGACCCTTGTTGGGTGGTTTTTGAGCAGGTTTATATAAAAATATAAGGCTCGACTGCCAGGATTTTCCTCCCAATTAATTTTTGTTGTTGTTGCTTAGAGGAGTAAAATCCTAGGGTCATCAACGCCTGTAGATTTTTGATTTTTGTAATTATTTATCTTTAAAAAAAAAATATTCATATACGCACACATACTATCAAGCAATAATAAGGAAATAAAACAATCGGAAAAAACAACATATGCATCTATCGCAGGAACAATGGAGGATCAAATATTGGTTATTAATTTACAGTTTGTAATGAATTTCACCACTTTGTCGATTTCAGATTTGCTGTCTCTAAGTGATTCCTTAACATCAGGTGGTATTTTGAGCTGATTTAGTATTTTTTTATAGGAGTAGGATTCCTCAAATGTATGTCGGATACAAAGATTTTTATTACACCTAGGGCGTATCGGAGGTGCATCCCTTGTAATGAGATGTGCGTGGGGAAGTCGGGTGTGTCTTCATGGCTCTTATTTCGATTAGATGTAGCCCAGGCTTTACTTCCCTTTTTATATATTCCAATTTACTGGTTGGACTTTCATCCCACCTTGCTTGCCATCTTTTATCTATGCATTCTTTAAGGGGGCGAGCAAGTTCTTGGGCGGATAGAATAGCTGTGCCTCTACCTGGGAGGGTTAGAGCTGCTCGCGCTGCTTTGTCAGCCATCTCATTATTGCCAATACCCACATGTCCCGAGCCCAGATGAAGATAATTTTTTCGCTTATGTATATCCCATTTAATGGTACCAACTTTATAGAGGCAGGGTCATCCTTAGTAATCTGGAGATGCTACAGGGCCCATATATGGCGGTCGGGCGGATTAATTATTTTTCTCACACAACCGCATTAAAATAATAATCAATGGAAAATTGTGCGATTTTTATTTATTTTTTTAAACTGTACCATAACAACCCTATGAAGAGTCTTAAAATTAAATAGATCCGGGTTTCTTATCTCCAAATTTATTTCCCCAGCCCCTCCAAACCTAAAGGGCTTTGAACCCAGACGTCCTCTAAACCTTCCCCTCCTAAGACACTCACCCCCGCCAATAAGACAGAGCTAGATTAGCCTTAATAAAGCCGACGCCTCTGACAAAAGCGCACTTAACGCCTATTGTGCAATTAGCGATAATTTATTCCTCTCTCGTTCCAGACTCAGATTGGAGGAGACCCGGGGTTCATTCCAACTGCACCCGATCACAGTCGGGGATTTTTAGTTTCCCGTTCCAACAGGCCAATGACCGGTCTTGTTAGATTATCTCTTAGGCATAACTAACTCTCCAGACGAGTCTAAATCAGAGACCTTTATCTCTCGTCCGAGGAGATACTAGTGATCCCTAGCGTCCAGCCAAAGGCAGCGTTTAATTGTTTTAAAAATAATATTGTTAGATAATTTGTTC
Organism: Troilus luridus; assembly: GCA_964056705.1. NCBI lineage: Eukaryota > Metazoa > Arthropoda > Insecta > Hemiptera > Pentatomidae > Troilus > Troilus luridus. Next base: position 13,059 of record CAXKTH010000142.1, read on the forward strand.
CGCAACAACCCATGTAAGGGATTGCGACGGACCTATTATTATTACCAAGCCAATAATTTTACTAATTTAACTTAAGTGTTTTACAAATTTCTTATCAAGCAATGACGAAGCTGAATGCTCAGATGTGGTGTAAATAAAATTATGCCCACCGATAAGTATAAACTAACAATAATAATAAACAACTTAAATCATTGAATAAAATTAATAATTTGCCACCATTGATTGCTTTATAGATGTATAACTATAATGGTTAAAGATTTTGGTTAATCTAATGTCCTATATTATATTTTGTAACAAGAGAGCACCTTGATGTGATATAGGAGCAAGTTACTGAACATAATAGATCTATGCGCACAAATTGTGCCAACACCCACTCTGTGAGGCAGATGGTTACCAGCGCACATCCCACGGGTACGTGTCCTCAGTAAACAACTTCACTAAGATTTACAACCGACCAAAACCATGGTACGAATTGGGTCACAACCAAATGCCATCGGATTTAGAATAGAACTATGGCTTTCAAGGACAACTGTTATACTCGTACTATAAACCAAAAAGAAAAAGAAAATAGTATCTAATCTGAATTGTAATTTAATAAATATTAAAATAAGCCAATAATATAAAACACAATATTTTTTTGTTTCAAATATCCGTTTGTTCAAATAAAAATATTTACAATACAATATATATACAATACATACTAATATACATAGCATATATATATATATATATATATATATATATATATATATATACAGCAAAATAATTACAATACTTTTTCTACGCGAAGGTATTTTAAGTAATTACGTAGTCTGAGTCCGCTGAAGGCGGGTTCTCTTTACCGGCACTAGGCTGCTGACTATATACATACAAAGTATGGAGAGACCGCTTTACGAGATTAGGTGATAGGAAAGAAGAAAGGGGGGAGAGGAAGGAAGAAAGGAAGAAAGGTTAGAACAAGAGAGTCCTCACCCCATCCCTAGGCCAATGAGAGCACGTCGGCCAAGGGGACACTGCCTTGCCACCTCTCAGGTCTGAGAGGGGGAACTAACACAATAACTAAAGTAAATTAAAATAACTCTTTTTAAACGATATAATAGAGTTACTAATAATGAGAACAAACAGAGAAAAAAATTTATAAAAAACTAATTGATTTATAAAATTATCATCAGAAAAAGCTAAATTTCATTATTTAGAAACTAAAAGTGAAATAAAAATAATATTATAAATTTGTGAATAACAATAATAATATTGATATGAGAATAAAAAAACAACATAATAATAATAAGATATTATAATTATAACAACGAACTACAAAAACGGAGTTAATTATTTGGAAATAATATTATATACCTATATTTATATACGTAGTAACATTCATATGTGAAAAGATAGAGAGGGAGCGAGAAAGGGAGGGAGAGGGAGAGGAAGAGGGAGAGAGAGAGAGAGAGAGAGAGAGAGAGAGAGAGAGAGAGAGAGAGAGAGAGAGAGAGAGAAAAGGGAAGGAGTCGAGGATGCCCTAGTAAAATCTGGGAAGAAAGTATCTGGTGGGAGGTATAACTGAATTTTCAATGTTTATAAGGGAGGGGATGCCGGATATTAGAAGGATTCCAGAGAGTAGCGGAGCGGGCGATAAAGAAATGTTAAAAAGAAGCAGATCGGTGGATACGTGTATGTATATATCAGAGAATCGGGATCTTGTGGGTAGGGAGAGAACATAGGACTTGAACTGGAAGACGTTGTAAATATTTGAAGGGCATTGAGTGTTAACTGTTTGGTAAACGAATATCCCTAGGAAATAATATATAGAGAAATAGTTGACAAGGAAAAAAAATAAGTTTCATTCAATTTTTCTTTTTAAAGCCTAGAGTTACCACTTATACTACCACAAAAACCCACACACGCACACACATGCCTTTTGGAGAGCTTAGTTTTCGATTAATGGGCTCCGTAACTTTTAAGCAACGAAAACACAAATTTTGATTGAATTCCAAGTACGCTATTGGAAACTGCCAAATGAAGTACTAAATGTTTAAAAATAAAATATTGAGTTATATCGTCAATAATAAAGCATTATTATATCCGAATTATTGGTTGTACACCATAATTCCATATCACCCTCCCAACCTCAACAAAGCATTTAATATTTCATTTCTACCATAGCTAATTGCATATCTGAAATGCTTTATTATATATTTGACCCTTTTGGTGCTTATTTCGTTCTATTTATTTCGTTCTCTCCATGTCGAACACAACGATATTTCCTCATTGAAAAATGGAGATATGTATGGGATTTGTAAGCAAAGCACTGGAATAAATTAAGAATAATAAATAAGTAAAAAAGTGAGTTAATGTTTTGAGCACGAAATGCTCGTAACTCTGAAGAGAAGAGATATAATTGACTGTAATGCCTGAACCTGTAAGCTGCTGGAGGCAGGTGCAGCGGCACAGTTAGGCGGAAACGACATGTCATTTAAATAATCACACCACGACAGTTTATAAATTATTTTCGAAAGCGTGAAAAGATAGGTGTAATGAGGCCGGGCAGAGAAGAAGTCCTGATCTAATTAAATGCATCGTTACTCTTCGACATGTCATAACATGCGACTTTTATATATCATTAGTTGCATATGGCCCCCACTATTATCTCCAACTTCAATTAGTTTCTTCATTTGAAAAGAAAAGATATGTCCAGGACCGGGACTCGAACCCGGGTCTTCCAGATCACTAGTCTGGGACTCTACCATTTGAGCTATCCTGGGCCCTAATGAAGCACGCTTCTCGGCCATGGTCATATCTTTTCTTTTTTCCGATCCTAAGTTACTAATTTTATTTATTTACTAATTTTATTCTTGTTACTAATTTTAAAAATTAGTAACAACTAAAATAAAATTAATTATATTCAATTAGTTTCATTTCGACGACTCGAATCCCAAATACTAATTTTACTTGTAAAAGAGTATAACAAAGAGCGCCACAATGAATGAAAGAATGAAAGTCATTCTCCAAATTTTGATAATACTGACTTCAAAATTAGGGAACACTTTTTTTTACAGTCACGTAATTACAACTAATACATAAGTTTAAATATTACTCTGAACTCATTACCATTTTATTTTCTTAAGTATGAAAATCTATAGTTGTTCGTCGACCATTTACTATACTGCATGCCGGTTGTAATGAGTCTCGCAGTGCATATAAAGTTATATTTAAAGCTTATATACCATAAACTAATATACCACATATATCATGAACAACCATTTCGATGTACATTGTAGAGACTGTTCTGTTTCTAGGACCCTGTGCAGGGAAGTTATTTAACCGCCAGATTTTTTCACATTTTAGGGTACCCACTTTACACAGGCTGGGTGAGCCCCATGAGGGCGTGTAGGTCCCACATCGTCCATCCGTGGATATAAAAAGGTTAATTAAATAATCTTCCACAACCATGTTCCAGAACCCGGAACCCTGAGCACTACACACATTGAGCTAGCCTGATCCCTAATACTTCTTAAGGTTATCATATTATAATAAGATAAAATGGGAAGTGCGAAACTAGATCTTATGCCAATCCCAAGTACGATAAATTAGCAGTTTCTACGACTAATCGCTTTTGAGTTGTGCAAGATACGTACGCACGTACATATCCTACGGTCAAACCATTCAAAATGGATATATCTGATGAAAACCAAACTTATTGAAATTCAACCTTTGGTGCTATTAAGTAACTAAAAACAGAATCTTGTGTAAAAAAAATGGTTTTCGGGTATGTACAGTTGTAAAAAAAAGTAGACTACAAAGTAATTAAGTAAGAGTGAATTGAAATATAAAAATATGAGCCCCTTTTCTAGTTAAATTTTATTTTCATTTATAATAAGTTATTATCTCCTTGACCACTTGAAAAATGTCCACAATTAAGATTAAAAACATTATATTGTATTTTAGAGATTAATACAATTTTATTTATGTTGAAATCGTGGGACAGAGTTAGTTTTAGAATAAATGATTACAAATAAAATCACTACATATTAACAATCGTGTATAAATAAATATCCTAGCAACATGCTATACTAAAATGTTTACTGAGAAAGATATAGATATTAATCCATCCAAAAATTGACCACCTTATTATTATAATAATTATTTCCCACTGATACCGATAAAATCGCAATTAAAAGTCAATATGTTAATTCTCTAGTTAGAAAGCACCAGTTTGAATGTTAGAGAGTGTTCGGAATGGATTTAAATTAGCTTAAATGTGTTTCGTTTAGTTTATAACCAGTGATTAACGGTTGTTTATTAACGCATTTATTAAATAGAGCGGTTAATGAATATAATGGCTTGGATGAGACTGTGGCAAATTTATCTTCAATGATTACTCAAGGCATCCGAAATAAAATTAACGAACAATTAAATATAATAAAAAAATCTCATAAAGATTATGATTCATAAATTGATTAATGTTTATTGAGAACACAAATAATCAATCATCAACAGAATTAATAAAGTATTTCCATTTTCTCGAAAAACGTAGGAGTTTCTAAACATGATGTAGTTGTTGAAACATTGTAAAGCATCTTCAATCCTGGAGAGAATTTTTTTTTTTTTCTGAATCATCGCACGATTCGATTAGTATTCGAGACAAGATACTTTCAATCGATATTTTTCCGGAATGTTTGAATAAACTAAAAAGCGAAACTGATTTGGATTCATGAAAGTGAGCCTGGTTTGGACAAAGGCATCATACAGAGGCCAGTAGCTACGGGAAGTAGTAACTGCATTGTCGGCGCTCAAGGGCGATCCTCGTAGTGAGTCATCCAGCTACGAATAAAGGTCATCGGAATTAGTCATAAATGATCTTTTGACAAACCAAAAATAACCCCAAAAATCTGCAGTCGCGGCGAATAAGTGGTTATGTCGGATGTTGTCCGAAATGAGTTTCATATACTTAAGTAAGCGGAATCGTGTCATTCTCGTAGTGCATTAGTGGCGAAGTCAGGTATTGGCTTGAAAAGGAGTTACTGCTTTTATTACAACTCCATTCCAAGCCAAAAACTACGACAACGACACGTTTACACTTCTCATGATACAGCTCACTCTCTCTAGAGCATTTTCGGCTTAACCACTACGGGGCTGCAGAAATAATCCTTTCGATATCGGAGTCAAATTCGAAACAGAGATTTTTTGTTAGAATGACCAGTACGTTTGAAATAAGTCAGTCGTTCTGAATTTTTCGTAAAAATAATGGAAAGTATATTTTCTGATATAAATATCTCTAAGTCTAAATAAAATAGGCAGTAATCAACTGTTTCAAAACCTGAAGTTTCCATCTAAGTGTTGTTTAAAAAAAAAGCTTGTATCATAATAACCCATTAAGGGTCATGGATTCATTACATTGTAGAGATGGTAGTGTTTCTTTGCGAAACGTTGTTAAAAAATGTGTTTTGGCCGATTTCACGCTCAGGCAATTTTCCCAGATCACCCTTAATAGAGGCAGGGTGAATTACAAGGTTAATAAAGACGGTTAACAGCTTAAATAATTCATCTCTCACAGCCTAATTTATATCAATAGGATTACCCGTTGCGTAATCCTTCCTCAAAACTACATGAAAAAATACGATAATTGTGGACTATATTGATATCTATAAACGAATATCAAAGAAAAACTAAATAACCGAAACATTTTTTTTGACAGTTGTAATTTAACCAAGAATACATAATTTTAAATCTTAAGTAATACGATATGTAATGGAAAGAGGTAATGAGTGTAGTATGTTTTATTTCTGACAGTTTTTACAAACTTTTAAATTTAATTATTTATTCTTAAAAATTATTAAAAAGACATATTGGGATTTGGGAAAAAGACAAAGGTCTTCAAGAACTATACACATAACCAAGGACCTTTTTTGCTACAATGTGAGATTTGCACATGTTTGTGTATGTATATATAAACATAAAGGAATTGCATATAAACAATTCCTGACTATTTGGATGCCTGCGGCATTGAATTTGTAATCTCCTAACCATACCATAGTAATTACTTTCGTCATTTAAGAGTTTGTACTATTTGAAATCACAATTATTGTATAACAAATATTTCAGAAAGGAGGTAATCAATTAATTATTATAAAACGCATATGAGATAAACTACCAATATATTTTTCGACTGATAAATAGGCTTTATCTTTTAAATTGTAACCTCCAAAAAAGATTTTAGATTGCCAGAGTGGGTCAAGGAATATCTTATCAGCATTAGACTATTTTTAAATAATTAGTAAACAATTTTAAGATATCTACAACGAAAATTATTTGTTCATGACCATTTCATACTTTTTGGGCTACATACCCTTTTGATTGTTTGATCAATTCCAATCGAAGTAACTTGCCTTATAAAAACTAATTATTCTTCAACACAAAAGTAGTGCTTAGCAATCCCAGATTTTAATTGTTAGATTTTTAATTGACAATTAGTAAAATAAATAATTCAATTTCAACATAATATACTGTATTTGAAAAGAAAAGATATGTCCAGGACCGGGCGGGACTCGAAGACCCGGGTTCAAATAAAAATGTTTAAAAATTAGTAATAAATAAAATAAAATAAATTATAATAATAAGCTGTAGTTTGGCTCGGTATATATGTTCATATGAATCTTATGTATCATTAGTTACCAAACAAAAGCTTAAAGTTTGATTAAAAAGCTCTTTATTGTTAAATGAAATAAGACATACTTAGCATGGATACAAAGAACTGCATTATCTATCGAGTGTGGACTAACAACATAGATCATAAACTATCAATCGACGACTCTGTTGAACTCTACTCTAGACTTTGTCTTCTCAGTTTTTTTTCTTTTCTCTATTACAAGGTTAAGCACATGATAGAGACTGTACTGATTCTAGGACAAGGGTTGTGCAGAGAGGTAATTTTCTGGAATCCGCTTATCCATCAGTTTCTTTCCCCTCAATAAATCCACTTTATAGAGGCTGAGTGTGCAGGACCAGAATAGATTGGAACCTAGGACCTTCAGCATAGAAATTCAGCTAGTTACAATAGTTACAAAATTAATTAATTCGTCCCCTAATATTAAGTCGAAGCACAACAGTAACCATTTCGAAGACAGAACAAAGTGTTGTCTACTTCCATCTAATAGAAGGATAACACAGCGCCTCAAACGTCTAATTGACTCGAATGGTCTTGTGAGTGTAAGACTTAGTTTAGAATCAACTGACATCAAAGACAATCCAAACTTGAATTTAGATTATTTCCAAACAGCGATAGTAACATAAACTAGTTTACACAAATAAAATGGAAATTGAGTGGAAAATTAGAAAGAATAAATTTAATGAAATTAAATAGGCAATTTTCAAAATAATTGTAGTTTTACGGTAGCCATTAAATTTGTTTATTTTAACGTCACATATGTGCTGCCATGGCTAATCGGACCATTCTACAGTGGGAGCTCCAAATTTGGTCTATAAAGATTCAATTAAGATTGAGACTTTTAACGAGTACCTGACATCGCACAAACTGGGGACCCCCGTTTAACGCCCCTTCCGAAGGACGGCATAACTTAGGATTTTTCACTTCCATTAAAAAATCCTAGGGCCACCTGCCGGGCTAGGAACCCGCGATCTTGGGCTTAGTAGGTTGTTATGCTAACCACTAGAGCACAGGTCGCCTCGCTATTAAATTTGTTATTAATCGAATACCACAACTTAACTTAAATGATAAATTACGCTTTGTGGGAGTATCGCATGATATTTTAATTCTACGAATTTAAGTGGCCACTAATCCGTTGATAAAAACATAGAAATATTGTTTTTAATTTGTTTTAATATATTATAAAAAATACGTAGAAATATTGAGAGATGTATTTAATAATTATATAAACATGCTAATGTATTTATTTATATGTGTATCAAAGAAACTTAAATATTGGCACTTCTTTTTAGCACCATCTTTTTCTAGTGTTACATTTAAAGTGACAAACCCTTCAGAATAATCCAATAACTGGGTATTATTTTCGCAGGGTTTTTTTTCGTTTAAACAAATCGTAAGGCATACATATTGTGCACACGCTTAAAATGTGAGAACGATGTCAAATTATAGTTCCTATCTACGATTTCCTTATTTTAAACTATTTCAATGGGAGAGATTTGGCAGAAAAAAAATATAATAGAATGTATGAGGTAAGAATGCTCTGGTTTCTTCGCCTGGATTTCTCTGGGACTTGTACTTAAGTAAGTCGGATAGCTTTCTTTCCTTCATGCTTGGCATTTTTTGAAGTCTGACTTGATTCTCTCTCAACTTACATAATACTCAGATTTCCTGATCTACTCCCTCGACTTCGGCCAAAACATCTGCAAAGGCTCGACAGGTATGATTGAGTGAAGCAAATCTGGATTATTTCATTTTATTGGTATTTTATGTTCATTGTGATCTTTATTGCATTTATAAAAATAAACCGCTAAAAATTGCTGACACTATTCTGTAAGCAGTATTGAAAATTGGCTGGATGGTACACTATAAAAAATTGTGCGAGCAGCGAAATGGTATCAATTCCCATAATTATATACTTCGTAATTTAATATCCACCTAATTGAGAGCGTTCATTTTAAAGAGGTTAATAATATATATATATATATATATATATATATATATCTTATTATTATTGTTGTCAATTATTCCCCATAAGGAGAGCGGCTAGAACTTGAATCAATCACAGCTTCAACGGTTTTCCTCTCTTCCTTTCTTCCCAACGCCTATTTATTAATTCACTGTGTATTTTCTTCCTTTCCTCTGTCCACTTTTTCGATCCTGTTTCTTTACTTGAGTCTTGTTCAATTTTCTTGTTCCTGGTCTTATTCCTGAATGGTTGTCTATTCTGAATTTCATCTTTGGAGATTTTAAATAATTCCATATCTTCTTGTGTTTCTTTCATCCAATTAGACTTTAATTTACAAGCATTGACAATATTGAAAATTTTCTTAGTGAGTCTGCTCTCATCCATCCGACATAGGTGTCCGTAGAATTGTATCCGTCTTTTTCTAAATTTATCTGTGATGTTTTCTGTATTTTTATAGAGCTCCTTTGAATGAACATTCCAATGAAGTTGTTGATAGAGCCAACCAAATCTGACAGTTAAATATTTTATTTGTCAACATTCGTTCGTAGCATTTCGATCACTAGGCAGATGGGAGATTTTTATTTAAATTGAAATTATTATTTTTATTAGTGGTTTTAGGATTATGATTATTGATGGTGAATCTTGATGTAAGTTGTAATTATTATTTTTCTTAAGGTCTTTAGGACTATTATTATTATAATTATTAAATGTTAGGTGTAATTTTATATTATTTTTGGTTTAATATAGTGGAGTTTTATTTGTAAGAAATGGATGTTTTCGGTTTATTTCTTTACCCAGTTTCTCTATATATCCTCGACGATACCATGTCCTCACCCAGCCCTTTTTAGGTGTCCACGAAGTCCAAGAGAACAGCCGCAGGTAACAATGACCAAAGTTCAAAAACAACAAAAATATTGTTAATGTTATGCAAAATAGTTTCTTTTATTAAAAAGACGATGGAACAATTGGCAATAAAAATATTTCTTTCACTTGTTTCTTTGTTTCTAATGGTTTCTTCATTTCAACGAAAATGGCAAAAAAAAATGTTTTTATCGCTTCAACAGTTGTTTAAATACCAATAATTGCAGTAAATATTTTATGACTTCCTTAATACCATAGCAAACCCAAGGTGAAAGTCGTAAAATTCTCCCCCACGCGAACCAGGAAAGGTTAACCAACTTTTTTACAACTTCATTTGTCTATGGCTTATTTATTATTTTAAATTATTATTAAATTTAATACTTGTTATTTTTATTAGTATTTTAGAAGTGCTAGAATATAAATATTTATGATAAATACATTCCTTTAGCATACAGCGTTTCCACTCAAAGACAAATTTGTTCATTATTTTTAAATTTACACTGTAGTAAGTCTGTTCAAGATGGCACACAAAACCGTGCAGAGCCCTTTTTTTAAAAAAAAGGTTAAAAACGGTTCATATATTTTTTAAATTGATCCCAATCTCCATTCATCACTTCCAGATTTTCGTGTTTTTGTCTATTCTTCGATATCATAGAGACCTGAGTTGTGACCATCATTATCTTCAATACTTGGATTAGTCCAGAAGCAGAGCACGAGATAGAAACTCATTGATCATGCGCAATACAAACTAAAATATAGGAACCGTAAATCGATACCAGAAATCCACTTTAGCTGATGATCCCATATGATGATCCCTATTTTTACCCTTCTAGAAACAATTTGTGATCAGACAATGCGTGAACCATCATCTTTAAGTTTTTCCACTGCCTATTAAATACGTAAAATTCCATCATCAATTATAGCGAATGCTTAAATAAAAAGCGATGGATATTAATTAGGAATTCTGCTAAGTGCAAATGAATGATGATGGGATTTGTTCGGGAATTATTTAGTTTCTAAATATTTTAGTTGAAAAGAAAAGATATGATCAGGACCGGGACTCGAACCTGGGTTTTCCACGTAACCGTCGTGGGGCCTAGCCACCTCAGCAATCCTGGTTCGTTTCTCGGTCAGACACATCCTTTCTTTTCACTGATCCTATATCTCCGTGTTCTCGCAATTTGCGATCTATACACGGGTGAATATTCATTAAACATTACTTTTAATGTATATTTTCGGATCTAGTTGACTTACGTCATTATATATTATGTATAGGTGGCTAGGCCCCACGACGGGGAGAACCCCGGTTCGAGTACCGGTCCTGGTCATATCTTTTCTTTTCAACTAAAATATTTACAAAATTATAACATCTAACAATAAAATAAATTATATTTATATATAATGACGTAAGTCAACTAGATCCGAAAATAAAAGTAATGCTTAGTGAACATTCTCTTCGTGTATACATCGCAAATTGCGAGAACACGTAGATATAGGACCAGTGAAAAGAAAGGATATGTCTGACCGAGAAGCGAACCAGGATGGCCGAGGTGGCTAGGCCCAACGACGGTTACGTGGAAAACCCGAGTTCGAGTCCCGGTCCTGGTCATACATTTTCTTTTCAACTAAAATATTTATAAATATTAACAGAATTATAATATCTAACAATAAAATAATAGAAATATTTAGATTCTAGATTTTTATAGTTAATTAATCTATTTATGAATGTATTGAGCATCATTTGAGGATTACAAATGATAATTTATGGTTTTAATGATAACAATAAGTGCGTTATCATTCACTGATACTGCTAATACGTAACGTTCCAAGGATAGAGTAAGGAGTTTTGAAATGTCAAGACGTAAAAACTGTTAAGAGCGATTTGAGACACGTTGAAAAACATCCGAAAACTAAAAAAAAAGACATATGGATATAGACAGTTTGAAGTTCTGAAATAATTTGGAGAGAGGAGAGGTTCCCGAATTTTAAAGAGAAGTTTTGGGTGAGATGATTTTATATACGTGGGCTTTTTTATATATATGTAATGAAAGAAAACGTATATTAATGATATATTATAAAGATATTAGTAAGATCTCCCAAAAGAGTATATTTAACCCTTACAAATGTTACTAACTGGGGTTCCGCAGGGCTAATGATTGAACCCAGATCCTTACTATTTACAGAAATTTGGTGCCTCACTTATATCGGAAGAAGACGCGCAGGATGACAGTAGAGACGACGTACCCTGGAAGGACCGGGAGGGGAGGAAGGGACGACCTGCCGACAAGGAGGAGCTTGCGCGAGGTCAGTGCTCCAAACCACTACCACTTTTTGCCACCTCTCACATACGTGAGTCCTTTTTTAATGGGACAATCCCTCCAGAGTCCATCAATGATTGTGATCCCCACAATGCTCTGTCTCCGACAATAGAGGATATACCGTGTATATCTACAAAATGTCTATTACTAGCGCTAATAGCTAGTGGGTATATACCATATATATAATATACATATTTGTTTACTCAGCAAGAGAACAGATCGGAATTAATAAATTGATTCGTATATTTTTGTTGAAAAGAAATCAATCTTAGTATATTTTTTTGTTTATTTATTAAACGACACTTAATGCTGTGATGGCTTATCGGAGAGAGAGACCTGAATTATGTTTATACAGGTAAAATTAGGATAGGGATCTATAACGACTACCTTACACCCCACAACTCCCGTTTTATGGCCCTCCGAAAGACGGTATAAACAAAAATGTTTACTCCCTTAATAAATTCTAGTACCTAATGCCAGTCAGTTGACATAGCAGTTTGATATCCTAACTACCCCATCACAGGTGACTCCCCAATCTCTGTCATTTGGGTTTGTAAGATTAAGACTATCCTATAGATTATCTTTCATGTATTATCTGATTGACTAATATAAGTAACATTTCAAAAGGCACAAAGGTAGGAGCTCAAATAACCCCATTTTCTATGTTGTCCAGAAAAAACACAAAAGTGTTCTGCAAATCAGGTCCGAGATGAGATCACTGTAACCTGTAGATCTATAAAGGTAATCAGGTCACCTTATCAGCTGATAGCGCCACTCTAGTGCTATCTTGTGGAATTCGTGGTAACTGCTTTGTATTAAGTGAAAATTTGGCATTTATTAGAATAATTGGAAACACTGATATTATTTAAAATAATTTTTGAGGCAGTCTTATTGGTTCTGGAAAGTTGTAAGCACCTACATAGGAAATCATTAATGCTAGGGTCCGGCTTTGGCTGGAAATGACAACTTGCGATTCGTAAATCTTATCGAAAATATTAAATGTCTGAATAGTCAGATATATGAACTGAAAGAACATGATCAAAGTTAAGCTAAAATATATATATTTAAAAAAAATGTATTAATTGATATTTACAACTGTATTACAATAATACATCAAACAAATAGGCTATGTGATACTTAATGACATGAGTTAATGGCAAGTAGAGAAACTACCCACTGGTAGTACTCAAATCACTAGTTCAACTAAGAAGGTCACGGGGCCATCTTCTTCTCAGACGCCTCGGAGGATTATCGGGAATAGAAGAGGAAACTAGGTTTGAAACTAGAGGGTTTGAGTGGGAATGAAGTTTGTTATGAAAGGATAGATAGCGGGTTCGGGCCAGATCAGCAACAAATGGGACATTAAGGTCGTTATGGATGACTTTATTCTTAACAAAATAAGGAGCGTTGAGGATTTTACGAAGGATTTTGGACTGTAGGGATTGGATACGAGAGGAATTCGATGGCTTAGTGAAGCCCGATACTGAAGGGCAGGAAGTCATTGGTTTACGACGTAAGGTAAAACGTGATTTGATGCGATTTTTGAGTATTTTTTTTAATTCTCCAGTTTTTACACCATTCTTCTAGATCAGTGATATGGGATTGGAGGCTTTGGGGTGCAATAACTGGATTGTTGTTGACTGATAATACACATGTATCATCAGCATTACCTAAAATATAAATGCTTTATTAGTATTTATTTAATTATCGATATTTTCTTCCTATATCGGGTCCTAACCATTTATAATTTAAAACAGTTAAATAATTTAGTTGCAGTTAATTCTGCAGAGAAGCCATGGAAGCGTGAAAAGGAAGTATTCGAGAAATAATAGGATTTGGGATTAGTAAGCGCAGCTGGGTATAAGCAGATTACAACAGTTTACAGAATAAAGGTCCGAAATTATGGGTGTCTTGCAAAGGTGAAAATTAAATAATAAATATGATAATACTTATTTATTTGTCTAAATAAAATTTAAAAAAAACAACAACGATTGAATCCCAAAAGAAATAAAATATCACTCTACAAGGTGGTGGTGTAATTAATTGTAAATAAAAAAAAAAGGTTAACAAAACATAACCACAGTGACACGAGACTCGTTATTTGGTTAGTTTGATTTTGAAATGAGCTGTGTATTGCTACTTTATAAAGTGTATATTTCTGAGTTTACTAATGGGCGTATTTTGATATTTGATAATATGTAAACTGCCAATTATTATTGTATTTTCACTTTTTATTGAGGAAAATGCGTTTTCCAGCTTGAAGCGATCAAAACAGAATATTTGGATGACATATCATTCCTAAATAGTGGAGTCAGGAATAACAAAAAAAATAAAGCCAGGTGAATAAAAATAAATGGAAAATTTGAATCAAAACTAAATGTCGAACACAAATAGCCAAATTCTTAAATCGTTAATAAGGTGTCTACAGTTACATGGAGACATAACATAAGTCTTTTTTCTATTTATCAAATCCACCGTCTTCCTAGATTTTTTAAAATAGAAAAATAGAAGGTAATTTTTTTAAATATTACTACCTAATTTTTCAGAACGGTTTTATTAATTATTATTGTTTAAAAAAACTTATTATATTTATAACTCATTGGATATACCAAAGGTTATAAAATGTATATGGGTTTGATGCATACTAGGAAAGTGTTTTATACAATGAATTCTTGTCCTTCAAGAGTTTATTTATTATTTTAATTTGAGTTTTGTCACGAGAGCGTTATTACTCAAAAAGTATTTCATAGTCCATAACTAGAAAAAATCGACAGTTGACTAGGTTTTTAATAAATAAAAACCTCACTTTAGATCGAATCCAAAAACGCCGTTCCAACACAGTCTTCAAGTGCTCTGTTCAAAACTACTCCATAAAGATATCTTAAGATCGCCTGGGGAGGGAAGAAAGAGAGAGAGAGAGAAGAAATAAAGTGGCTATTTCAAGTTGAAGCGACTATCTCAGAGCGTAGAGAACTGCAGCCTTTATTATAGTTCCACAGTTCTTACTGAGGGATTCGTAAAAAGGAGAATACCAAATATAACTTGGTATTACTCCGCTTCGAGATAAACAAATAGTTCTCTAAACCTAACAATGTTACAATTCCATTTACATTTTGTACTATCCTAGTAATCTGTAAACGCTAATTAAAAATATATGGCCAATATTCGGCGAGATCCACACTGAAGAACATTTATTGAATATAGGATATATATGTATACATCCTAGATAGCAGCCCAGAAACCAATAATCAGTTATCAATTTTCATATTCCTACATGAATAAATAGAGAAGAAATAATCATATGAGATCAAATTTACTGGATCCGATCTGCGCAGGAGGAAATATAACAAAAAACAATAATAATACATATATTGAATTTTATGAATTGATTTAAAGAACTTTTAATTCTTTATCATCAGACTTATGGAATTGTTTTTCTGAACGTACATAGTAATAATTGGATAAGTTTATTGGAAATGTGTTGAACGTGCATATATCTTCATTTCTACTTAGACTTTTCCGTTCAACATTTGTATTATAGTTTTCAATAATCGAATTGAAACTTCGTTTTAAACTATTGTGTAATAATCTATAACATACGTATAATAAACATTACAACAGTATATATTTTTAAATCAACAATAAAGTTCGATATGCATCATATTTTTTAATGTCGAAGTAACATCTTTGGAGACTCGAATATAAAGTACCAACAAAGAATACACTAATTACGAAAATAATTAACCACAATTATTGTATTTTATTATAGTACATATTGTCAACACATAAAATAATATAAAAGCGCCTTAGAAGCGGAAGATGCTGAGCCTTGTATCAATATCAGAAGCGCCTGAATACTGCAATGTGCAACACTCCACTGAATATTTGGCAGTGTGCTCTTTCAGGCTAATATCCAAGTGAGTGTATTCCCAAAATATTTAATTTTATCTTTAGAAAACTTATTTTAAATAAATATTAATCAGTTATTGAGTATGCAAGTACTCAATCACCACATATGATGGAGTCAACTTTTACGATTTTCTTTTCAAATATATTTTATATAAAAAGAACATATATTAATCTTTAAAAACTCTAACAAATCATTTTAAAAATTTCTTAATTTAGTTTTAAAATATTAAAATTTTAGTCAATCGGAAGTTGGGGACGAAAACAAATAACTAATGAAAAACGGTGAAGTATTATCAGAAATATGTGACATATTTTTTGGAAACTTAACATAACATAATAATCGCTTTCTTTAAACTTCAAGAAATAGATTATTTTTAAGATCAAAAATTAATGCAAACATAATAATAATAGCCGTGATAATTTATAAGTATAATAATACCACAAGGAAATTATTCATTCATCGTACTCCAAAGAGGGTGACAGGATAGGAGAAAAAAAAAGGAGAATAGACCATAATGTGATAAGGGGCTACTGTAGTCATACATTTTTTGAACAGTTCAGTTTCAATATTAAAATATTCCTAAATTTTATCAGATATTAAAATAACACCTGAGAGCGAGGGATAACAGTGGTAAAATCCTGAGTTGCTAACCTGAAAATCCGGAGTTGAAATCTATCTTTGACAGATAACTATGTAATCTGTTAACAGCCATGAACCCTGTGGGATAAGCCGACCCTCCTGGGGCACACCCGGTCTTTATAAATTGGGTACCCTTAATTAGGAGAAAACCGGCGGTTGAGCTTGATCTCGGTCTTGCCAACTCCCTGCAAAACCGTTTCCACAGAAACAGTGCAGTGTGTATCATGTAATGAACACCCCCTTCATCGGTAGTAATGGTAAAGGGTTTTTTCATATATCAGTTGAACTTCATGACGGTGTCGTCTGGAGG
>CAXKTH010000143.1:0-352500 GCA_964056705.1 Troilus luridus
AATTGGTACTCTTCTTCACTTAGTAAGTTCTTAATGAGCTTCAAGACTTCATCAGCCGGGACTTTAGTGAATAGCGACTTGACATCAAAGCTCACCAGGATGTCATGTTCGTTGATCTGGATGGTCTTAATGGTGTCTATAAATTGTTTAGAGTTACGGATATTGTGTTTAGTTTTGCCAGTGTGGGTTTTGATTATGTCTGAGATGTATTTGGAGAGGTGGTATGTAGGCGAGCCAATGGTGCTAACTATAGGCCTCATAGGAATGCCGTCTTTGTGTATTTTGGGTTGTCCGTATATTCTTGGTGGGGTGGGGTCGGATATTGTGAGTCGTTTGGTTTTTAGTGTCTTAGTTATGCCGGTATTAATAATAGTGTGAATTTTCTTGTTAATGTCAATTGTTGGGTCCTTGTCTAGTTTCTCGTATGTGCCATCATTGAGGATATCATTCATCTTGAGTAAATATTGGTCTTTTTTCATGATGACTGTGGCGTTTCCTTTGTCTGCAGGAACCACGAGAAGGTCGTCTCGTATCTTTAGTGTAGTCAGTGCGTTGTATTGTTCTTTGGAGAGGTTGGGTCTTGGTGGCTTGGCTCTGCGTAGGACATGACTGATGTCCTGCCGGATAGTTTCAGCAGTGTCTTGGTCAATGTTCTTAATACAGGCTTCAATATTGGTAACAATCTTCTCTACAGGTATACGCTTTGGGGCGATGGCGTAGTTGAATCCCTTCTGGAGGACGCTTACGGCTTCGTCTGGGAGTACTTCGTCAGTGAGATTGAATACAGTCTTCTTGAGTGAATCCTTGTAGTCAATGCAGCTTGTCTTCTTGGCCGTTAGTTGTTGGTATTTCCGTTTTTGGGTGGCGGTTTGTTTCCGAAAGATGCAATCCGCTTGTTCCCAAGTGAGGAGGTCGATCTTGTTCCAATCTTCGTTTGATAACTGGTTTGCTAGGAGCGTGTGGTGTTGTAATAACTTCTTCTCGACAATGGCCAGTTCGGATCGGGTGTCGCTGATTCTTGCTTTCAGTAGTACCATTGATGATCGGCGTAGTGCGTTTTGAATGCGTGGGCTGGATCCTTTTCTTACTAGGTTGGCGCATTTGGGAATCACGTTGTAATCTCGGCATCTCTTGAGAAACGTGAGTTGTGCCAAAAGTCTCATCTTCTTCGAACGTAGTTTATCGAGGCTCTTCATATGCTGAACAGTAACCTCCCCGTACAGGTTGGCTAAATGTTCACGTAGGCTTCCACGGTCATTATTATTCTTCTTATATTCAACTTCCGGGATGGACCGTGTCTTGTTGATGTTATGAACCAAGCTTTCGCTCATCGTGCTGTGAGCTTCTTCAGGGTTAGTCAGTTAATGAAGAGCAGATGGTTGGAGTCGGGGTATTTATACCTGGGGGGCGTGGTCTGGATCGAAGTCGGCCTTCCCATTGGTTCGCTTGTGTCGGTCGTGTTGTGTTCGGGTGTGTTCGTGTGTGTTCGGTGGGGTGGGGTTCATCTGTATGTGTATGTGTATAGTTCAAAAGCAGTTCTAATAGCAGTTCTAAAAGCAGTTCTAATAGCTGTTCTAATAGCAGTTCCAATAGCAGTTCCAATAGCAGTTTTGTTCTAATAGCAGTTCTAATAGCTGTTCTAATAGTAGTTCTAATAGCTGGTCTAATAGTAGTTGTAATAGCAGTTCTAATAGTAGTTCTAATAGCTGTTATAATTGCAGTTCTAATAGCAGTTCTAATAGCAGTTCTAATGGCAGTTCTAACAGCAGTTCTAACAGCAGTTCTAATATCAATTCTAATATCAGTTCTATATCAGTTCTAATAGCAGTTCTAATATCAGTACTAATAGCAGTTCTAATATCACTTCTAATAGCAGTTCAAATATCAGTTCTAATAGCAGTTCAAAAGCAGTTCTAACATTAGTTCTAACATCAGTTCTAATAGCTGTTCTAATAGCTGTTTTAATAGCAGTTCTAATATCAGTTCTAACAGCAGTTCTAATAGCTGTTCTAATAGCTGTTTTAACAGCAGTTCTAATAGCAGTTCTAATAGCAGTTCCAATAGCAGTTCCAATAGCAGTTCTGTTCTAATAGCAGTTCTAATAGGAGTTCTAATAGCAGTTCTAATAGCAGTTCTAACAGCAGTTCTAACAGCAGTTCTAATATCAGTTCTAATAGCAGTTCTAATAGCAGTTCTAATAGCAGTTCAAAATCGGTTCTAATATCAGTTTTCACAGCAGTTCTAATAGCTGTTCTAATAGCTGTTTTAATAACAGTTCTAATAGCAGTTCTGTTAGCAGTTCCAATAGCAGTTCCAATAGCAGTTTTGTTCTAATAGCAGTTCTAATAGCAGTTCTAACATCAGTTCTAACAGCAGTTCTAATAGCTGTTCTAATAGCAGTTCTAATAGCGTTTCTAATAGCAGTTCTAATAGTAGTGCAAATAGCTGGTCTAATAGCAGTTGTAATAGCAGTTCTAATAGTAGTTCTAATAGCTGTTCTAATTGCAGTTCTAATAGCAATTCTAATATCAGTTCAAAAGCAGTTCTAATAGCAGTTCTAATATCAGTTCTAATAGCTGTTCTAATAGCAGTTCTAATATCAGTTCTAATAGCAGTTCTAATAGTAGTTCTAATAGCTGGTCTATTAGTATTTCTAATAGCAGTTCAAAATCAGTTTTAATATCAGTTCTAATAGCAGTTCTAATATCAGTTCTAACAGCAGTTCTAATAGCTGTTCTAATAGCTGTTTTAATTACAGTTCAAAATCAGTTCTAATATCAGTTCTCACAGCAGTTCTAATAGATGTTCTAATAGCAGTTCCAATAGCAGTTCCAATAGCAGTTTTGTTCTGATAGCAGTTCTAATAGCAGTTCTAATAGCGGTTCTAATAGTAGTGCTAATAGCTGGTCTAATAGCAGTTCTAATAGTAGTTCTAATAGCTGTTCTAATTGCAGTTCTAATAGCAGTTCTAATAGGAGTTCTAATAGCAGTTCTAATATCAGTTCTAACAGCAGTTCTAATATCAGTTCTAACAGCAGTTCTAATGGCAGTTCTAATAGCAGTTCAAAATCAGTTCTAATATCAGTTCTCACAGCAGTTCTAATAGCTGTTCTATTAGCAGTTCCAATAGCAGTTCCAATAGCAGTTTTGTTCTAATAGCAGTTCTAATAGCAGTTCTAACATCAGTTCTAACAGCAGTTCTAATAGCAGTTCTAATAGTAGTTCTAATAGCTGTTCTAATTGCAGTTCTAATAGCAATTCTAATATCAGTTCAAAAGCATATCTAATAGCAGTTCTAAAAGCAGTTCTAATAGCTGTTCTAATTGCAGTTCTAATATCAGTTCTAAACGCTGTTTTAAAAGCAGTTCTAATATCAGTTCTAATAGCTGTTCTAATAGTAGTTCTAATAGCTGGTCTAATAGCAGTTGTAATAGCAGTTCTAATAGTAGTTCTAATAGCTGTTATAATTGCAGTTCTAATAGCAGTTCTAATAGCAGTTCTAATGGCAGTTCTAACAGCAGTTCTAACAGCAGTTCTAATATCAGTTCTAATATCAGTTCTATATCAGTTCTAATAGCTGTTTGTTTTAATAGCAGTTCTAATAGCAGTTCTAATAGCAGTTCCAATAGCAGTTCCAATAGCAGTTCTGTTCTAATAGCAGTTCTAATAGCAGTTCTAATAGCAGTTCTAATAACAGTTCAAATAGCAATTATAATAGTAGTTCTAATAGCTGTTCTAATAGCAGTTCAAAAGCAGTTCTAATATCAGTTCTATATCAGTTCTAATAGCAGTTCTAATATCAGTTCTAATAGCAGTTCTAATATCAGTTCTAACAGCAGTTCTAATAGCTGTTCTAATAGCTGTTTTAATAGCAGTTCTAATAGCAGTTCTAATAGCAGTTCCAATAGCAGTTCCAATAGCAGTTCTGTTCTAATAGCAGTTCTAATAACAGTTCAAATAGCAATTCTAATAGTAGTTCTAATAGCTGTTCTAATAGCAGTTCAAAAGCAGTTCTAATATCAGTTCTATATCAGTTCTAATAGCAGTTTTAATATCAGTTCTAATAGCAGTTCCTATAGCAGTTCCAATAGCAGTTTTGTTCTAATAGCAGTTCTAATAGCAGTTCTAACATCAGTTCTAACAGCAGTTCTAATAGCAGTTCTAATAGCAGTTCTAATAGCAGTTCTAATAGCGGTTCTAATAGTAGTGCTAATAGCTGGTCTAATAGCAGTAGTAATAGCAGTTCTAATAGTAGTTCAAATAGCTGTTCTAATTGCAGTTCTAATAGCAATTCTAATATCAGTTCAAAAGCAGTTCTAATGGCAGTTCTAAAAGCAGTTCTAATAGCTGTTCTAATTGCAGTTCTAATTGCAGTTCTAAACGCTGTTTTAAAAGCAGTTCTAATATCAGTTCTAATAGCTGTTCTAATAGTAGTTCTAATAGCTGGTCTAATAGCAGTTGTAATAGCAGTTCTAATAGTAGTTCTAATAGCTGTTATAATTGCAGTTCTAATAGCAGTTCTAATAGCAGTTCTAATAGCAGTTCTAATGGCAGTTCTAACAGCAGTTCTAATATCAGTTCTAACAGCAGTTCCAATAGCAGTTCTGTTCTAATAGTAGTAAAAATAGCAGTTCTAATATCAGTTCTAATAGCAGTTTTCATAGCAGTTCTAATAGCAGGACAAAATCAGTTCTAATATCAGTACTCACAGCAGTTCTAATAGCTGTTCTAATAGCAGTTCCAATAGCAGCTCCAATAGCAGTTTTGTTCTAATAGCAGTTCTAACATCAGTTCTAATAGCAGTTCTAATAGCAGTTCTAATAGCAGTTCTAATAGCAGTTCTAATAGTAGTTCTAATAGCTGTTCTAATTGCAGTTCTAATAGCAATTCTAATATCAGTTCAAAAGCAGTTCTAATAGCAGTTCTAAAAGCAGTTCTAATAGCTGTTCTAAATGCAGCTCTAATAGCAGTTCTAATAGCAGTTCTAATAGCAGTTCTAATATCAGTACTAATAGCAGTTCTAATATCACTTCTAATAGCAGTTCAAATATCAGTTCTAATAGCAGTTCAAAAGCAGTTCTAACATTAGTTCTAACATCAGTTCTAATAGCTGTTCTAATAGCTGTTTTAATAGCAGTTCTAATATCAGTTCTAACAGCAGTTCTAATAGCTGTTCTAATAGCTGTTTTAATAGCAGTTCTAAGAGCAGTTCTAATAGCAGTTCCAATAGCAGTTCCAATAGCAGTTCTGTTCTAATAGCAGTTCTAATAGGAGTTCTAATAGCAGTTCTAATAGCAGTTCGAAAGCAGTTCTAATATCAGTTCTAATAGCAGTTCTAATAGCAGTTCTAACAGCAGTTCTAACAGCAGTTCTAACAGCAGTTCTAATATCAGTTCTAATAGCAGTTCTAATAGCAGTTCTAATAGCAGTTCAAAATCAGTTCTAATATCAGTTTTCACAGCAGTTCTAATAGCTGTTCTAATAGCTGTTTTAATAACAGTTCTAATAGCAGTTCTGTTAGCAGTTCCAATAGCAGTTCCAATAGCAGTTTTGTTCTAATAGCAGTTCTAATAGCAGTTCTAACAACAGTTCTAACAGCAGTTCTAATAGCTGTTCTAATAGCAGTTCTAATAGCGTTTCTAATAGTAGTTCTAATAGTAGTGCAAATAGCTGGTCTAATAGCAGTTGTAATAGCAGTTCTAATAGTAGTTCTAATAGCTGTTCTAATTGCAGTTCTAATAACAATTCTAATATCAGTTCAAAAGCAGTTCTAATAGCAGTTCTAATATCAGTTCTAATAGATGTTCTAATAGCAGTTCTAATATCAGTTCTAATAGCAGTTCTAATAGTAGTTCTAATAGCTGATCTATTAGTATTTCTAATAGCAGTTCAAAATCAGTTTTAATATCAGTTCTAATAGCAAATCTAATATCAGTTCTAACAGCAGTTCTAATAGCTGTTCTAATAGCTGTTTTAATTACAGTTCAAAATCAGTTCTAATATCAGTTCTCACAGCAGTTCTAATAGATGTTCTAATAGCAGTTCCAATAGCAGTTCCAATAGCAGTTTTGTTCTGATAGCAGTTCTAATAGCAGTTCTAATAGCGGTTCTAATAGTAGTGCTAATAGCTGGTCTAATAGCAGTTCTAATAGTAGTTCTAATAGCTGTTCTAATTGCAGTTCTAATAACAGTTCTAATAGGAGTTCTAATAGCAGTTCTAATATCAGTTCTAACAGCAGTTCTAATATCAGTTCTAACAGCAGTTCTAATGGCAGTTCTAATAGCAGTTCAAAATCAGTTCTAATATCAGTTCTCACAGCAGTTCTAATAGCTGTTCTATTAGCAGTTCCAATAGCAGTTCCAATAGCAGTTTTGTTCTAATAGCAGTTTTAATAGCAGTTCTAACATCAGTTCTAACAGCAGTTCTAATAGCAGTTCTAATAGCAGTTCTAATAGCAGTTCTAATAGTAGTTCTAATAGCTGTTCTAATTGCAGTTCTAATAGCAATTCTAATATCAGTTCAAAAGCAGTTCTAATATCAGTTCTAAAAGCAGTTCTAATAGCTGTTCTAATTGCAATTCTAATAGCAGTTCTAAACGCTGTTTTAAAAGCAGTTCTAATATCAGTTCTAATAGCTGTTCTAATAGTAGTTCTGATAGCTGGTCTAATAGCAGTTGTAATAGCAGTTCTAATAGTAGTTCTAAGAGCTGTTATAATTGCAGTTCTAATAGCAGTTCTAATAGCAGTTCTAATGGCAGTTCTAACAGCAGTTCTAACAGCAGTTCTAATATCAGTTCTAATATCAGTTCTATATCAGTTCTAATAGCTGTTCTAATAGCTGTTTTAATAGCAGTTCTAATAGCAGTTCTAATAGCAGTTCCAATAGCAGTTCCAATAGCAGTTCTGTTCTAATAGCAGTTCTAATAGCAGTTCTAATAGCAGTTCTAATAACAGTTCAAATAGCAATTATAATAGTAGTTCTAATAGCTGTTCTAATAGCAGTTCAAAAGCAGTTCTAATATCAGTTCTATATCAGTTCTAATAGCAGTTCTAATATCAGTTCTAATAGCAGTTCTAATATCAGTTCTAACAGCAGTTCTAATAGCTGTTCTAATAGCTGTTTTAATAGCAGTTAAATAGCAGTTCTAATAGCAGTTCCAATAGCAGTTCCAATAGCAGTTCCAATAGCAGTTCTGTTGTAATAGCAGTTCTAATAGCAGTTATAATAGCAGTTCTAATAACAGTTCAAATAGCAATTCTAATAGTAGTTCTAATAGCTGTTCTAATAGCAGTTCAAAAGCAGTTCTAATATCAGTTCTATATCAGTTCTAATAGCAGTTTTAATATCAGTTCTAATAGCAGTTCCTATAGCAGTTCCAATAGCAGTTTTGTTCTAATAGCAATTCTAATAGCAGTTCTAACATCAGTTCTAACAGCAGTTCTAATAGCAGTTCTAATAGCAGTTCTAATAGCGGTTCTAATAGTAGTGCTAATAGCTGGTCTAATAGCAGTAGTAATAGCAGTTCTAATAGTAGTTCAAATAGCTGTTCTAATTGCAGTTCTAATAGCAATTCTAATATCAGTTCAAAAGCAGTTCTAATGGCAGTTCTAAAAGCAGTTCTAATAGCTGTTCTAATTGCAGTTCTAATAGCAGTTCTAAACGCTGTTTTAAAATCAGTTCTAATATCAGTTCTAATAGCTGTTCTAATAGTAGTTCTAATAGCTGGTCTAATAGCAGTTGTAATAGCAGTTCTAATAGTAGTTCTAATAGCTGTTATAATTGCAGTTGTAATAGCAGTTCAAATAGTAGTTCTAATAGCTGTTCTAATTGCAGTTCTAATAGCAATTATAATATCAGTTCAAAAGCAGTTCTAATAGCAGTTCTAATATCAGTTCTAATAGCTGGTCTAATAGCAGTTCTAATAGCAGTTCTAATAGTAGTTCTAATAGCTGGTCTAATAGTATTTCTAATAGCAGTTCAAAAACAGTTCTAATAGCAGTTCTCACAGCAGTTCTAATAGTAGTTCTAATAGCTGTTCTAATAGCAATTCAAAAGCAGTTCTAATATCAGTTCTAATAGCAGTTCTAACAGCAGTTCTAATAGTAGTTCTAATAGCTGTTCTAATGGCAGTTCAAAAGCAGTTCTAATATCAGTTCTCACAGCAGTTCTAATAGATGTTCTAATAGCAGTTCCAATAGCGGTTCCAATAGCAGTTTTGTTCTAATAGCAGTTCTAATTGCAGTTCTAATAGCGGTTCTAATAGTAGTGCTAATAGCTGGTCTAATAGCAGTTCTAATAGTAGTTCTAATATCAGTTCTAATAGCAGTTCTAACAGCAGTTCTAATAGTAGTTCTAATAGCTGTTCTAATAGCAGTTCTAACAGCAGTTCTAATGGCAGTTCTAATAGCAGTTCAAAATCAGATCTAATATCAGTTCTCACAGCAGTTCTAATAGCTGTTCTAATAGCAGTTCCAATAGCAGTTCCAATAGCAGTTTAGTTCTAATAGCAGTTCTAATAGCAGTTCTAACATCAGTTCTAACAGCAGTTCTAATAGCAGTTCTAATAGCAGTTCTAATAGCAGTTCTAATAGCAGTTCTAATAGCGGTTCTAATAGTAGTGCTAATAGCTGGACTAATAGCAGTTGTAATAGCAGTTCTAATAGTAGTTCTAATAGCTGTTCTAATTGCAGTTCTAATAGCAATTCTAATATCAGTTCAAAAGCAGTTCTAATAGCAGTTCTAATAGTAGTGATAATAGCTGGTCTAATTGCAGTTCTAATAGCAGTTCTAAACGCTGTTTTAAAAGCAGTTCTAATATCAGTTCTAATAGCTGTTCTAATGGTAGTTCTAATAGCTGGTCTAATAGCAGTTGTAATAGCAGTTCTAATAGTAGTTCTAATAGCTGTTATAATTGCAGTTCTAATAGCAGTTCTAATAGCAGTTCCAATAGCAGTTCTGTTTTAATATTAGTTCTAACAGCAGTTCTAATAGCAGTTCTAATAGCAGTTCTAATAGCAGTTCTAATAACAGTTCAAATAGCAATTATAATAGTAGTTCTAATAGCTGTTCTAATAGCAGTTCAAAAGCAGTTCTAATATCAGTTCTATATCAGTTCTAATAGCAGTTCTAATATCAGTTCTAATAGCAGTTCTAATATCAGTTCTAACAGCAGTTCTAATAGCTGTTCTAATAGCTGTTTTAATAGCAGTTCTAATAGCAGTTCTAATAGCAGTTCCAATAGCAGTTCCAATAGCAGTTCTGTTCTAATAGCAAATCTAATATCAGTTCTACTAGCTGTTCTAATGGTAGTTCTAATAGCTGGTCTAATAGCAGTTGTAATAGCAGTTCTAATAGTAGTTCTAATAGCTGTTATAATTGCAGTTCTAATAGCAGTTCTAATAGCAGTTCCAATAGCAGTTCTGTTTTAATATTAGTTCTAACAGCAGTTCTAATAGCAGTTCTAATAGCAGTTCTAATAACAGTTCAAATAGGAATTATAATAGTAGTTCTAATAGCTGTTCTAATAGCAGTTCAAAAGCAGTTCTAATATCAGTTCTATATCAGTTCTAATAGCAGTTCTAATATCAGTTCTAATAGCAGTTCTAATATCAGTTCTAACAGCAGTTCTAATAGCTGTTCTAATAGCTGTTTTAATAGCAGTTCTAATAGCAGTTCTAATAGCAGTTCCAATAGCAGTTCTAATAGCAGTTCTAATAGCGGTTCTAATAGTAGTGCTAATAGCTGGTCTAATAGCAGTAGTAATAGCAGTTCTAATAGTAGTTCAAATAGCTGTTCTAATTGCAGTTCTAATAGCAATTCTAATATCAGTTCAAAAGCAGTTCTAATGGCAGTTCTAAAAGCAGTTCTAATAGCTGTTCTAATTGCAGTTCTAATAGCAGTTCTAAACGCTGTTTTAAAAGAGTTCTAATATCAGTTCTAATAGCTGTTCTAATAGTAGTTCTAATAGCTGGTCTAATAGCAGTTGTAATAGCAGTTCTAATAGTAGTTCTAATAGCTGTTATAATTGCAGTTCTAATAGCAGTTCTGATGGCAGTTCTAACAGCAGTTCTAACAGCAGTTCTAATATCAGTTCTAACAGCAGTTCCAATAGCGGTTCTGTTCTAATAGTAGTTCTAAGAGCAGTTCTAATATCAGTTCTAATAGCAGTTCTAATAGCAGTTCAAAATCAGTTCTAATATCAGTACTCACAGCAGTTCTAATAGTAGTGCTAATAGCTGTTCTAATAGCAGTTCAAAAGCAGTTATAATATCAGTTCTATATGAGTTCTAATAGCAGTTCAAATATCAGTTCTAATAGCAGTTCTAATAGTAGTTTTAATAGCTGGTCCAATAGCAGTTGTAATAGCAGTCTTAATAGTAGTTCTAATAGCTGTTCTAATTGCAGTTCTAATAGCAGTTCTAATAGCAGTTCTAACATTAGTTCTAATAGCAGTTCTAATATCAGTTCTAACCGCAGTTCTAATAGCTGTTCTAATAGCTGTTTTAATAACAGTTCTAATAGCTGTTTTAATTACAGTTCAAAATCAGTTCTAATATCAGTTCTCACAGCAGTTCTAGTAGATGTTCTAATAGCAGTTCCAATAGCGGTTCCAATAGCAGTTTTGTTTTAATATCAGTTCTAATATCAGTTCTAATAGCGGTTCTAATAGTAGTGCTAATAGCTGGTCTAATAGCAGTTCTAATAGTAGTTCTAATAGCTGTTCGAATTGCAGTTCTAATAGCAGTTCTAATAGGAGTTATGATAGCAGTTCTAATAGCAGTTCGAAAGCAGTTCTAATATCAGTTCTAATAGCAGTTCTTATAGCAGTTCTAAGAGCAGTTCTAACAGCAGTTCTAATATCAGTTCTAACAGCAGTTCTAATAGCAGTTCTAATAGCAGTTCAAAATCAGTTCTAATATCAGTTCTCATAGCAGCTCTAATAGCTGTTCTAATAGCAGTTCCAATAGCAGTTCCAATAGCAGTTTTGTTCTAATAGCAGTTCTAATAGCAGTTCTAACATCAGTTCTAACAGCAGTTATAATAGCAGTTCTAATAGCAGTTCTAATAACAGTTCTAATAGCGGTTCTAATAGTAGTACTAATAGCTGGTCTAATAGCAGTTGTAATAGCAGTTCTAATATCAGTTCTATATCAGTTCTAATTGCAGTTCTAATATCAGTTCTAATAGCAGTTCTAATATTAGTTCTAATAGCAGTTCAAATATCAGTTCTAATAGCAGTTCAAAAGCAGTTCTAACATTAGTTCTAACATCAGTTCTAACAGCTGTTCTAATAGCAGTTCTAATAGCAGTTCTCACAGCAGTTCTTACAGCAGTTCTAATAGCAGTTCTAAGAGCAGTTCTAATAGCAGTTCTAAACGCTGTTCTAATAGCAGTTCTAATATCAGTTCTAATAGCAGTTCTAATAGCTGGTCTAATAGCAGTTGTAATAGCAGTTCTAATAGTAGTTTTAATAGCTGTTCTAATTGCAGTTCTAATAGCAGTTCTAATAGGAGTTCTAATAGCAGTTCTAATAGAAGTTCGAAAGCAGTTCTAATATCAGTTCTAATAGCAGTTCTAGAAGCAGTTCTAACAACAGTTCTAACAGCAGTTCTAATATCAGTTCTAACAGCAGTTCTAATAGCAGTTCTAATAGCAGTTCAAAATCAGTTCTAATATCAGTTCTCACAGCAGTTCTAATAGCTGTTCTAATAGCTGTTTTAATAACAGTTCTCATAGCAGTTCTCATAGCAGTTCTGTTAGCAGTTCCAATAGCAGTTCCAACAGCAGTTTTTTTCTAATAGCAGTTCTAATAGCAGTTCTAACATCAGTTCTAACAGCAGTTCTAATAGCAGTTCTAATAGCAGTTCTATTAGCAGTTCTAATAGCGGTTCTAATAGTAGTGCTAATAGCTGATCTAATAGCAGTTGTAATAGCAGTTCTAATAGTAGTTCTAATAGCTGTTCTAATTGCAGTTCTAATAGCAATTCTAATATCAGTTCAAAAGCAGTTCTAATAGCAGTTCTAATATCAGTTCTAATAGCTGTTCTAATAGCAGTTTTAATATCAGTTCTAATAGCAGTTCTAATAGTAGTTCTAATAGCTGGTCTAATAGTATTTCTAATAGCAGTTCAAAATCAGTTCTAATATCAGTTCTCACAGCAGTTCTAATAGTAGTTCTAATAGCTGTTCTAATAGCAATTCAAAAGCAGTTCTAATATCAGTTCTAAAATCAGTTCTAATAGCAGTTCAAATATCAGTTCTAATAGCAGTTCTAATAGTAGTTCTAATAGCTGGTCTAATAGCAGTTGTAATAGCAGTCCTAATAGTAGTTCTAATAGCTGTTCTAATATCAGTTCTAACCGCAGTTCTAATAGCTGTTCTAATAGCTGTTTTAATAACAGTTCTAATAGCAGTTCTAATAGCAGTTCTAATAGCAGTTCCAAGAGCAATTCCAATAGCAGTTCTGTTCTAATAGCAGTTATAACATCAGTTCTAATAGCAGTTCTAATATCAGTTCTAACAGCAGTTCTAATAGCTGTTCTAATAGCTGTTTTAATTACAGTTAAAAATCTTTTCTAATATCAGTTCTCACTGCAGTTCTAATAGATGTTCTAATAGCAGTTCCAATAGCTGTTCCAATAGCAGTTTTGTTCTAATAGCAGTTCTAATAGCAGTTCTAATATCGGTTCTAATAGTAGTGCTAATAGCTGGTCTAATAGCAGTTCTAATAGTAGTTCTAATAGCTGTTCTAATTGCAGTTCTAATAGCAGTTCGAAAGCAGTTCTAATATCAGTTCTAATAGCAGTTCTAATAGCAGTTCTAAGTGCAGTTCTAACAGCAGTTCTAATATCAGTTCTAACAGCAGTTCTAATAGCAGTTCTAATATCAGTTCTCATAGCAGTTCTAATAGCTGTTCTAATAGCAGTTCCAATAGCAGTTCCAATAGCAGTTTTGTTCTAATAGCAGTTCTAATAGCAGTTCTAACATCAGTTCTAACATCAGTTCTAACAGCAGTTCTAATAGCAGTTCTAATAGCAGTTCTAATAGCGGTTCTAATAGTAGTGCTAATAGCTGGTCTAATAGCAGTTGTAATAGCAGTTCTAATAGTAGTTCTAATAGCTATACTAATTGCAGTTCTAATAGCAATTATAATATCAGTTCAAAAGCAGTTCTAATAGCAGTTCTAAAAGCACTTCTAATAGCTGTTCTAATTGCAGTTCTAATAGCAGTTCTAAACGCATTTTTAAAAGCAGTTCTAATATCAGTTCTAATAGGTGTTGTAATAGTAGTTCTAATAGCTGGTCTAATAGCAGTTGTAATAGCAGTTCTAATAGCAGTTCTAATAGCAGTTCTAATATCAGTTCTAACAGCAGTTCCAATAGCAGTTCTGTTCTAATAGTAGTTCTAATAGCAGTTCTAATATCAGTTCTAATAGCAGTTCAAAATCAGTTCCAATATCAGTACTCACAGCAGTTCTAATAGCAGTTCTAATAGCTGTTCTAATAGCAGTTCAAAAGCAGTTCTAATATCAGTTCTATATCAGTTCTAATAGCTGTTCTAATAGCTGTTTTAATAACAGTTCTAATAGCAGTTCCAATAGCAGTTCCAATAGCAGTTTTGTTCTAATAGCAGTTCTAATAGCAGTTCTAACATCAGTTCTAACAGCAGTTCTAATAGCTGTTCTAACAGCAGTTCTAATAGCGTTCTAATAGCAGTTCTAATAGTAGTGCAAATAGCTGGTCTAATAGCAGTTGTAATAGCAGTTCTAATAGTAGTTCTAATAGCTGTTCTAATTGCAGTTCTAATAGCAATTCTAATATCAGTTCAATAGCAGTTCTAATAGCAGTTCTAATAGCTGTTCCAATAGCAGTTTTGTTCTAATAGCAGTTCTAATAGCAGTTCTAATAGCGGTTCTAATAGTAGTGCTAATAGCTGGTCTAATAGCAGTTCTAATAGTAGTTCTAATAGCTGTTCTAATTGCAGTTCTAATAGCAGTTCTAATAGGAGTTCTAATAGCAGTTCTAATAGCAGTTCGAAAGCAGTTCTAATATCAGTTCTAATAGCAGTTCTAAGTGCAGTTCTAACAGCAGTTCTAATATCAGTTCTAACAGCAGTTCTAATAGCAGTTCTAATATCAGTTCTCATAGCAGTTCTAATAGCTGTTCTAATAGCAGTTCCAATAGCAGTTCCAATAGCAGTTTTGTTCTAATAGCAGTTCTAATAGCAGTTCTAATAGCAGTTCTAACATCAGTTCTAACATCAGTTCTAACAGCAGTTCTAATAGCAGTTCTAATAGCAGTTCTAATAGCGGTTCTAATAGTAGTGCTAATAGCTGGTCTAATAGCAGTTGTAATAGCAGTTCTAATAGTAGTTCTAATAGCTATACTAATTGCAGTTCTAATAGCAATTATAATATCAGTTCAAAAGCAGTTCTAATAGCAGTTCTAAAAGCACTTCTAATAGCTGTTCTAATTGCAGTTCTAATAGCAGTTCTAAACGCATTTTTAAAAGCAGTTCTAATATCATTTCTAATAGGTGTTGTAATAGTAGTTCTAATAGCTGGTCTAATAGCAGTTGTAATAGCAGTTCTAATAGCAGTTCTAATAGCAGTTCTAATATCAGTTCTAACAGCAGTTCCAATAGCAGTTCTGTTCTAATAGTAGTTCTAATAGCAGTTCTAATATCAGTTCTAATAGCAGTTTTAATAGCAGTTCTAATAGCAATTCAAAATCAGTTCCAATATCAGTACTCACAGCAGTTCTAATAGCAGTTCTAATAGCTGTTCTAATAGCAGTTCAAAAGCAGTTCTAATATCAGTTCTATATCAGTTCTAATAGCTGTTCTAATAGCTGTTTAATTAACAGTTCTAATAGCAGTTCTGTTAGCAGTTCCAATAGCAGTTCCAATAGCAGTTTTGTTCTAATAGCAGTTCTAACATCAGTTCTAACAGCAGTTCTAATAGCTGTTCTAATAGCAGTTCTAATAGCGTTTCTAATAGCAGTTCTAATAGTAGTGCAAATAGCAGTTCTAATATCAGTTCTAATAGCAGTTCTAATAGTAGTTCTAATAGCTGGTCTATTAGTATTTCTAATAGCAGTTCAAAATCAGTTTTAATATCAGTTCTAATAGCAGTTCTAATATCAGTTCTAACAGCAGTTCTAATAGCTGTTCTAATAGCTGTTTTAATTACAGTTCAAAATCAGTTCTAATATCAGTTCTCACAGCAGTTCTAATAGATGTTCTAATAGCAGTTCCAATAGCAGTTCCAATAGCAGTTTTGTTCTGATAGCAGTTCTAATAGCAGTTCTAATAGCGGTTCTAATAGTAGTGCTAATAGCTGGTCTAATAGCAGTTCTAATAGTAGTTCTAATAGCTGTTCTAATTGCAGTTCTAATAGCAGTTCTAATAGGAGTTCTAATAGCAGTTCTAATATCAGTTCTAACAGCAGTTCTAATATCAGTTCTAACAGCAGTTCTAATGGCAGTTCTAATAGCAGTTCAAAATCAGTTCTAATATCAGTTCTCAGAGCAGTTCTAATAGCTGTTCTAATAGCAGTTCCAATAGCAGTTCCAATAGCAGTTTTGTTCTAATAGCAGTTCTAATAGCAGTTCTAACATCAGTTCTAACAGCAGTTCTAATAGCAGTTCTAATAGCAGTTCTAATAGCAGTTCTAATAGCAGTTCTAATAGCAGTTCTAATAGTAGTTCTAATAGCTGTTCTAATTGCAGTTCTAATAGCAATTCTAATATCAGTTCAAAAGCAGTTCTAATAGCAGTTCTAAAAGCAGTTCTAATAACTTTTCTAATTGCAGTTCTAATAGCAGTTCTAAACGCTGTTTTAAAAGCAGTTCTAATATCAGTTCTAATAGCTGTTCTAATAGTAGCTCTAATAGCTGGTCTAATAGCAGTTGTAATAGCAGTTCTAATAGTAGTTCTAATAGCTGTTATAATTGCAGTTCTAATAGCAGTTCTAATAGCAGTTCTAATGGCAGTTCTAACATTAGTTCTAACAGCATTTCTAAAAGCAGTTCTAATAGAATTTCTAATAGCAGTTCTAATAGCGGTTCTAATAGTAGTGCTAATAGCTGGTCTAATAGCAGGTGTAATAGCAGTTCTAATAGTAGTTCTAATATCTGTTCTAGTTGCAGTTCTAATAGCAATTCTAATATCAGTTCAAAAGCAGTTCTAATAGCAGTTCTAATAGCTGTTCTAATAGCAATTCAAAAGCAGTTCAAAATCAGTTCTAATATCAGTTCTCACAGCAGTTCTAATAGCAGTTCTAATATCAGTTCTGATAGCAGTTCTAATAGTAGTTCTGATAGCTGGTCTAATAGTATTTCTAATAGCTGTTCTAATAGCAGTTGTAATAGCAGTTCTAATAGTAGTTCTAATAGCTGTTATAATTGCAGTTCTAATAGCAGTTCTAATGGCAGTTCTAACAGCAGTTCTAATATCAGTTCTAACAGCAGTTCCAATAGCAGTTCTGTTCTAATAGTAGTTCTAAGAGCAGTTCTAATAGCAGTTCTAATAGCAGTTCAAAATCAGTTCTAATATCAGTACTCACAGCAGTTCTAATAGTAGTTCTAAAAGCTGTTCTAATACCAGTTCAAAAGCAGTTATAATATCAGTTCTATATGAGTTCTAATAGCAGTTCAAATATCAGTTCTAATAGCAGTTCTAATAGTAGTTCTAATAGCTGGTCCAATAGCAGTTGTAATAGCAGTCTTAATAGTAGTTCTAATAGCTGTTCTAATTGCAGTTCTAATAGCAGTTCTAATAGCAGTTCTAACATTAGTTCTAATAGCAGTTCTAATATCAGTTCTAACCGCAGTTCTAATAGCTGTTCTAATAGCTGTTTTAATAACAGTTCTAATAGCTGTTTTAATTACAGTTCAAAATCAGTTCTAATATCAGTTCTCACAGCAGTTCTAATAGATGTTCTAATAGCAGTTCCAATAGCGGTTCCAATAGCAGTTTTGTTTTAATATCAGTTCTAATATCAGTTCTAATAGCGGTTCTAATAGTAGTGCTAATAGCTGGTCTAATAGCAGTTCTAATAGTAGTTCTAATAGCTGTTCGAATTGCAGTTCTAATAACAGTTCTAATAGGAGTTATGATAGCAGTTCTAATAGCAGTTCGAAAGCAGTTCTAATATCAGTTCTAATAGCAGTTCTTATAGCAGTTCTAAGAGCAGTTCTAACAGCAGTTCTAATATCAGTTCTAACAGCAGTTCTAATAGCAGTTCTAATAGCAGTTCAAAATCAGTTCTAATATCAGTTCTCATAGCAGCTCTAATAGCTGTTCTAATAGCAGTTCCAATAGCAGTTCCAATAGCAGTTTTGTTCT
This sequence comes from Troilus luridus, assembly GCA_964056705.1. Classification (NCBI taxonomy): domain Eukaryota; kingdom Metazoa; phylum Arthropoda; class Insecta; order Hemiptera; family Pentatomidae; genus Troilus; species Troilus luridus. Next base: position 17,347 of record CAXKTH010000143.1, read on the forward strand.
AATAGCAGTTCTAATAGCAGTTCTAACATCAGTTTTAACAGCAGTTATAATAGCAGTTCTAATAGCAGTTCTAATAACAGTTCTAATAGCGGTTCTAATAGTAGTGCTAATAGCTGGTCTAATAGCAGTTGTAATAGCAGTTCTAATATCAGTTCTATATCAGTTCTAATTGCAGTTCTAATATCAGTTCTAATAGCAGTTCTAATATTAGTTCTAATAGCAGTTCAAATATCAGTTCTAATAGCAGTTCAAAAGCAGTTCTAACATTAGTTCTAACATCAGTTCTAACAGCTGTTCTAATAGCAGTTCTAATAGCAGTTCTCACAGCAGTTCTTACAGCAGTTCTAATAGCAGTTCTAAGAGCAGTTCTAATATCAGTTCTAATATCAGTTCTAATAGCAGTTCTAAACGCTGTTCTAATAGCAGTTCTAATAGCAGTTCTAATAGCTGGTCTAATAGCAGTTGTAATAGCAGTTCTAATATCAGTTCTAATAGCAGTTCTAATAGCTGGTCTAATAGCAGTTGTAATAGCAGTTCTAATAGTAGTTCTAATAGCTGTTCTAATAGAAGTTCGAAAGCAGTTCTAATATCAGTTCTAATAGCAGTTCTAGAAGCAGTTCTAACAACAGTTCTAACAGCAGTTCTAATATCAGTTCTAACAGCAGTTCTAATAGCAGTTCTAATAGCAGTTCAAAATCAGTTCTAATATCAGTTCTCACAGCAGTTCTAATAGCTGTTCTAATAGCTGTTTTAATAACAGTTCTAATAGCAGTTCTAATAGCAGTTCTAATAGCAGTTCAAAATCAGTTCTAATATCAGTTCTCACAGCAGTTGTAATATCAGTTCTAATAGCAGTTCTAATAGCAGTTCTATTAGCAGTTCTAATAGCGGTTCTAATAGTAGTGCTAATAGCTGATCTAATAGCAGTTGTAATAGCAGTTCTAATAGTAGTTCTAATAGCTGTTCTAATTGCAGTTCTAATAGCAATTCTAATATCAGTTCAAAAGCAGTTCTAATAGCAGTTCTAATATCAGTTCTAATAGCTGTTCTAATAGCAGTTCTAATATCAGTTCTAATAGCAGTTCTAATAGTAGTTCTAATAGCTGGTCTAATAGTATTTCTAATAGCAGTTCAAAATCAGTTCTAATATCAGTTCTCACAGCAGTTCTAATAGTAGTTCTAATAGCTGTTCTAATAGCAGTTCAAAATCAGTTCTAATATCAGTTCTCACAGCAGTTCTAATAGCTGTTCTAATAGCTGTTTTAATATCAGTTCTAAAATCAGTTCTAATAGCAGTTCAAATATCAGTTCTAATAGCAGTTCTAATAGTAGTTCTAATAGCTGGTCTAATAGCAGTTGTAATAGCAGTCCTAATAGTAGTTCTAATATCTGTTCTAATATCAGTTCTAACCGCAGTTCTAATAGCTGTTCTAATAGCTGTTTTAATAACAGTTCTAATAGCAGTTCTAATAGCAGTTCTAATAGCAGTTCCAAGAGCAATTCCAATAGCAGTTCGGTTCTAATAGCAGTTCTAACATCAGTTCTAATAGCAGTTCTAATATCAGTTCTAACAGCAGTTCTAATAGCTGTTCTAATAGCTGTTTTAATTACAGTTAAAAATCTTTTCTAATATCAGTTCCAATAGCAGTTCCAATAGCAGTTCTGTTCTAATAGCAGTTCTAATATCAGTTCTAATAGCTGTTCTAATGGTAGTTCTAATAGCTGGTCTAATAGCAGTTGTAATTGCAGTTCTAATAGCAGTTCTAATAGCAGTTCCAATAGCAGTTCTGTTTTAATATTAGTTCTAACAGCAGTTCTAATAGCAGTTCTAATAGCAGTTCTAATAGCAGTTCTAATAACAGTTCAAATAGCAATTATAATAGTAGTTCTAATAGCTGTTCTAATAGCAGTTCAAAAGCAGTTCTAATATCAGTTCTATATCAGTTCTAATAGCAGTTCTAATATCAGTTCTAATAGCAGTTCTAATATCAGTTCTAACAGCAGTTCTAATAGCTGTTCTAATAGCTGTTTTAATAGCAGTTCTAATAGCAGTTCTAATAGCAGTTCCAATAGCAGTTCCAATAGCAGTTCTGTTCTAATAGCAGTTCTAATAGCAGTTCTAATAACAGTTCAAATAGCAATTCTAATAGTAGTTCTACTGGCTGTTCTAATAGCAGTTCAAAAGCAGTTCTAATATCAGTTCTATATCAGTTCTAATAGCAGTTTTAATATCAGTTCTAATAGCAGTTCCTATAGCAGTTCCAATAGCAGTTTTGTTCTAATAGCAGTTCTAATAGCAGTTCTAACATCAGTTCTAACAGCAGTTCTAATAGCAGTTCTAATAGCAGTTCTAATAGCAGTTCTAATAGCGGTTCTAATAGTAGTGCTAATAGCTGGTCTAATAGCAGTAGTAATAGCAGTTCTAATAGTAGTTCAAATAGCTGTTCTAATTGCAGTTCTAATAGCAATTCTAATATCAGTTCAAAAGCAGTTCTAATGGCAGTTCTAAAAGCAGTTCTAATAGCTGTTCTAATTGCAGTTCTAATAGCAGTTCTAAACGCTGTTTTAAAAGAGTTCTAATATCAGTTCTAATAGCTGTTCTAATAGTAGTTCTAATAGCTGGTCTAAACGCTGTTTTAAAAGCAGTTCTAATATCAGTTCTAATAGCTGTTCTAATAGTAGTTCTAATAGCTGGTCTAATAGCAGTTGTAATAGCAGTTCTAATAGTAGTTCTAATAGCAGTTCTAACAGCAGTTCTAATATCAGTTCTAACAGCAGTTCCAATAGCGGTTCTGTTCTAATAGTAGTTCTAAGAGCAGTTCTAATATCAGTTCTAATAGCAGTTCTAATAGCAGTTCAAAATCAGTTCTAATATCAGTACTCACAGCAGTTCTAATAGTAGTGCTAATAGCTGTTCTAATAGCAGTTCAAAAGCAGTTATAATATCAGTTATATATGAGTTCTAATAGCAGTTCAAATATCAGTTCTAATAGCAGTTCTAATAGTAGTTTTAATAGCTGGTCCAATAGCAGTTGTAATAGCAGTCTTAATAGTAGTTCTAATAGCTGTTCTAATTGCAGTTCTAATAGCAGTTCTAATAGCAGTTCTAATAGTAGTTCTAATAGCTGTTATAATTGCAGTTCTAATAGCAGTTCTGATGGCAGTTCTAACAGCAGTTCTAACAGCAGTTCTAATATCAGTTCTAACAGCAGTTCCAATAGCGGTTCTGTTCTAATAGTAGTTCTAAGAGCAGTTCTAATATCAGTTCTAATAGCAGTTCTAATAGCAGTTCAAAATCAGTTCTAATATCAGTACTCACAGCAGTTCTAATAGTAGTGCTAATAGCTGTTCTAATAGCAGTTCAAAAGCAGTTATAATATCAGTTCTATATGAGTTCTAATAGCAGTTCAAATATCAGTTCTAATAGCAGTTCTAATAGTAGTTTTAATAGCTGGTCCAATAGCAGTTGTAATAGCAGTCTTAATAGTAGTTCTAATAGCTGTTCTAATTGCAGTTCTAATAGCAGTTCTAATAGCAGTTCTAACATTAGTTCTAATAGCAGTTCTAATATCAGTTCTAACCGCAGTTCTAATAGCTGTTCTAATAGCTGTTTTAATAACAGTTCTAATAGCTGTTTTAATTACAGTTCAAAATCAGTTCTAATATCAGTTCTCACAGCAGTTCTAATAGATGTTCTAATAGCAGTTCCAATAGCGGTTCCAATAGCAGTTTTGTTTTAATATCAGTTCTAATATCAGTTCTAATAGCGGTTCTAATAGTAGTGCTAATAGCTGGTCTAATAGCAGTTCTAATAGTAGTTCTAATAGCTGTTCGAATTGCAGTTCTAATAACAGTTCTAATAGGAGTTATGATAGCAGTTCTAATAGCAGTTCGAAAGCAGTTCTAATATCAGTTCTAATAGCAGTTCTTATAGCAGTTCTAAGAGCAGTTCTAACAGCAGTTCTAATATCAGTTCTAACAGCAGTTCTAATAGCAGTTCTAATAGCAGTTCAAAATCAGTTCTAATATCAGTTCTCATAGCAGCTCTAATAGCTGTTCTAATAGCAGTTCCAATAGCAGTTCCAATAGCAGTTTTGTTCTAATAGCAGTTCTAATAGCAGTTCTAACATCAGTTTTAACAGCAGTTATAATAGCAGTTCTAATAGCAGTTCTAATAACAGTTCTAATAGCGGTTCTAATAGTAGTGCTAATAGCTGGTCTAATAGCAGTTGTAATAGCAGTTCTAATATCAGTTCTATATCAGTTCTAATTGCAGTTCTAATATCAGTTCTAATAGCAGTTCTAATATTAGTTCTAATAGCAGTTCAAATATCAGTTCTAATAGCAGTTCAAAAGCAGTTCTAACATTAGTTCTAACATCAGTTCTAACAGCTGTTCTAATAGCAGTTCTAATAGCAGTTCTCACAGCAGTTCTTACAGCAGTTCTAATAGCAGTTCTAAGAGCAGTTCTAATATCAGTTCTAATATCAGTTCTAATAGCAGTTCTAAACGCTGTTCTAATAGCAGTTCTAATAGCAGTTCTAATAGCTGGTCTAATAGCAGTTGTAATAGCAGTTCTAATATCAGTTCTAATAGCAGTTCTAATAGCTGGTCTAATAGCAGTTGTAATAGCAGTTCTAATAGTAGTTCTAATAGCTGTTCTAATAGAAGTTCGAAAGCAGTTCTAATATCAGTTCTAATAGCAGTTCTAGAAGCAGTTCTAACAACAGTTCTAACAGCAGTTCTAATATCAGTTCTAACAGCAGTTCTAATAGCAGTTCTAATAGCAGTTCTAATAGCAGTTCAAAATCAGTTCTAATATCAGTTCTCACAGCAGTTCTAATAGCTGTTCTAATAGCTGTTTTAATAACAGTTCTAATAGCAGTTCTAATAGCAGTTCTAATAGCAGTTCAAAATCAGTTCTAATATCAGTTCTCACAGCAGTTGTAATATCAGTTCTAATAGCAGTTCTAATAGCAGTTCTATTAGCAGTTCTAATAGCGGTTCTAATAGTAGTGCTAATAGCTGATCTAATAGCAGTTGTAATAGCAGTTCTAATAGTAGTTCTAATAGCTGTTCTAATTGCAGTTCTAATAGCAATTCTAATATCAGTTCAAAAGCAGTTCTAATAGCAGTTCTAATATCAGTTCTAATAGCTGTTCTAATAGCAGTTCTAATATCAGTTCTAATAGCAGTTCTAATAGTAGTTCTAATAGCTGGTCTAATAGTATTTCTAATAGCAGTTCAAAATCAGTTCTAATATCAGTTCTCACAGCAGTTCTAATAGTAGTTCTAATAGCTGTTCTAATAGCAGTTCAAAATCAGTTCTAATATCAGTTCTCACAGCAGTTCTAATAGCTGTTCTAATAGCTGTTTTAATATCAGTTCTAAAATCAGTTCTAATAGCAGTTCAAATATCAGTTCTAATAGCAGTTCTAATAGTAGTTCTAATAGCTGGTCTAATAGCAGTTGTAATAGCAGTCCTAATAGTAGTTCTAATATCTGTTCTAATATCAGTTCTAACCGCAGTTCTAATAGCTGTTCTAATAGCTGTTTTAATAACAGTTCTAATAGCAGTTCTAATAGCAGTTCTAATAGCAGTTCCAAGAGCAATTCCAATAGCAGTTCGGTTCTAATAGCAGTTCTAACATCAGTTCTAATAGCAGTTCTAATATCAGTTCTAACAGCAGTTCTAATAGCTGTTCTAATAGCTGTTTTAATTACAGTTAAAAATCTTTTCTAATATCAGTTCCAATAGCAGTTCCAATAGCAGTTCTGTTCTAATAGCAGTTCTAATATCAGTTCTAATAGCTGTTCTAATGGTAGTTCTAATAGCTGGTCTAATAGCAGTTGTAATTGCAGTTCTAATAGCAGTTCTAATAGCAGTTCCAATAGCAGTTCTGTTTTAATATTAGTTCTAACAGCAGTTCTAATAGCAGTTCTAATAGCAGTTCTAATAGCAGTTCTAATAACAGTTCAAATAGCAATTATAATAGTAGTTCTAATAGCTGTTCTAATAGCAGTTCAAAAGCAGTTCTAATATCAGTTCTATATCAGTTCTAATAGCAGTTCTAATATCAGTTCTAATAGCAGTTCTAATATCAGTTCTAACAGCAGTTCTAATAGCTGTTCTAATAGCTGTTTTAATAGCAGTTCTAATAGCAGTTCTAATAGCAGTTCCAATAGCAGTTCCAATAGCAGTTCTGTTCTAATAGCAGTTCTAATAGCAGTTCTAATAACAGTTCAAATAGCAATTCTAATAGTAGTTCTACTGGCTGTTCTAATAGCGGTTCAAAAGCAGTTCTAATATCAGTTCTATATCAGTTCTAATAGCAGTTTTAATATCAGTTCTAATAGCAGTTCCTATAGCAGTTCCAATAGCAGTTTTGTTCTAATAGCAGTTCTAATAGCAGTTCTAACATCAGTTCTAACAGCAGTTCTAATAGCAGTTCTAATAGCAGTTCTAATAGCAGTTCTAATAGCGGTTCTAATAGTAGTGCTAATAGCTGGTCTAATAGCAGTAGTAATAGCAGTTCTAATAGTAGTTCAAATAGCTGTTCTAATTGCAGTTCTAATAGCAATTCTATTATCAGTTCAAAAGCAGTTCTAATGGCAGTTCTAAAAGCAGTTCTAATAGCTGTTCTAATTGCAGTTCTAATAGCAGTTCTAAACGCTGTTTTAAAAGAGTTCTAATATCAGTTCTAATAGCTGTTCTAATAGTAGTTCTAATAGCTGGTCTAAACGCTGTTTTAAAAGCAGTTCTAATATCAGTTCTAATAGCTGTTCTAATAGTAGTTCTAATAGCTGGTCTAATAGCAGTTGTAATAGCAGTTCTAATAGTAGTTCTAATAGCAGTTCTAACAGCAGTTCTAATATCAGTTCTAACAGCAGTTCCAATAGCGGTTCTGTTCTAATAGTAGTTCTAAGAGCAGTTCTAATATCAGTTCTAATAGCAGTTCTAATAGCAGTTCAAAATCAGTTCTAATATCAGTACTCACAGCAGTTCTAATAGTAGTGCTAATAGCTGTTCTAATAGCAGTTCAAAAGCAGTTATAATATCAGTTATATATGAGTTCTAATAGCAGTTCAAATATCAGTTCTAATAGCAGTTCTAATAGTAGTTTTAATAGCTGGTCCAATAGCAGTTGTAATAGCAGTCTTAATAGTAGTTCTAATAGCTGTTCTAATTGCAGTTCTAATAGCAGTTCTAATAGCAGTTCTAATAGTAGTTCTAATAGCTGTTATAATTGCAGTTCTAATAGCAGTTCTGATGGCAGTTCTAACAGCAGTTCTAACAGCAGTTCTAATATCAGTTCTAACAGCAGTTCCAATAGCGGTTCTGTTCTAATAGTAGTTTTAAGAGCAGTTCTAATATCAGTTCTAATAGCAGTTCTAATAGCAGTTCAAAATCAGTTCTAATATCAGTACTCACAGCAGTTCTAATAGTAGTGCTAATAGCTGTTCTAATAGCAGTTCAAAAGCAGTTATAATATCAGTTCTATATGAGTTCTAATAGCAGTTCAAATATCAGTTCTAATAGCAGTTCTAATAGTAGTTTTAATAGCTGGTCCAATAGCAGTTGTAATAGCAGTCTTAATAGTAGTTCTAATAGCTGTTCTAATTGCAGTTCTAATAGCAGTTCTAATAGCAGTTCTAACATTAGTTCTAATAGCAGTTCTAATATCAGTTCTAACCGCAGTTCTAATAGCTGTTCTAATAGCTGTTTTAATAACAGTTCTAATAGCTGTTTTAATTACAGTTCAAAATCAGTTCTAATATCAGTTCTCACAGCAGTTCTAATAGATGTTCTAATAGCAGTTCCAATAGCGGTTCCAATAGCAGTTTTGTTTTAATATCAGTTCTAATATCAGTTCTAATAGCGGTTCTAATAGTAGTGCTAATAGCTGGTCTAATAGCAGTTCTAATAGTAGTTCTAATAGCTGTTCGAATTGCAGTTCTAATAGCAGTTCTAATAGGAGTTATGATAGCTGTTCTAATAGCAGTTCGAAAGCAGTTCTAATATCAGTTCTAATAGCAGTTCTTATAGCAGTTCTAAGAGCAGTTCTAACAGCAGTTCTAATATCAGTTCTAACAGCAGTTCTAATAGCAGTTCTAATAGCAGTTCAAAATCAGTTCAAATATCAGTTCTCATAGCAGCTCTAATAGCTGTTCTAATAGCAGTTCCAATAGCAGTTCCAATAGCAGTTTTGTTCTAATAGCAGTTCTAATAGCAGTTCTAACATCAGTTCTAACAGCAGTTATAATAGCAGTTCTAATAGCAGTTCTAATAACAGTTCTAATAGCGGTTCTAATAGTAGTACTAATAGCTGGTCTAATAGCAGTTGTAATAGCAGTTCTAATATCAGTTCTATATCAGTTCTAATTGCAGTTCTAATATCAGTTCTAATAGCAGTTCTAATATTAGTTCTAATAGCAGTTCAAATATCAGTTCTAATAGCAGTTCAAAAGCAGTTCTAACATTAGTTCTAACATCAGTTCTAACAGCTGTTCTAATAGCAGTTCTAATAGCAGTTCTCACTGCAGTTCTTACAGCAGTTCTAATAGCAGTTCTAATATCAGTTCTAATAGCAGTTCTAAACGCTGTTCTAATAGCAGTTCTAATATCAGTTCTAATAGCAGTTCTAATAGCTGGTCTAATAGCAGTTGTAATAGCAGTTCTAATAGTAGTTCTAATAGCTGTTCTAATTGCAGTTCTAATAGCAGTTCTAATAGGAGTTCTAATAGCAGTTCTAATAGAAGTTCGAAAGCAGTTCTAATATCAGTTCTAATAGCAGTTCTAGAAGCAGTTCTAACAACAGTTCTAACAGCAGTTCTAATATCAGTTCTAACAGCAGTTCTAATAGCAGTTCTAATAGCAGTTCAAAATCAGTTCTAATATCAGTTCTCACAGCAGTTCTAATAGCTGTTCTAATAGCTGTTTTAATAACAGTTCTCATAGCAGTTCTCATAGCAGTTCTGTTAGCAGTTCCAATAGCAGTTCCAATAGCAGTTTTGTTCTAATAGCAGTTCTAATAGCAGTTCTAACATCAGTTCTAACAGCAGTTCTAATAGCAGTTCTAATAGCAGTTCTATTAGCAGTTCTAATAGCGGTTCTAATAGTAGTGCTAATAGCTGATCTAATAGCAGTTGTAATAGCAGTTCTAATAGTAGTTCTAATAGCTGTTCTAATTGCAGTTCTAATAGCAATTCTAATATCAGTTCAAAAGCAGTTCTAATAGCAGTTCTAATATCAGTTCTAATAGCTGTTCTAATAGCAGTTTTAATATCAGTTCTAATAGCAGTTCTAATAGTAGTTCTAATAGCTGGTCTAATAGTATTTCTAATAGCAGTTCAAAATCAGTTCTAATATCAGTTCTCACAGCAGTTCTAATAGTAGTTCTAATAGCTGTTCTAATAGCAATTCAAAAGCAGTTCTAATATCAGTTCTAAAATCAGTTCTAATAGTAGTTCTAATAGCTGGTCTAATAGCAGTTGTAATAGCAGTCCTAATAGTAGTTCTAATAGCTGTTCTAATATCAGTTCTAACCGCAGTTCTAATAGCTGTTCTAATAGCTGTTTTAATAACAGTTCTAATAGCAGTTCTAATAGCAGTTCTAATAGCAGTTCCAAGAGCAATTCCAATAGCAGTTCTGTTCTAATAGCAGTTCTAACATCAGTTCTAATAGCAGTTCTAATATCAGTTCTAACAGCAGTTCTAATAGCTGTTCTAATAGCTGTTTTAATTACAGTTAAAAATCTTTTCTAATATCAGTTCTCACTGCAGTTCTAATAGATGTTCTAATAGCAGTTCCAATAGCTGTTCCAATAGCAGTTTTGTTCTAATAGCAGTTCTAATAGCAGTTCTAATAGCGGTTCTAATAGTAGTGCTAATAGCTGGTCTAATAGCAGTTCTAATAGTAGTTCTAATAGCTGTTCTAATTGCAGTTCTAATAGCAGTTCTAATAGGAGTTCTAATAGCAGTTCTAATAGCAGTTCGAAAGCAGTTCTAATATCAGTTCTAATAGCAGTTCTAATAGCAGTTCTAAGTGCAGTTCTAACAGCAGTTCTAATATCAGTTCTAACAGCAGTTCTAATAGCAGTTCTAATATCAGTTCTCATAGCAGTTCTAATAGCTGTTCTAATAGCAGTTCCAATAGCAGTTCCAATAGCAGTTTTGTTCTAATAGCAGTTCTAATAGCAGTTCTAACATCAGTTCTAACATCAGTTCTAACAGCAGTTCTAATAGCAGTTCTAATAGCAGTTCTAATAGCGGTTCTAATAGTAGTGCTAATAGCTGGTCTAATAGCAGTTGTAATAGCAGTTCTAATAGTAGTTCTAATAGCTATACTAATTGCAGTTCTAATAGCAATTATAATATCAGTTCAAAAGCAGTTCTAATAGCAGTTCTAAAAGCACTTCTAATAGCTGTTCTAATTGCAGTTCTAATAGCAGTTCTAAACGCATTTTTAAAAGCAGTTCTAATATCAGTTCTAATAGGTGTTGTAATAGTAGTTCTAATAGCTGGTCTAATAGCAGTTGTAATAGCAGTTCTAATAGCAGTTCTAATAGCAGTTCTAATATCAGTTCTAACAGCAGTTCCAATAGCAGTTCTGTTCTAATAGTAGTTCTAATAGCAGTTCTAATATCAGTTCTAATAGCAGTTCAAAATCAGTTCCAATATCAGTACTCACAGCAGTTCTAATAGCAGTTCTAATAGCTGTTCTAATAGCAGTTCAAAAGCAGTTCTAATATCAGTTCTATATCAGTTCTAATAGCTGTTCTAATAGCTGTTTTAATAACAGTTCTAATAGCAGTTCTGTTAGCAGTTCCAATAGCAGTTCCAATAGCAGTTTTGTTCTAATAGCAGTTCTAATAGCAGTTCTAACATCAGTTCTAACAGCAGTTCTAATAGCTGTTCTAACAGCAGTTCTAATAGCGTTTCTAATAGCAGTTCTAATAGTAGTGCAAATAGCTGGTCTAATAGCAGTTGTAATAGCAGTTCTAATAGTAGTTCTAATAGCTGTTCTAATTGCAGTTCTAATAGCAATTCTAATATCAGTTCAAAAGCAGTTCTAATAGCAGTTCTAATAGCTGTTCCAATAGCAGTTTTGTTCTAATAGCAGTTCTAATAGCAGTTCTAATAGCGGTTCTAATAGTAGTGCTAATAGCTGGTCTAATAGCAGTTCTAATAGTAGTTCTAATAGCTGTTCTAATTGCAGTTCTAATAGCAGTTCTAATAGGAGTTCTAATAGCAGTTCTAATAGCAGTTCGAAAGCAGTTCTAATATCAGTTCTAATAGCAGTTCTAATAGCAGTTCTAAGTGCAGTTCTAACAGCAGTTCTAATATCAGTTCTAACAGCAGTTCTAATAGCAGTTCTAATATCAGTTCTCATAGCAGTTCTAATAGCTGTTCTAATAGCAGTTCCAATAGCAGTTCCAATAGCAGTTTTGTTCTAATAGCAGTTCTAATAGCAGTTCTAATAGCAGTTCTAACATCAGTTCTAACATCAGTTCTAACAGCAGTTCTAATAGCAGTTCTAATAGCAGTTCTAATAGCGTTTCTAATAGTAGTGCTAATAGCTGGTCTAATAGCAGTTGTAATAGCAGTTCTAATAGTAGTTCTAATAGCTATACTAATTGCAGTTCTAATAGCAATTATAATATCAGTTCAAAAGCAGTTGTAATAGCAGTTCTAATAGTAGTTCTAATAGCTGTTATAATTGCAGTTCTAATAGCAGTTCTAATAGCAGTTCTAATGGCAGTTCTAATATTAGTTCTAACAGCATTTCTAAAAGCAGTTCTAATAGAATTTCTAATAGCAGTTCTAATAGCGGTTCTAATAGTAGTGCTAATAGCTGGTCTAATAGCAGGTGTAATAGCAGTTCTAATAGTAGTTCTAATATCTGTTCTAGTTGCAGTTCTAATAGCAATTCTAATATCAGTTCAAAAGCAGTTCTAATAGCAGTTCTAATAGCTGTTCTAATAGCAATTCAAAAGCAGTTCAAAATCAGTTCTAATATCAGTTCTCACAGCAGTTCTAATAGCAGTTCTAATATCAGTTCTAATAGCAGTTCTAATAGTAGTTCTAATAGCTGGTCTAATAGTATTTCTAATAGCTGTTCTAATAGCAGTTGTAATAGCAGTTCTAATAGTAGTTCTAATAGCTGTTATAATTGCAGTTCTAATAGCAGTTCTAATAACAGTTCTAACAGCAGTTCTAACAGCAGTTCTAATATCAGTTCTAACAGCAGTTCCAATAGCAGTTCTGTTCTAATAGTAGTTCTAAGAGCAGTTCTAATAGCAGTTCTAATAGCAGTTCTAATAACAGTTCTAATAGCGGTTCTAATAGTAGTGCTAATAGCTGGTCTAATAGCAGTTGTAATAGCAGTTCTAATATCAGTTCTATATCAGTTCTAATTGCAGTTCTAATATCAGTTCTAATAGCAGTTCTAATATTAGTTCTAATAGCAGTTCAAATATCAGTTCTAATAGCAGTTCAAAAGCAGTTCTAACATTAGTTCTAACATCAGTTCTAACAGCTGTTCTAATAGCAGTTCTAATAGCAGTTCTCACAGCAGTTCTTACAGCAGTTCTAATAGCAGTTCTAAGAGCAGTTCTAATATCAGTTCTAATATCAGTTCTAATAGCAGTTCTAAACGCTGTTCTAATAGCAGTTCTAATAGCAGTTCTAATAGCTGGTCTAATAGCAGTTGTAATAGCAGTTCTAATATCAGTTCTAATAGCAGTTCTAATAGCTGGTCTAATAGCAGTTGTAATAGCAGTTCTAATAGTAGTTCTAATAGCTGTTCTAATAGAAGTTCGAAAGCAGTTCTAATATCAGTTCTAATAGCAGTTCTAGAAGCAGTTCTAACAACAGTTCTAACAGCAGTTCTAATATCAGTTCTAACAGCAGTTCTAATAGCAGTTCTAATAGCAGTTCTAATAGCAGTTCAAAATCAGTTCTAATATCAGTTCTCACAGCAGTTCTAATAGCTGTTCTAATAGCTGTTTTAATAACAGTTCTAATAGCAGTTCTAATAGCAGTTCTAATAGCAGTTCAAAATCAGTTCTAATATCAGTTCTCACAGCAGTTGTAATATCAGTTCTAATAGCAGTTCTAATAGCAGTTCTATTAGCAGTTCTAATAGCGGTTCTAATAGTAGTGCTAATAGCTGATCTAATAGCAGTTGTAATAGCAGTTCTAATAGTAGTTCTAATAGCTGTTCTAATTGCAGTTCTAATAGCAATTCTAATATCAGTTCAAAAGCAGTTCTAATAGCAGTTCTAATATCAGTTCTAATAGCTGTTCTAATAGCAGTTCTAATATCAGTTCTAATAGCAGTTCTAATAGTAGTTCTAATAGCTGGTCTAATAGTATTTCTAATAGCAGTTCAAAATCAGTTCTAATATCAGTTCTCACAGCAGTTCTAATAGTAGTTCTAATAGCTGTTCTAATAGCAGTTCAAAATCAGTTCTAATATCAGTTCTCACAGCAGTTCTAATAGCTGTTCTAATAGCTGTTTTAATATCAGTTCTAAAATCAGTTCTAATAGCAGTTCAAATATCAGTTCTAATAGCAGTTCTAATAGTAGTTCTAATAGCTGGTCTAATAGCAGTTGTAATAGCAGTCCTAATAGTAGTTCTAATATCTGTTCTAATATCAGTTCTAACCGCAGTTCTAATAGCTGTTCTAATAGCTGTTTTAATAACAGTTCTAATAGCAGTTCTAATAGCAGTTCTAATAGCAGTTCCAAGAGCAATTCCAATAGCAGTTCGGTTCTAATAGCAGTTCTAACATCAGTTCTAATAGCAGTTCTAATATCAGTTCTAACAGCAGTTCTAATAGCTGTTCTAATAGCTGTTTTAATTACAGTTAAAAATCTTTTCTAATATCAGTTCCAATAGCAGTTCCAATAGCAGTTCTGTTCTAATAGCAGTTCTAATATCAGTTCTAATAGCTGTTCTAATGGTAGTTCTAATAGCTGGTCTAATAGCAGTTGTAATTGCAGTTCTAATAGCAGTTCTAATAGCAGTTCCAATAGCAGTTCTGTTTTAATATTAGTTCTAACAGCAGTTCTAATAGCAGTTCTAATAGCAGTTCTAATAGCAGTTCTAATAACAGTTCAAATAGCAATTATAATAGTAGTTCTAATAGCTGTTCTAATAGCAGTTCAAAAGCAGTTCTAATATCAGTTCTATATCAGTTCTAATAGCAGTTCTAATATCAGTTCTAATAGCAGTTCTAATATCAGTTCTAACAGCAGTTCTAATAGCTGTTCTAATAGCTGTTTTAATAGCAGTTCTAATAGCAGTTCTAATAGCAGTTCCAATAGCAGTTCCAATAGCAGTTCTGTTCTAATAGCAGTTCTAATAGCAGTTCTAATAACAGTTCAAATAGCAATTCTAATAGTAGTTCTACTGGCTGTTCTAATAGCAGTTCAAAAGCAGTTCTAATATCAGTTCTATATCAGTTCTAATAGCAGTTTTAATATCAGTTCTAATAGCAGTTCCTATAGCAGTTCCAATAGCAGTTTTGTTCTAATAGCAGTTCTAATAGCAGTTCTAACATCAGTTCTAACAGCAGTTCTAATAGCAGTTCTAATAGCAGTTCTAATAGCGGTTCTAATAGTAGTGCTAATAGCTGGTCTAATAGCAGTAGTAATAGCAGTTCTAATAGTAGTTCAAATAGCTGTTCTAATTGCAGTTCTAATAGCAATTCTAATATCAGTTCAAAAGCAGTTCTAATGGCAGTTCTAAAAGCAGTTCTAATAGCTGTTCTAATTGCAGTTCTAATAGCAGTTCTAAACGCTGTTTTAAAAGAGTTCTAATATCAGTTCTAATAGCTGTTCTAATAGTAGTTCTAATAGCTGGTCTAAACGCTGTTTTAAAAGCAGTTCTAATATCAGTTCTAATAGCTGTTCTAATAGTAGTTCTAATAGCTGGTCTAATAGCAGTTGTAATAGCAGTTCTAATAGTAGTTCTAATAGCAGTTCTAACAGCAGTTCTAATATCAGTTCTAACAGCAGTTCCAATAGCGGTTCTGTTCTAATAGTAGTTCTAAGAGCAGTTCTAATATCAGTTCTAATAGCAGTTCTAATAGCAGTTCAAAATCAGTTCTAATATCAGTACTCACAGCAGTTCTAATAGTAGTGCTAATAGCTGTTCTAATAGCAGTTCAAAAGCAGTTATAATATCAGTTATATATGAGTTCTAATAGCAGTTCAAATATCAGTTCTAATAGCAGTTCTAATAGTAGTTTTAATAGCTGGTCCAATAGCAGTTGTAATAGCAGTCTTAATAGTAGTTCTAATAGCTGTTCTAATTGCAGTTCTAATAGCAGTTCTAATAGCAGTTCTAATAGTAGTTCTAATAGCTGTTATAATTGCAGTTCTAATAGCAGTTCTGATGGCAGTTCTAACAGCAGTTCTAACAGCAGTTCTAATATCAGTTCTAACAGCAGTTCCAATAGCGGTTCTGTTCTAATAGTAGTTTTAAGAGCAGTTCTAATATCAGTTCTAATAGCAGTTCTAATAGCAGTTCAAAATCAGTTCTAATATCAGTACTCACAGCAGTTCTAATAGTAGTGCTAATAGCTGTTCTAATAGCAGTTCAAAAGCAGTTATAATATCAGTTCTATATGAGTTCTAATAGCAGTTCAAATATCAGTT
Source organism: Troilus luridus (assembly GCA_964056705.1). Lineage (NCBI taxonomy): Eukaryota > Metazoa > Arthropoda > Insecta > Hemiptera > Pentatomidae > Troilus > Troilus luridus. Next base: position 33,015 of record CAXKTH010000143.1, read on the forward strand.
CTAATAGCAGTTCTAATAGTAGTTTTAATAGCTGGTCCAATAGCAGTTGTAATAGCAGTCTTAATAGTAGTTCTAATAGCTGTTCTAATTGCAGTTCTAATAGCAGTTCTAATAGCAGTTCTAACATTAGTTCTAATAGCAGTTCTAATATCAGTTCTAACCGCAGTTCTAATAGCTGTTCTAATAGCTGTTTTAATAACAGTTCTAATAGCTGTTTTAATTACAGTTCAAAATCAGTTCTAATATCAGTTCTCACAGCAGTTCTAATAGATGTTCTAATAGCAGTTCCAATAGCGGTTCCAATAGCAGTTTTGCTTTAATATCAGTTCTAATATCAGTTCTAATAGCGGTTCTAATAGTAGTGCTAATAGCTGGTCTAATAGCAGTTCTAATAGTAGTTCTAATAGCTGTTCGAATTGCAGTTCTAATAGCAGTTCTAATAGGAGTTATGATAGCTGTTCTAATAGCAGTTCGAAAGCAGTTCTAATATCAGTTCTAATAGCAGTTCTTATAGCAGTTCTAAGAGCAGTTCTAACAGCAGTTCTAATATCAGTTCTAACAGCAGTTCTAATAGCAGTTCTAATAGCAGTTCAAAATCAGTTCTAATATCAGTTCTCATAGCAGCTCTAATAGCTGTTCTAATAGCAGTTCCAATAGCAGTTCCAATAGCAGTTTTGTTCTAATAGCAGTTCTAATAGCAGTTCTAACATCAGTTCTAACAGCAGTTATAATAGCAGTTCTAATAGCAGTTCTAATAACAGTTCTAATAGCGGTTCTAATAGTAGTACTAATAGCTGGTCTAATAGCAGTTGTAATAGCAGTTCTAATATCAGTTCTATATCAGTTCTAATTGCAGTTCTAATATCAGTTCTAATAGCAGTTCTAATATTAGTTCTAATAGCAGTTCAAATATCAGTTCTAATAGCAGTTCAAAAGCAGTTCTAACATTAGTTCTAACATCAGTTCTAACAGCTGTTCTAATAGCAGTTCTAATAGCAGTTCTCACTGCAGTTCTTACAGCAGTTCTAATAGCAGTTCTAATATCAGTTCTAATAGCAGTTCTAAACGCTGTTCTAATAGCAGTTCTAATATCAGTTCTAATAGCAGTTCTAATAGCTGGTCTAATAGCAGTTGTAATAGCAGTTCTAATAGTAGTTCTAATAGCTGTTCTAATTGCAGTTCTAATAGCAGTTCTAATAGGAGTTCTAATAGCAGTTCTAATAGAAGTTCGAAAGCAGTTCTAATATCAGTTCTAATAGCAGTTCTAGAAGCAGTTCTAACAACAGTTCTAACAGCAGTTCTAATATCAGTTCTAACAGCAGTTCTAATAGCAGTTCTAATAGCAGTTCAAAATCAGTTCTAATATCAGTTCTCACAGCAGTTCTAATAGCTGTTCTAATAGCTGTTTTAATAACAGTTCTCATAGCAGTTCTCATAGCAGTTCTGTTAGCAGTTCCAATAGCAGTTCCAATAGCAGTTTTGTTCTAATAGCAGTTCTAATAGCAGTTCTAACATCAGTTCTAACAGCAGTTCTAATAGCAGTTCTAATAGCAGTTCTATTAGCAGTTCTAATAGCGGTTCTAATAGTAGTGCTAATAGCTGATCTAATAGCAGTTGTAATAGCAGTTCTAATAGTAGTTCTAATAGCTGTTCTAATTGCAGTTCTAATAGCAATTCTAATATCAGTTCAAAAGCAGTTCTAATAGCAGTTCTAATATCAGTTCTAATAGCTGTTCTAATAGCAGTTTTAATATCAGTTCTAATAGCAGTTCTAATAGTAGTTCTAATAGCTGGTCTAATAGTATTTCTAATAGCAGTTCAAAATCAGTTCTAATATCAGTTCTCACAGCAGTTCTAATAGTAGTTCTAATAGCTGTTCTAATAGCAATTCAAAAGCAGTTCTAATATCAGTTCTAAAATCAGTTCTAATAGTAGTTCTAATAGCTGGTCTAATAGCAGTTGTAATAGCAGTCCTAATAGTAGTTCTAATAGCTGTTCTAATATCAGTTCTAACCGCAGTTCTAATAGCTGTTCTAATAGCTGTTTTAATAACAGTTCTAATAGCAGTTCTAATAGCAGTTCTAATAGCAGTTCCAAGAGCAATTCCAATAGCAGTTCTGTTCTAATAGCAGTTCTAACATCAGTTCTAATAGCAGTTCTAATATCAGTTCTAACAGCAGTTCTAATAGCTGTTCTAATAGCTGTTTTAATTACAGTTAAAAATCTTTTCTAATATCAGTTCTCACTGCAGTTCTAATAGATGTTCTAATAGCAGTTCCAATAGCTGTTCCAATAGCAGTTTTGTTCTAATAGCAGTTCTAATAGCAGTTCTAATAGCGGTTCTAATAGTAGTGCTAATAGCTGGTCTAATAGCAGTTCTAATAGTAGTTCTAATAGCTGTTCTAATTGCAGTTCTAATAGCAGTTCTAATAGGAGTTCTAATAGCAGTTCTAATAGCAGTTCGAAAGCAGTTCTAATATCAGTTCTAATAGCAGTTCTAATAGCAGTTCTAAGTGCAGTTCTAACAGCAGTTCTAATATCAGTTCTAACAGCAGTTCTAATAGCAGTTCTAATATCAGTTCTCATAGCAGTTCTAATAGCTGTTCTAATAGCAGTTCCAATAGCAGTTCCAATAGCAGTTTTGTTCTAATAGCAGTTCTAATAGCAGTTCTAACATCAGTTCTAACATCAGTTCTAACAGCAGTTCTAATAGCAGTTCTAATAGCAGTTCTAATAGCGGTTCTAATAGTAGTGCTAATAGCTGGTCTAATAGCAGTTGTAATAGCAGTTCTAATAGTAGTTCTAATAGCTATACTAATTGCAGTTCTAATAGCAATTATAATATCAGTTCAAAAGCAGTTCTAATAGCAGTTCTAAAAGCACTTCTAATAGCTGTTCTAATTGCAGTTCTAATAGCAGTTCTAAACGCATTTTTAAAAGCAGTTCTAATATCAGTTCTAATAGGTGTTGTAATAGTAGTTCTAATAGCTGGTCTAATAGCAGTTGTAATAGCAGTTCTAATAGCAGTTCTAATAGCAGTTCTAATATCAGTTCTAACAGCAGTTCCAATAGCAGTTCTGTTCTAATAGTAGTTCTAATAGCAGTTCTAATATCAGTTCTAATAGCAGTTCAAAATCAGTTCCAATATCAGTACTCACAGCAGTTCTAATAGCAGTTCTAATAGCTGTTCTAATAGCAGTTCAAAAGCAGTTCTAATATCAGTTCTATATCAGTTCTAATAGCTGTTCTAATAGCTGTTTTAATAACAGTTCTAATAGCAGTTCTGTTAGCAGTTCCAATAGCAGTTCCAATAGCAGTTTTGTTCTAATAGCAGTTCTAATAGCAGTTCTAACATCAGTTCTAACAGCAGTTCTAATAGCTGTTCTAACAGCAGTTCTAATAGCGTTTCTAATAGCAGTTCTAATAGTAGTGCAAATAGCTGGTCTAATAGCAGTTGTAATAGCAGTTCTAATAGTAGTTCTAATAGCTGTTCTAATTGCAGTTCTAATAGCAATTCTAATATCAGTTCAAAAGCAGTTCTAATAGCAGTTCTAATAGCTGTTCCAATAGCAGTTTTGTTCTAATAGCAGTTCTAATAGCAGTTCTAATAGCGGTTCTAATAGTAGTGCTAATAGCTGGTCTAATAGCAGTTCTAATAGTAGTTCTAATAGCTGTTCTAATTGCAGTTCTAATAGCAGTTCTAATAGGAGTTCTAATAGCAGTTCTAATAGCAGTTCGAAAGCAGTTCTAATATCAGTTCTAATAGCAGTTCTAATAGCAGTTCTAAGTGCAGTTCTAACAGCAGTTCTAATATCAGTTCTAACAGCAGTTCTAATAGCAGTTCTAATATCAGTTCTCATAGCAGTTCTAATAGCTGTTCTAATAGCAGTTCCAATAGCAGTTCCAATAGCAGTTTTGTTCTAATAGCAGTTCTAATAGCAGTTCTAATAGCAGTTCTAATAGCAGTTCTAATAGCAGTTCTAACATCAGTTCTAACATCAGTTCTAACAGCAGTTCTAATAGCAGTTCTAATAGCAGTTCTAATAGCGTTTCTAATAGTAGTGCTAATAGCTGGTCTAATAGCAGTTGTAATAGCAGTTCTAATAGTAGTTCTAATAGCTATACTAATTGCAGTTCTAATAGCAATTATAATATCAGTTCAAAAGCAGTTGTAATAGCAGTTCTAATAGTAGTTCTAATAGCTGTTATAATTGCAGTTCTAATAGCAGTTCTAATAGCAGTTCTAATGGCAGTTCTAATATTAGTTCTAACAGCATTTCTAAAAGCAGTTCTAATAGAATTTCTAATAGCAGTTCTAATAGCGGTTCTAATAGTAGTGCTAATAGCTGGTCTAATAGCAGGTGTAATAGCAGTTCTAATAGTAGTTCTAATATCTGTTCTAGTTGCAGTTCTAATAGCAATTCTAATATCAGTTCAAAAGCAGTTCTAATAGCAGTTCTAATAGCTGTTCTAATAGCAATTCAAAAGCAGTTCAAAATCAGTTCTAATATCAGTTCTCACAGCAGTTCTAATAGCAGTTCTAATATCAGTTCTAATAGCAGTTCTAATAGTAGTTCTAATAGCTGGTCTAATAGTATTTCTAATAGCTGTTCTAATAGCAGTTGTAATAGCAGTTCTAATAGTAGTTCTAATAGCTGTTATAATTGCAGTTCTAATAGCAGTTCTAATAACAGTTCTAACAGCAGTTCTAACAGCAGTTCTAATATCAGTTCTAACAGCAGTTCCAATAGCAGTTCTGTTCTAATAGTAGTTCTAAGAGCAGTTCTAATAGCAGTTCTAATAGCAGTTCAAAATCAGTTCTAATATCAGTACTCACAGCAGTTCTAATAGTAGTTCTAAAAGCTGTTCTAATACCAGTTCAAAAGCAGTTATAATATCAGTTCTATATGAGTTCTAATAGCAGTTCAAATATCAGTTCTAACATCAGTTCTAACAGCAGTTCTAATAGCAGTTCTAATAGCAGTTCTAATAGCGTTTCTAATAGTAGTGCTAATAGCTGGTCTAATAGCAGTTGTAATAGCAGTTCTAATAGTAGTTCTAATAGCTATACTAATTGCAGTTCTAATAGCAATTATAATATCAGTTCAAAAGCAGTTCTAATAGCAGTTCTAAAAGCACTTCTAATAGCTGTTCTAATTGCAGTTCTGATAGCAGTTCTAAACGCATTTTTAAAAGCAGTTCTAATATCAGTTCTAATAGGTGTTGTAATAGTAGTTCTAATAGCTGGTCTAATAGCAGTTGTAATAGCAGTTCTAATAGCAGTTCTAATAGCAGTTCTAATATCAGTTCTAACAGCAGTTCCAATAGCAGTTCTGTTCTAATAGTAGTTCTAATAGCAGTTCTAATATCAGTTCTAATAGCAGTTTTAATAGCAGTTCTAATAGCAATTCAAAATCAGTTCCAATATCAGTACTCACAGCAGTTCTAATAGCTGTTCTAATAGCAGTTCAAAAGCAGTTCTAATATCAGTTCTATATCAGTTCTAATAGCTGTTCTAATAGCTGTTTTAATAACAGTTCTAATAGCAGATCTGTTAGCAGTTCCAATAGCAGTTCCAATAGCAGTTTTGTTCTAATAGCAGTTCTAACATCAGTTCTAACAGCAGTTCTAATAGCTGTTCTAATAGCAGTTCTAATAGCGTTTCTAATAGCAGTTCTAATAGTAGTGCAAATAGCAGTTCTATTATCAGTTCTAATAGCAGTTCTAATAGTAGTTCTAATAGCTGGTCTATTAGTATTTCTAATAGCAGTTCAAAATCAGTTTTAATATCAGTTCTAATAGCAGTTCTAATATCAGTTCTAACAGCAGTTCTAATAGCTGTTCTAATAGCTGTTTTAATTACAGTTCAAAATCAGTTCTAATATCAGTTCTCACAGCAGTTCTAATAGATGTTCTAATAGCAGTTCCAATAGCAGTTCCAATAGCAGTTTTGTTCTGATAGCAGTTCTAATAGCAGTTCTAATAGCGGTTCTAATAGTAGTGCTAATAGCTGGTCTAATAGCAGTTCTAATAGTAGTTCTAATAGCTGTTCTAATTGCAGTTCTAATAGCAGTTCTAATAGGAGTTCTAATAGCAGTTCTAATATCAGTTCTAACAGCAGTTCTAATATCAGTTCTAACAGCAGTTCTAATGGCAGTTCTAATAGCAGTTCAAAATCAGTTCTAATATCAGTTCTCAGAGCAGTTCTAATAGCTGTTCTAATAGCAGTTCGAATAGCAGTTCCAATAGCAGTTTTGTTCTAATAGCAGTTCTAATAGCAGTTCTAACATCAGTTCTAACAGCAGTTCTAATAGCAGTTCTAATAGCAGTTCTAATAGCAGTTCTAATAGCAGTTCTAATAGCAGTTCTAATAGTAGTTCTAATAGCTGTTCTAATTGCAGTTGTAATAGCAATTCTAATATCAGTTCAAAAGCAGTTCTAATAGCAGTTCTAAAAGCAGTTCTAATAGCTGTTCTAATTGCAGTTCTAAAAGCAGTTCTAAACGCTGTTTTAAAAGCAGTTCTAATATCAGTTCTAATAGCTGTTCTAATAGTAGTTCTAATAGCTGGTCTAATAGCAGTTGTAATAGCAGTTCTAATAGTAGTTCTAATAGCTGTTATAATTGCAGTTCTAATAGCAGTTCTAATAGCAGTTCTAATAGCAGTTCTAATGGCAGTTCTAACATTAGTTCTAACAGCATTTCTAAAAGCAGTTCTAATAGAATTTCTAATAGCAGTTCTAATAGCGGTTCTAATAGTAGTGCTAATAGCTGGTCTAATAGCAGGTGTAATAGCAGTTCTAATAGTAGTTCTAATATCTGTTCTAGTTGCAGTTCTAATAGCAGTTCTAATAGTAGTTCTAATAGCTGTTCTAATTGCAGTTCTAATAGCAGTTCTAATAGGAGTTCTAATAGCAGTTCTAATAGAAGTTCGAAAGCAGTTCTAATATCAGTTCTAATAGCAGTTCTAGAAGCAGTTCTAACAACAGTTCTAACAGCAGTTCTAATATCAGTTCTAACAGCAGTTCTAATAGCAGTTCTAATAGCAGTTCAAAATCAGTTCTAATATCAGTTCTCACAGCAGTTCTAATAGCTGTTCTAATAGCTGTTTTAATAACAGTTCTCATAGCAGTTCTCATAGCAGTTCTGTTAGCAGTTCCAATAGCAGTTCCAATAGCAGTTTTGTTCTAATAGCAGTTCTAATAGCAGTTCTAACATCAGTTCTAACAGCAGTTCTAATAGCAGTTCTAATAGCAGTTCTATTAGCAGTTCTAATAGCGGTTCTAATAGTAGTGCTAATAGCTGATCTAATAGCAGTTGTAATAGCAGTTCTAATAGTAGTTCTAATAGCTGTTCTAATTGCAGTTCTAATAGCAATTCTAATATCAGTTCAAAAGCAGTTCTAATAGCAGTTCTAATATCAGTTCTAATAGCTGTTCTAATAGCAGTTTTAATATCAGTTCTAATAGCAGTTCTAATAGTAGTTCTAATAGCTGGTCTAATAGTATTTCTAATAGCAGTTCAAAATCAGTTCTAATATCAGTTCTCACAGCAGTTCTAATAGTAGTTCTAATAGCTGTTCTAATAGCAATTCAAAAGCAGTTCTAATATCAGTTCTAAAATCAGTTCTAATAGTAGTTCTAATAGCTGGTCTAATAGCAGTTGTAATAGCAGTCCTAATAGTAGTTCTAATAGCTGTTCTAATATCAGTTCTAACCGCAGTTCTAATAGCTGTTCTAATAGCTGTTTTAATAACAGTTCTAATAGCAGTTCTAATAGCAGTTCTAATAGCAGTTCCAAGAGCAATTCCAATAGCAGTTCTGTTCTAATAGCAGTTCTAACATCAGTTCTAATAGCAGTTCTAATATCAGTTCTAACAGCAGTTCTAATAGCTGTTCTAATAGCTGTTTTAATTACAGTTAAAAATCTTTTCTAATATCAGTTCTCACTGCAGTTCTAATAGATGTTCTAATAGCAGTTCCAATAGCTGTTCCAATAGCAGTTTTGTTCTAATAGCAGTTCTAATAGCAGTTCTAATAGCGGTTCTAATAGTAGTGCTAATAGCTGGTCTAATAGCAGTTCTAATAGTAGTTCTAATAGCTGTTCTAATTGCAGTTCTAATAGCAGTTCTAATAGGAGTTCTAATAGCAGTTCTAATAGCAGTTCGAAAGCAGTTCTAATATCAGTTCTAATAGCAGTTCTAATAGCAGTTCTAAGTGCAGTTCTAACAGCAGTTCTAATATCAGTTCTAACAGCAGTTCTAATAGCAGTTCTAATATCAGTTCTCATAGCAGTTCTAATAGCTGTTTTGTTCTAATAGCAGTTCTAATAGCAGTTCTAACATCAGTTCTAACATCAGTTCTAACAGCAGTTCTAATAGCAGTTCTAATAGCAGTTCTAATAGCGGTTCTAATAGTAGTGCTAATAGCTGGTCTAATAGCAGTTGTAATAGCAGTTCTAATAGTAGTTCTAATAGCTATACTAATTGCAGTTCTAATGGCAATTATAATATCAGTTCAAAAGCAGTTCTAATAGCAGTTCTAAAAGCACTTCTAATAGCTGTTCTAATTGCAGTTCTAATAGCAGTTCTAAACGCATTTTTAAAAGCAGTTCTAATATCAGTTCTAATAGGTGTTGTAATAGTAGTTCTAATAGCTGGTCTAATAGCAGTTGTAATAGCAGTTCTAATAGCAGTTCTAATAGCAGTTCTAATATCAGTTCTAACAGCAGTTCCAATAGCAGTTCTGTTCTAATAGTAGTTCTAATAGCAGTTCTAATATCAGTTCTAATAGCAGTTCAAAATCAGTTCCAATATCAGTACTCACAGCAGTTCTAATAGCAGTTCTAATAGCTGTTCTAATAGCAGTTCAAAAGCAGTTCTAATATCAGTTCTATATCAGTTCTAATAGCTGTTCTAATAGCTGTTTTAATAACAGTTCTAATAGCAGTTCTGTTAGCAGTTCCAATAGCAGTTCCAATAGCAGTTTTGTTCTAATAGCAGTTCTAATAGCAGTTCTAACATCAGTTCTAACAGCAGTTCTAATAGCTGTTCTAACAGCAGTTCTAATAGCGTTTCTAATAGCAGTTCTAATAGTAGTGCAAATAGCTGGTCTAATAGCAGTTGTAATAGCAGTTCTAATAGTAGTTCTAATAGCTGTTCTAATTGCAGTTCTAATAGCAATTCTAATATCAGTTCAAAAGCAGTTCTAATAGCAGTTCTAATAGCTGTTCCAATAGCAGTTTTGTTCTAATAGCAGTTCTAATAGCAGTTCTAATAGCGGTTCTAATAGTAGTGCTAATAGCTGGTCTAATAGCAGTTCTAATAGTAGTTCTAATAGCTGTTCTAATTGCAGTTCTAATAGCAGTTCTAATAGGAGTTCTAATAGCAGTTCTAATAGCAGTTCGAAAGCAGTTCTAATATCAGTTCTAATAGCAGTTCTAATAGCAGTTCTAAGTGCAGTTCTAACAGCAGTTCTAATATCAGTTCTAACAGCAGTTCTAATAGCAGTTCTAATATCAGTTCTCATAGCAGTTCTAATAGCTGTTCTAATAGCAGTTCCAATAGCAGTTCCAATAGCAGTTTTGTTCTAATAGCAGTTCTAATAGCAGTTCTAATAGCACTTCTAACATCAGTTCTAACATCAGTTCTAACAGCAGTTCTAATAGCAGTTCTAATAGCAGTTCTAATAGCGTTTCTAATAGTAGTGCTAATAGCTGGTCTAATAGCAGTTGTAATAGCAGTTCTAATAGTAGTTCTAATAGCTATACTAATTGCAGTTCTAATAGCAATTATAATATCAGTTCAAAAGCAGTTGTAATAGCAGTTCTAATAGTAGTTCTAATAGCTGTTATAATTGCAGTTCTAATAGCAGTTCTAATAGCAGTTCTAATGGCAGTTCTAATATTAGTTCTAACAGCATTTCTAAAAGCAGTTCTAATAGAATTTCTAATAGCAGTTCTAATAGCGGTTCTAATAGTAGTGCTAATAGCTGGTCTAATAGCAGGTGTAATAGCAGTTCTAATAGTAGTTCTAATATCTGTTCTAGTTGCAGTTCTAATAGCAATTCTAATATCAGTTCAAAAGCAGTTCTAATAGCAGTTCTAATAGCTGTTCTAATAGCAATTCAAAAGCAGTTCAAAATCAGTTCTAATATCAGTTCTCACAGCAGTTCTAATAGCAGTTCTAATATCAGTTCTAATAGCAGTTCTAATAGTAGTTCTAATAGCTGGTCTAATAGTATTTCTAATAGCTGTTCTAATAGCAGTTGTAATAGCAGTTCTAATAGTAGTTCTAATAGCTGTTATAATTGCAGTTCTAATAGCAGTTCTAATAACAGTTCTAACAGCAGTTCTAACAGCAGTTCTAATATCAGTTCTAACAGCAGTTCCAATAGCAGTTCTGTTCTAATAGTAGTTCTAAGAGCAGTTCTAATAGCAGTTCTAATAGCAGTTCAAAATCAGTTCTAATATCAGTACTCACAGCAGTTCTAATAGTAGTTCTAAAAGCTGTTCTAATACCAGTTCAAAAGCAGTTATAATATCAGTTCTATATGAGTTCTAATAGCAGTTCAAATATCAGTTCTAACATCAGTTCTAACAGCAGTTCTAATAGCAGTTCTAATAGCAGTTCTAATAGCGTTTCTAATAGTAGTGCTAATAGCTGGTCTAATAGCAGTTGTAATAGCAGTTCTAATAGTAGTTCTAATAGCTATACTAATTGCAGTTCTAATAGCAATTATAATATCAGTTCAAAAGCAGTTCTAATAGCAGTTCTAAAAGCACTTCTAATAGCTGTTCTAATTGCAGTTCTGATAGCAGTTCTAAACGCATTTTTAAAAGCAGTTCTAATATCAGTTCTAATAGGTGTTGTAATAGTAGTTCTAATAGCTGGTCTAATAGCAGTTGTAATAGCAGTTCTAATAGCAGTTCTAATAGCAGTTCTAATATCAGTTCTAACAGCAGTTCCAATAGCAGTTCTGTTCTAATAGTAGTTCTAATAGCAGTTCTAATATCAGTTCTAATAGCAGTTTTAATAGCAGTTCTAATAGCAATTCAAAATCAGTTCCAATATCAGTACTCACAGCAGTTCTAATAGCTGTTCTAATAGCAGTTCAAAAGCAGTTCTAATATCAGTTCTATATCAGTTCTAATAGCTGTTCTAATAGCTGTTTTAATAACAGTTCTAATAGCAGATCTGTTAGCAGTTCCAATAGCAGTTCCAATAGCAGTTTTGTTCTAATAGCAGTTCTAACATCAGTTCTAACAGCAGTTCTAATAGCTGTTCTAATAGCAGTTCTAATAGCGTTTCTAATAGCAGTTCTAATAGTAGTGCAAATAGCAGTTCTATTATCAGTTCTAATAGCAGTTCTAATAGTAGTTCTAATAGCTGGTCTATTAGTATTTCTAATAGCAGTTCAAAATCAGTTTTAATATCAGTTCTAATAGCAGTTCTAATATCAGTTCTAACAGCAGTTCTAATAGCTGTTCTAATAGCAGTTTTAATTACAGTTCAAAATCAGTTCTAATATCAGTTCTCACAGCAGTTCTAATAGATGTTCTAATAGCAGTTCCAATAGCAGTTCCAATAGCAGTTTTGTTCTGATAGCAGTTCTAATAGCAGTTCTAATAGCGGTTCTAATAGTAGTGCTAATAGCTGGTCTAATAGCAGTTCTAATAGTAGTTCTAATAGCTGTTCTAATTGCAGTTCTAATAGCAGTTTTAATAGCAGTTCTAATAGCAATTCAAAATCAGTTCCAATATCAGTACTCACAGCAGTTCTAATAGCTGTTCTAATAGCAGTTCAAAAGCAGTTCTAATATCAGTTCTATATCAGTTCTAATAGCTGTTCTAATAGCTGTTTTAATAACAGTTCTAATAGCAGATCTGTTAGCAGTTCCAATAGCAGTTCCAATAGCAGTTTTGTTCTAATAGCAGTTCTAACATCAGTTCTAACAGCAGTTCTAATAGCTGTTCTAATAGCAGTTCTAATAGCGTTTCTAATAGCAGTTCTAATAGTAGTGCAAATAGCAGTTCTATTATCAGTTCTAATAGCAGTTCTAATAGTAGTTCTAATAGCTGGTCTATTAGTATTTCTAATAGCAGTTCAAAATCAGTTTTAATATCAGTTCTAATAGCAGTTCTAATATCAGTTCTAACAGCAGTTCTAATAGCTGTTCTAATAGCAGTTTTAATTACAGTTCAAAATCAGTTCTAATATCAGTTCTCACAGCAGTTCTAATAGATGTTCTAATAGCAGTTCCAATAGCAGTTCCAATAGCAGTTTTGTTCTGATAGCAGTTCTAATAGCAGTTCTAATAGCGGTTCTAATAGTAGTGCTAATAGCTGGTCTAATAGCAGTTCTAATAGTAGTTCTAATAGCTGTTCTAATTGCAGTTCTAATAGCAGTTCTAATAGGAGTTCTAATAGCAGTTCTAATATCAGTTCTAACAGCAGTTCTAATATCAGTTCTAACAGCAGTTCTAATGGCAGTTCTAATAGCAGTTCAAAATCAGTTCTAATATCAGTTCTCAGAGCAGTTCTAATAGCTGTTCTAATAGCAGTTCCAATAGCAGTTTTGTTCTAATAGCAGTTCTAATAGCAGTTCTAACATCAGTTCTAACAGCAGTTCTAATAGCAGTTCTAATAGCAGTTCTAATAGCAGTTCTAATAGCAGTTCTAATAGCAGTTCTAATAGTAGTTCTAATAGCTGTTCTAATTGCAGTTGTAATAGCAATTCTAATATCAGTTCAAAAGCAGTTCTAATAGCAGTTCTAAAAGCAGTTCTAATAGCTGTTCTAATTGCAGTTCTAAAAGCAGTTCTAAACGCTGTTTTAAAAGCAGTTCTAATATCAGTTCTAATAGCTGTTCTAATAGTAGTTCTAATAGCTGGTCTAATAGCAGTTGTAATAGCAGTTCTAATAGTAGTTCTAATAGCTGTTATAATTGCAGTTCTAATAGCAGTTCTAATATCAGTTCTAATAGCAGTTCTAATGGCAGTTCTAACATTAGTTCTAACAGCATTTCTAAAAGCAGTTCTAATAGAATTTCTAATAGCAGTTCTAATAGCGGTTCTAATAGTAGTGCTAATAGCTGGTCTAATAGCAGGTGTAATAGCAGTTCTAATAGTAGTTCTAATATCTGTTCTAGTTGCAGTTCTAATAGCAATTCTAATATCAGTTCAAAAGCAGTTCTAATAGCAGTTCTAATAGCTGTTCTAATAGCAATTCAAAAGCAGTTCAAAATCAGTTCTAATATCAGTTCTCACAGCAGTTCTAATAGCAGTTCTAATATCAGTTCTAATAGCAGTTCTAATAGTAGTTCTAATAGCTGGTCTAATAGTATTTCTAATAGCTGTTCTAATAGCAGTTGTAATAGCAGTTCTAATAGTAGTTCTAATAGTTGTTATAATTGCAGTTCTAATAGCAGTTCTAATGGCAGTTCTAACAGCAGTTCTAACAGCAGTTCTAATATCAGTTCTAACAGCAGTTCCAATAGCAGTTCTGTTCTAATAGTAGTTCTAAGAGCAGTTCTAATAGCAGTTCTAATAGCAGTTCAAAATCAGTTCTAATATCAGTACTCACAGCAGTTCTAATAGTAGTTCTAAAAGCTGTTCTAATACCAGTTCAAAAGCAGTTATAATATCAGTTCTATATGAGTTCTAATAGCAGTTCAAATATCAGTTCTAATAGCAGTTCTAATAGTAGTTCTAATAGCTGGTCCAATAGCAGTTGTAATAGCAGTCTTAATAGTAGTTCTAATAGCTGTTCTAATTGCAGTTTTAAAAGCAGTTCTAATAGCAGTTCTAACATTAGTTCTAATAGCAGTTCTAATATCAGTTCTAACCGCAGTTCTAATAGCTGTTCTAATAGCTGTTTTAATAACAGTTCTAATAGCTTTTTTAATTACAGTTCAAAATCAGTTCTAATATCAGTTCTCACAGCAGTTCTAATAGATGTTCTAATAGCAGTTCCAATAGCGGTTCCAATAGCAGTTTTGTTTTAATATCAGTTCTAATATCAGTTCTAATAGCGGTTCTAATAGTAGTGCTAATAGCTGGTCTAATAGCAGTTCTAATAGTAGTTCTAATAGCTGTTCGAATTGCAGTTCTAATAGCAGTTCTAATAGGAGTTATGATAGCAGTTCTAATAGCAGTTCTAAGAGCAGTTCTAACAGCAGTTCTAATATCAGTTCTAACAGCAGTTCTAATAGCAGTTCTAATAGCAGTTCAAAATCAGTTCTAATATCAGTTCTCATAGCAGCTCTAATAGCTGTTCTAATAGCAGTTCCAATAGCAGTTCCAATAGCAGTTTTGTTCTAATAGCAGTTCTAATAGCAGTTCTAACATCAGTTTTAACAGCAGTTATAATAGCAGTTCTAATAGCAGTTCTAATAACAGTTCTAATAGCGGTTCTAATAGTAGTGCTAATAGCTGGTCTAATAGCAGTTGTAATAGCAGTTCTAATATCAGTTCTATATCAGTTCTAATTGCAGTTCTAATATCAGTTCTAATAGCAGTTCTAATATTAGTTCTAATAGCAGTTCAAATATCAGTTCTAATAGCAGTTCAAAAGCAGTTCTAACATTAGTTCTAACATCAGTTCTAACAGCTGTTCTAATAGCAGTTCTAATAGCAGTTCTCACAGCAGTTCTTACAGCAGTTCTAATAGCAGTTCTAAGAGCAGTTCTAATATCAGTTCTAATATCAGTTCTAATAGCAGTTCTAAACGCTGTTCTAATAGCAGTTCTAATATCAGTTCTAATAGAAGTTCTAATAGCTGGTCTAATAGCAGTTGTAATAGCAGTTCTAATATCAGTTCTAATAGCAGTTCTAATAGCTGGTCTAATAGCAGTTGTAATAGCAGTTCTAATAGTAGTTCTAATAGCTGTTCTAACAGCAGTTCTAATAGCAGTTCTAATAGCAGTTCTAATAGCAGTTCAAAATCAGTTCTAATATCAGTTCTCACAGCAGTTCTAATAGCTGTTCTAATAGCTGTTTTAATAACAGTTCTAATAGCAGTTCTAATAGCAGTTCTAATAGCAGTTCCAAATCAGTTCTAATATCAGTTCTCACAGCAGTTGTAATATCAGTTCTAATAACAGTTCTAATAGCAGTTCTATTAGCAGTTCTAATAGCGGTTCTAATAGTAGTGCTAATAGCTGATCTAATAGCAGTTGTAATAGCAGTTCTAATAGTAGTTCTAATAGCTGTTCTAATTGCAGTTCTAATAGCAATTCTAATATCAGTTCAAAAGCAGTTCTAATAGCAGTTCTAATATCAGTTCTAATAGCTGTTCTAATAGCAGTTCTAATAGTAGTTCTAATAGCTATACTAATTGCAGTTCTAATAGCAATTATAATATCAGTTCAAAAGCAGTTCTAATAGCAGTTCTAAAAGCACTTCTAATAGCTGTTCTAATTGCAGTTCTAATAGCAGTTCTAAACGCATTTTTAAAAGCAGTTCTAATATCAGTTCTAATAGGTGTTGTAATAGTAGTTCTAATAGCTGGTCTAATAGCAGTTGTAATAGCAGTTCTAATAGCAGTTCTAATAGCAGTTCTAATATCAGTTCTAACAGCAGTTCCAATAGCAGTTCTGTTCTAATAGTAGTTCTAATAGCAGTTCTAATATCAGTTCTAATAGCAGTTCAAAATCAGTTCCAATATCAGTACTCACAGCAGTTCTAATAGCAGTTCTAATAGCTGTTCTAATAGCAGTTCAAAAGCAGTTCTAATATCAGTTCTATATCAGTTCTAATAGCTGTTCTAATAGCTGTTTTAATAACAGTTCTAATAGCAGTTCTGTTAGCAGTTCCAATAGCAGTTCCAATAGCAGTTTTGTTCTAATAGCAGTTCTAATAGCAGTTCTAACATCAGTTCTAACAGCAGTTCTAATAGCTGTTCTAACAGCAGTTCTAATAGCGTTTCTAATAGCAGTTCTAATAGTAGTGCAAATAGCTGGTCTAATAGCAGTTGTAATAGCAGTTCTAATAGTTGTTCTAATAGCTGTTCTAATTGCAGTTCTAATAGCAATTCTAATATCAGTTCAAAAGCAGTTCTAATAGCAGTTCTAATAGCTGTTCCAATAGCAGTTTTGTTCTAATAGCAGTTCTAATAGCAGTTCTAATAGCGGTTCTAATAGTAGTGCTAATAGCTGGTCTAATAGCAGTTCTAATAGTAGTTCTAATAGCTGTTCTAATTGCAGTTCTAATAGCAGTTCTAATAGGAGTTCTAATAGCAGTTCTAATAGCAGTTCGAAAGCAGTTCTAATATCAGTTCTAATAGCAGTTCTAATAGCAGTTCTAAGTGCAGTTCTAACAGCAGTTCTAATATCAGTTCTAACAGCAGTTCTAATAGCAGTTCTAATATCAGTTCTCATAGCAGTTCTAATAGCTGTTCTAATAGCAGTTCCAATAGCAGTTCCAATAGCAGTTTTGTTCTAATTGCAGTTCTAATAGCAGTTCTAATAGCAGTTCTAATGGCAGTTCTAACATTAGTTCTAACAGCATTTCTAAAAGCAGTTCTAATAGAATTTCTAATAGCAGTTCTAATAGCGGTTCTAATAGTAGTGCTAATAGCTGGTCTAATAGCAGGTGTAATAGCAGTTCTAATAGTAGTTCTAATATCTGTTCTAGTTGCAGTTCTAATAGCAATTCTAATATCAGTTCAAAAGCAGTTCTAATAGCAGTTCTAATAGCTGTTCTAATAGCAATTCAAAAGCAGTTCAAAATCAGTTCTAATATCAGTTCTCACAGCAGTTCTAATAGCAGTTCTAATATCAGTTCTAATAGCAGTTCTAATAGTAGTTCTAATAGCTGGTCTAATAGTATTTCTAATAGCTGTTCTAATAGCAGTTGTAATAGCAGTTCTAATAGTAGTTCTAATAGCTGTTATAATTGCAGTTCTAATAGCAGTTCTAATGGCAGTTCTAACAGCAGTTCTAACAGCAGTTCTAATATCAGTTCTAACAGCACTTCCAATAGCAGTTCTGTTCTAATAGTAGTTCTAAGAGCAGTTCTAATAGCAGTTCTAATAGCAGTTCAAAATCAGTTCTAATATCAGTACTCACAGCAGTTCTAATAGTAGTTCTAAAAGCTGTTCTAATACCAGTTCAAAAGCAGTTATAATATCAGTTCTATATGAGTTCTAATAGCAGTTCAAATATCAGTTCTAACATCAGTTCTAACAGCAGTTCTAATAGCAGTTCTAATAGCAGTTCTAATAGCGTTTCTAATAGTAGTGCTAATAGCTGGTCTAATAGCAGTTGTAATAGCAGTTCTAATAGTAGTTCTAATAGCTATACTAATTGCAGTTCTAATAGCAATTATAATATCAGTTCAAAAGCAGTTCTAATAGCAGTTCTAAAAGCACTTCTAATAGCTGTTCTAATTGCAGTTCTAATAGCAGTTCTAAACGCATTTTTAAAAGCAGTTCTAATATCAGTTCTAATAGGTGTTGTAATAGTAGTTCTAATAGCTGGTCTAATAGCAGTTGTAATAGCAGTTCTAATAGCAGTTCTAATAGCAGTTCTAATATCAGTTCTAACAGCAGTTCCAATAGCAGTTCTGTTCTAATAGTAGTTCTAATAGCAGTTCTAATATCAGTTCTAATAGCAGTTTTAATAGCAGTTCTAATAGCAATTCAAAATCAGTTCCAATATCAGTACTCACAGCAGTTCTAATAGCAGTTCTAATAGCTGTTCTAATAGCAGTTCAAAAGCAGTTCTAATATCAGTTCTATATCAGTTCTAATAGCTGTTCTAATAGCTGTTTTAATAACAGTTCTAATAGCAGTTCTGTTAGCAGTTCCAATAGCAGTTCCAATAGCAGTTTTGTTCTAATAGCAGTTCTAATAGCAGTTCTAACATCAGTTCTAACAGCAGTTCTAATAGCTGTTCTAACAGCAGTTCTAATAGCGTTTCTAATAGCAGTTCTAATAGTAGTGCAAATAGCTGGTCTAATAGCAGTTGTAATAGCAGTTCTAATAGTTGTTCTAATAGCTGTTCTAATTGCAGTTCTAATAGCAATTCTAATATCAGTTCAAAAGCAGTTCTAATAGCAGTTCTAATAGCTGTTCCAATAGCAGTTTTGTTCTAATAGCAGTTCTAATAGCAGTTCTAATAGCGGTTCTAATAGTAGTGCTAATAGCTGGTCTAATAGCAGTTCTAATAGTAGTTCTAATAGCTGTTCTAATTGCAGTTCTAATAGCAGTTCTAATAGGAGTTCTAATAGCAGTTCTAATAGCAGTTCGAAAGCAGTTCTAATATCAGTTCTAATATCAGTTCTAATAGCAGTTCTAAGTGCAGTTCTAACAGCAGTTCTAATATCAGTTCTAACAGCAGTTCTAATAGCAGTTCTAATATCAGTTCTCATAGCAGTTCTAATAGCTGTTCTAATAGCAGTTCCAATAGCAGTTCCAATAGCAGTTTTGTTCTAATTGCAGTTCTAATAGCAGTTCTAATAGCAGTTCTAATGGCAGTTCTAACATTAGTTCTAACAGCATTTCTAAAAGCAGTTCTAATAGAATTTCTAATAGCAGTTCTAATAGCGGTTCTAATAGTAGTGCTAATAGCTGGTCTAATAGCAGGTGTAATAGCAGTTCTAATAGTAGTTCTAATATCTGTTCTAGTTGCAGTTCTAATAGCAATTCTAATATCAGTTCAAAAGCAGTTCTAATAGCAGTTCTAATAGCTGTTCTAATAGCAATTCAAAAGCAGTTCAAAATCAGTTCTAATATCAGTTCTCACAGCAGTTCTAATAGCAGTTCTAATATCAGTTCTAATAGCAGTTCTAATAGTAGTTCTAATAGCTGGTCTAATAGTATTTCTAATAGCTGTTCTAATAGCAGTTGTAATAGCAGTTCTAATAGTAGTTCTAATAGCTGTTATAATTGCAGTTCTAATAGCAGTTCTAATGGCAGTTCTAACAGCAGTTCTAACAGCAGTTCTAATATCAGTTCTAACAGCACTTCCAATAGCAGTTCTGTTCTAATAGTAGTTCTAAGAGCAGTTCTAATAGCAGTTCTAATAGCAGTTCAAAATCAGTTCTAATATCAGTACTCACAGCAGTTCTAATAGTAGTTCTAAAAGCTGTTCTAATACCAGTTCAAAAGCAGTTATAATATCAGTTCTATATGAGTTCTAATAGCAGTTCAAATATCAGTTCTAACATCAGTTCTAACAGCAGTTCTAATAGCAGTTCTAATAGCAGTTCTAATAGCGTTTCTAATAGTAGTGCTAATAGCTGGTCTAATAGCAGTTGTAATAGCAGTTCTAATAGTAGTTCTAATAGCTATACTAATTGCAGTTCTAATAGCAATTATAATATCAGTTCAAAAGCAGTTCTAATAGCAGTTCTAAAAGCACTTCTAATAGCTGTTCTAATTGCAGTTCTAATAGCAGTTCTAAACGCATTTTTAAAAGCAGTTCTAATATCAGTTCTAATAGGTGTTGTAATAGTAGTTCTAATAGCTGGTCTAATAGCAGTTGTAATAGCAGTTCTAATAGCAGTTCTAATAGCAGTTCTAATATCAGTTCTAACAGCAGTTCCAATAGCAGTTCTGTTCTAATAGTAGTTCTAATAGCAGTTCTAATATCAGTTCTAATAGCAGTTTTAATAGCAGTTCTAATAGCAATTCAAAATCAGTTCCAATATCAGTACTCACAGCAGTTCTAATAGCAGTTCTAATAGCTGTTCTAATAGCAGTTCAAAAGCAGTTCTAATATCAGTTCTATATCAGTTCTAATAGCTGTTCTAATAGCTGTTTTAATAACAGTTCTAATAGCAGTTCTGTTAGCAGTTCCAATAGCAGTTCCAATAGCAGTTTTGTTCTAATAGCAGTTCTAATAGCAGTTCTAACATCAGTTCTAACAGCAGTTCTAATAGCTGTTCTAACAGCAGTTCTAATAGCGTTTCTAATAGCAGTTCTAATAGTAGTGCAAATAGCTGGTCTAATAGCAGTTGTAATAGCAGTTCTAATAGTTGTTCTAATAGCTGTTCTAATTGCAGTTCTAATAGCAATTCTAATATCAGTTCAAAAGCAGTTCTAATAGCAGTTCTAATAGCTGTTCCAATAGCAGTTTTGTTCTAATAGCAGTTCTAATAGCAGTTCTAATAGCGGTTCTAATAGTAGTGCTAATAGCTGGTCTAATAGCAGTTCTAATAGTAGTTCTAATAGCTGTTCTAATTGCAGTTCTAATAGCAGTTCTAATAGGAGTTCTAATAGCAGTTCTAATAGCAGTTCGAAAGCAGTTCTAATATCAGTTCTAATAGCAGTTCTAATAGCAGTTCTAAGTGCAGTTCTAACAGCAGTTCTAATATCAGTTCTAACAGCAGTTCTAATAGCAGTTCTAATATCAGTTCTCATAGCAGTTCTAATAGCTGTTCTAATAGCAGTTCCAATAGCAGTTCCAATAGCAGTTTTGTTCTAATTGCAGTTCTAATAGCAGTTCTAATAGCAGTTCTAATGGCAGTTCTAACATTAGTTCTAACAGCATTTCTAAAAGCAGTTCTAATAGAATTTCTAATAGCAGTTCTAATAGCGGTTCTAATAGTAGTGCTAATAGCTGGTCTAATAGCAGGTGTAATAGCAGTTCTAATAGTAGTTCTAATATCTGTTCTAGTTGCAGTTCTAATAGCAATTCTAATATCAGTTCAAAAGCAGTTCTAATAGCAGTTCTAATAGCTGTTCTAATAGCAATTCAAAAGCAGTTCAAAATCAGTTCTAATATCAGTTCTCACAGCAGTTCTAATAGCAGTTCTAATATCAGTTCTAATAGCAGTTCTAATAGTAGTTCTAATAGCTGGTCTAATAGTATTTCTAATAGCTGTTCTAATAGCAGTTGTAATAGCAGTTCTAATAGTAGTTCTAATAGCTGTTATAATTGCAGTTCTAATAGCAGTTCTAATGGCAGTTCTAACAGCAGTTCTAACAGCAGTTCTAATATCAGTTCTAACAGCACTTCCAATAGCAGTTCTGTTCTAATAGTAGTTCTAAGAGCAGTTCTAATAGCAGTTCTAATAGCAGTTCAAAATCAGTTCTAATATCAGTACTCACAGCAGTTCTAATAGTAGTTCTAAAAGCTGTTCTAATACCAGTTCAAAAGCAGTTATAATATCAGTTCTATATGAGTTCTAATAGCAGTTCAAATATCAGTTCTAACATCAGTTCTAACAGCAGTTCTAATAGCAGTTCTAATAGCAGTTCTAATAGCGTTTCTAATAGTAGTGCTAATAGCTGGTCTAATAGCAGTTGTAATAGCAGTTCTAATAGTAGTTCTAATAGCTATACTAATTGCAGTTCTAATAGCAATTATAATATCAGTTCAAAAGCAGTTCTAATAGCAGTTCTAAAAGCACTTCTAATAGCTGTTCTAATTGCAGTTCTAATAGCAGTTCTAAACGCATTTTTAAAAGCAGTTCTAATATCAGTTCTAATAGGTGTTGTAATAGTAGTTCTAATAGCTGGTCTAATAGCAGTTGTAATAGCAGTTCTAATAGCAGTTCGAATAGCAGTTCTAATATCAGTTCTAACAGCAGTTCCAATAGCAGTTCTGTTCTAATAGTAGTTCTAATAGCAGTTCTAATATCAGTTCTAATAGCAGTTTTAATAGCAGTTCTAATAGCAATTCAAAATCAGTTCCAATATCAGTACTCACAGCAGTTCTAATAGCAGTTCTAATAGCTGTTCTAATAGCAGTTCAAAAGCAGTTCTAATATCAGTTCTATATCAGTTCTAATAGCTGTTCTAATAGCTGTTTTAATAACAGTTCTAATAGCAGTTCTGTTAGCAGTTCCAATAGCAGTTCCAATAGCAGTTTTGTTCTAATAGCAGTTCTAACATCAGTTCTAACAGCAGTTCTAATAGCTGTTCTAATAGCAGTTCTAATAGCGTTTCTAATAGCAGTTCTAATAGTAGTGCAAATAGCAGTTCTATTATCAGTTCTAATAGCAGTTCTAATAGTAGTTCTAATAGCTGGTCTATTAGTATTTCTAATAGCAGTTCAAAATCAGTTTTAATATCAGTTCTAATAGCAGTTCTAATATCAGTTCTAACAGCAGTTCTAATAGCTGTTCTAATAGCTGTTATAATTACAGTTCAAAATCAGTTCTAATATCAGTTCTCACAGCAGTTCTAATAGATGTTCTAATAGCAGCTCCAATAGCAGTTCCAATAGCAGTTTTGTTCTGATAGCAGTTCTAATAGCAGTTCTAATAGCGGTTCTAATAGTAGTGCTTATAGCTGGTCTAATAGCAGTTCTAATAGTAGTTCTAATAGCTGTTCTAATTGCAGTTCTAATAGCAGTTCTAATAGGAGTTCTAATAGCAGTTCTAATATCAGTTCTAACAGCAGTTCTAATATCAGTTCTAACAGCAGTTCTAATGGCAGTTCTAATAGCAGTTCAAAATCAGTTCTAATATCAGTTCTCAGAGCAGTTCTAATAGCTGTTCTAATAGCAGTTCCAATAGCAGTTCCAATAGCAGTTTTGTTCTAATAGCAGTTCTAATAGCAGTTCTAACATCAGTTCTAACAGCAGTTCTAATAGCAGTTCTAATAGCAGTTCTAATAGCAGTTCTAATAGCAGTTCTAATAGTAGTTCTAATAGCTGTTCTAATTGCAGTTCTAATAGCAATTCTAATATCAGTTCAAAAGCAGTTCTAATAGCAGTTCTAATAGTAGTGCTAATAGCTGGTCTAATAGCAGTTGTAATAGCAGTTCTAATATCAGTTCTATATCAGTTCTAATTGCAGTTCTAACAGCAGTTCTAATAGCAGTTCTAATATTAGTTCTAATAGCAGTTCAAATATCAGTTCTAATAGCAGTTCAAAAGCAGTTCTAACATTAGTTCTAACATCAGTTCTAATAGCGGTTCTAATAGTAGTGCTAATAGCTGGTCTAATAGCAGTTGTAATAGCAGTTCTAATAGTAGTTCTAATAGCTATACTAATTGCAGTTCTAAAAGCAATTATAATATCAGTTCAAAAGCAGTTCTAATAGCAGTTCTAAAAGCACTTCTAATAGCTGGTCTAATAGTATTTCTAATAGCAGTTCATAATCAGTTCTAATAGCAGTTCTCACAGCAGTTCTAATAGTAGTTCTAATAGCTGTTCTAATAGCAATTCAAAAGCAGTTCTAATATCAGTTCTAATAGCAGTTCTGTTCTAATAGCAGTTCTAACAGCAGTTCTAATAGTAGTTCTAATAGCTGTTCTAATAGCAGTTCAAAAGCAGTTCTAATATCAGTTCTATATCAGTTCTAATAGCAGTTTTAATATCAGTTCTAATATCAGTTCTAATAGCAGTTCAAATATCAGTTCTAATAGCAGTTCAAAAGCAGTTCTAACATTAGTTCTAACATCAGTTCTAATATCAGTTCTAACAGCAGTTCGAATAGCTGTTCTAATAGCTGTTTTAATAGCAGTTCTAATAGCAGTTCTAATAGCAGTTCCAATAGCAGTTCCAATAGCAGTTCTGTTCTAATAGCAAATCTAATAGCAGTTCTAATAACAGTTCTAATAGCAATTCTAATAGTAATTCTAATAGCTATTCTAATAGCAGGTATAATAGCAGTTCTAATAGCAGTTTCAATAGTAGTTCTAATAGCAGTTCTAATAGCAGTTGTAATAGCCGTTCTAATATCAGTTCAAAAGCAGTTCTAATATCAGTTCAAAAGCAGTTCTAATATCAGATCTAACAGCTGTTCTAATAGCAGTTCTAATTGCAGTTCTGTTCTAATAGCAGTTCTAACAGCAGATCTCACAGCAGTTCAAACAGCATTTCTAATAGCAGTTCTAAGAGCAGTTCTAATATCAGTTCTAATAGCAGTTCTAAACGCTGTTCTAATAGCAGTTCTAATATCAGTTTTAATAGCAGTTCTAATAGCAGTTCTAATAGCTGGTCTAATAGCAGTTGTAATAGCAGTTCTAATAGTAGTTCTAATAGCTGTTCTAATTGCAGTTCTAATAGCAGTTCTAATAGGAGTTCTAATAGCAGTTCTAACAGCAGTTCTAACAGCAGTTTTAATATCAGTTCTAATAGCAGTTCTAATAGCAGTTCTAATAGCAGTACAAAATCAGTTCTAATATCAGTTCTCACAGCAGTTCTAATAGCTGTTCTAATAGCTGTTTTAATAACAGTTCTAATAGCAGTTCTGTTAGCAGTTCCAATAGCAGTTCCAATAGCAGTTTTGTTCTCATAGCAGTTTTAACATCAGTTCTAACAGCAGTTCTAATAGCAGTTCTAATAGCAGTTCTAATAGCGGTTCTAATAGTAGTGCTAATAGCTGGTCTAATAGCAGTTGTAATAGCAGTTCTAATAGTAGTTCTAATAGCTGTTCTAATTGCAGTTCTAATTGCAATTTTAATATCAGTTCAAAAGCAGTTCTAATAGCAGTTCTAATAGTAGTTCTAATAGCTGGTCTAATAGTATTTCTAATAGCAGTTCAAAATCAGTTCTAATATCAGTTCTCACAGCAGTTCTAATAGTAGTTCTAATAGCTGTTCTAATAGCAATTCAAAAGCAGTTCTAATATCAGTTCTAATAGCAGTTCTAATATCCGTTCTAATACCTTTTCTAATAGTAGTTCTAACAGCAGATCTCCCAGCAGTTCTAACAACAGTTCTAATAGCAGTTCTAAGAGCAGTTCTAATATCAGTTCTAATATCAGTTCTAATAGTAGTTCTAAACGCTGTTTTAAAAGCAGTTCTAATATCAGTTCTAATAGCAGTTCTAATAGTAGTTCTAATAGCTGGTCTAATAGCAGTTGTAATAGCAGTTCTAATAGTAGTTCTAATAGCTGTTATAATTGCAGTTCTAATAGCAGTTCTAATAGCAGTTCTAATAGCTGGTCTAATGGCAGTTCTAACAGCAGTTCTAACAGCAGTTCTAATATCAGTTCTAACAACAGTTCCAATAGCAGTTCTGTTCTAATAGCTGTTCTAATTGCAGTTCCAATAGCAGTTCTAATAGGAGTTCTAATAGCAGTTCTAATAGCAGTTCGAAAGCAGTTCTAATATCAGTTTTAATAGCAGTTCTAATAGCAGTTCTAGCAGCAGTTCTAACAGCAGTTCTAATATCAGTTCTAACAGCAGTTCTAATAGCAGTTCTAATAGCAGTTCTAATAGCAGTTCTAACATCAGTTCTAACAGCAGTTCTAATGTCAGTTCTAACAGCAGTTCTAATAGCAGTTCTAATAGCAGTTCTAACAGCAGTTCTAACAGCAGTTCTAATATCAGTTCTAACAGCAGTTCTAATAGCAGTTCTAATAGCAGTTCTAATAGCAGTTCAAAATCAGTTCTAATATCAGTTCTCACAGCAGTTCTAATAGCTGTTCTAATAGCTGTTTTAATAACAGTTCTAATAACAGTTCTAATAGCAGTTCTAATAGCTGTTCTAATAGCGGTTCTAATAGTAGTGCTAATAGTTGGTCTAATAGCAGTTGTAATAGCAGTTCTAATAGTAGTTCTAATAGCTGTTCTAATTGCAGTTCTAATAGCTGGTCTAATGGCAGTTCTAACAGCAGTTCTAACAGCAGTTCTAACAGCAGTTCTAATATAAGTTCTAGCAGCAGTTCCAATAGCAGTTCTGTTCTAATAGTAGTTCTAATAGCAGTTCTAATAGCAGTTCTAAACGCTGTTCTAATAGCAGTTCTAATATCAGTTCTAATAGCAGTTCTAATAGTAGTTCTAATAGCTGGTCTAATATCAGTTGAAATAGCAGTTCTAATAGTAGTTCTAATAGCTGTTCTAATTGCAGTTCCAATAGCAGTTCTAATAGGAGTTCTAATAGCAGTTCTAATAGCAGTTCGAAAGCAGTTCTAATATCAGTTCTAATAGCAGTTCTAATAGCAGTTCTAACTGCAGTTCTAACAGCAGTTCTAATATCAGTTCTAACAGCAGTTCTAATAGCAGTTCTAATAGCAGTTCTAATAGCAGTTCAAAATCAATTCTAATATCAGTTCTCACAGCAGTTCTAATAGCTGTTTTAATAACAGTTCTAATAGCAGTTCGAATGCAGTTCTAATATCTGTTCTAATAGCAGTTCTAATAGCAGTTCTAACAGCAGTTCTAACAGCAGTTCTAATATCAGTTCTAACAGCAGTTCTAATAGCAGTTCTAATAGCAGTTCAAAATCAGTTCTAATATCAGTTCTCACAGCAGTTCTAATAGCTGTTCTAATAGCAGTTCTAATATCAGTTCTAATAGCTGTTCTAATAGCAGTTCTAATATCAGTTCTAATAGCAGTACTAATAGTAGTTCTAATAGCTGGTCTAATAGTATTTCTAATAGCAGTTCATAATCAGTTCTAATAGCAGTTCTCACAGCAGTTCTAATAGTAGTTCTAATAGCTGTTCTAATAGCAATTCAAAAGCAGTTCTAATATCAGTTCTAATAGCAGTTCAAAATCAGTTCTAATATCAGTTCTAATAGCAGTTCTGATGGCAGTTCTAACAGCAGTTCTAACAGCAGTTCTAATATCAGTTCTAACAGCAGTTCCAATAGCGGTTCTGTTCTAATAGTAGTTCTAAGAGCAGTTCTAATATCAGTTCTAATAGCAGTTCTAATAGCAGTTCAAAATCAGTTCTAATATCAGTACTCACAGCAGTTCTAATAGTAGTGCTAATAGCTGTTCTAATAGCAGTTCAAAAGCAGTTATAATATCAGTTCTATATGAGTTCTAATAGCAGTTCAAATATCAGTTCTAATAGCAGTTCTCACAGCAGTTCTAATAGTAGTTCTAATAGCTGTTCTAATAGCAATTCAAAAGCAGTTCTAATATCAGTTCTAATAGCAGTTGTAGTAGCAGTTCTAATAGTAGTTCTAATAGCTGTTCTAATTGCAGTTGTAATAGCAGTTCTAATAGTAGTTCTAATAGCTGTTCTAATTGCAGTTCCAATAGCAGTTCTAAAAGGAGTTCTAATAGCAGTTCTAATAGCAGTTCGAAAGCAGTTCTAATATCAGTTCTAACAGCAGTTCTAATAGCAGTTCTAATAGCAGTTCTAATAGCAGTTCAAAATCAGTTCTAATATCAGTTCTCACAGCAGTTCTAATATCTGTTCTAATAGCAGTTCTAATAGCCGTTCTAACAGCAGTTCTAACAGCAGTTCTAATAGCAGTTCAAAATCAGTTCTAATATCACTTCTCACAGCAGTTCTAATAGCTGTTCTAATAGCTGTTTTAATAACAGTTCTAATAACAGTTCTAATAGCGGTTCTAATAGTTGGTCTAATAGCAGTTGTAATAGCAGTTCTAATAGTAGTTCTAATAGCTGTTCTAATTGCAGTTCTAATAGCTGGTCTAATGGCAGTTCTAACAGCAGTTCTAACAGCAGTTCTAATATAAGTTCTAACAGCAGTTCCAATAGCAGTTCTGTTCTAATAGTAGTTCTAATAGCAGTTCTAACAGCAGTTCTAAACGCTGTTCTAATAGCAGTTCTAATATCAGTTCTAATAGCAGTTCTAATAGCTGGTCTAATAGCAGTTGAAATATCAGTTCTAATAGTAGTTCTAATAGCTGTTCTAATTGCAGTTCCAATAGCAGTTCTAACAGGAGTTCTAATAGCACTTCTAATAGCAGTTCGAAAGCAGTTCTAATATCAGTTCTAATAGCAGTTCTAATAGCAGTTCTAACAGCAGTTCTAACAGCAGTTCTAATATCAGTTCTAACAGCAGTTCTAATAGCAGTTCTAATAGCAGTTCAAAATCAATTCTAATATCAGTTCTCACAGCAGTTCTAATAGCTGTTCTAATAGCTGTTTTAATAACAGTTCTAATAGCAGTTCGAAAGCAGTTCTAATATCTGTTCTAATAGCAGTTCTAATAGCAGTTCTAACAGCAGTTCTAACAGCAGTTCTAATATCAGTTCTAACAGCAGTTCTAATAGCAGTTCTAATAGCAGTTCAAAATCAGTTCTAATATTAGTTCTCACAGCAGTTCTAATAGCTGTTCTAATAGCTGTTTTAATAACAGTTCTAATAGCAGTTCTAAAAGCAGTTCTAATAGCAGTTCTAATAGCAGTTCTAATAGCGGTTCTAATAGTAGTGCTAATAGTTGGTCTAATAGCAGTTGTAGTAGCAGTTCTAATAGTAGTTCTAATAGCTGTTCTAATTGCAGTTCTAATAGCAATTCTAATATCAGTTCAAAAGCAGTTCTAATAGCAGTTCTAATATCAGTTCTAATAGCAGTTCTAATATCCGTTCTAATACCTTTTCTAATAGCAGTTATAACAGCAGATCTCCCAGCAGTTCTAACAACAGTTCTAATAGCAGTTCTAAGAGCAGTTCTAATATCAGTTCTAATATCAGTTCTAATAGCAGTTCTAAACGCTGTTTTAAAATTAGTTCTAATATCAGTTCTAATAGCAGTTCCAATAGTAGTTCTAATAGCTGGCCTAATAGCAGTTCTAATAGCAGTTCTAATAGTAGTTCTAATAGCTGTTATAATTGCAGTTCTAATAGCAGTTCCAATAGCTGGTCTAATGGCAGTTCTAACAGCAGTTCTAACAGCAGTTCTAATATCAGTTCTAACAGCAGGTCCAATAGCAGTTCTGTTCTAATAGTAGTTCTAATAGCAGTTCTATTATCAGTTCTAATAGCAGTTCAAAATCAGTTCTAATATCAGTTCTAATAGCAGTTCTGATGGCAGTTCTAACAGCAGTTCTAACAGCAGTTCTAATATCAGTTCTAACAGCAGTTCCAATAGCGGTTCTGTTCTAATAGTAGTTCTAAGAGCAGTTCTAATATCAGTTCTAATAGCAGTTCTAATAGCAGTTCAAAATCAGTTCTAATATCAGTACTCACAGCAGTTCTAATAGTAGTGCTAATAGCTGTTCTAATAGCAGTTCAAAAGCAGTTATAATATCAGTTCTATATAAGTTCTAATAGCAGTTCAAATATCAGTTCTAATAGCAGTTCTCACAGCAGTTCTAATAGTAGTTCTAATAGCTGTTCTAATAGCAATTCAAAAGCAGTTCTAATATCAGTTCTAATAGCAGTTGTAGTAGCAGTTCTAATAGTAGTTCTAATAGCTGTTCTAATTGCAGTTGTAATAGCAGTTCTAATAGTAGTTCTAATAGCTGTTCTAATTGCAGTTCCAATAGCAGTTCTAAAAGGAGTTCTAATAGCAGTTCTAATAGCAGTTCGAAAGCAGTTCTAATATCAGTTCTAACAGCAGTTCTAATAGCAGTTCTAATAGCAGTTCTAATAGCAGTTCAAAATCAGTTCTAATATCAGTTCTCACAGCAGTTCTAATATCTGTTCTAATAGCAGTTCTAATAGCCGTTCTAACAGCAGTTCTAACAGCAGTTCTAATAGCAGTTCAAAATCAGTTCTAATATCACTTCTCACAGCAGTTCTAATAGCTGTTCTAATAGCTGTTTTAATAACAGTTCTAATAACAGTTCTAATAGCGGTTCTAATAGTTGGTCTAATAGCAGTTGTAATAGCAGTTCTAATAGTAGTTCTAATAGCTGTTCTAATTGCAGTTCTAATAGCTGGTCTAATGGCAGTTCTAACAGCAGTTCTAACAGCAGTTCTAATATAAGTTCTAACAGCAGTTCCAATAGCAGTTCTGTTCTAATAGTAGTTCTAATAGCAGTTCTAACAGCAGTTCTAAACGCTGTTCTAATAGCAGTTCTAATATCAGTTCTAATAGCAGTTCTAATAGCTGGTCTAATAGCAGTTGAAATATCAGTTCTAATAGTAGTTCTAATAGCTGTTCTAATTGCAGTTCCAATAGCAGTTCTAACAGGAGTTCTAATAGCACTTCTAATAGCAGTTCGAAAGCAGTTCTAATATCAGTTCTAATAGCAGTTCTAATAGCAGTTCTAACAGCAGTTCTAACAGCAGTTCTAATATCAGTTCTAACAGCAGTTCTAATAGCAGTTCTAATAGCAGTTCAAAATCAATTCTAATATCAGTTCTCACAGCAGTTCTAATAGCTGTTCTAATAGCTGTTTTAATAACAGTTCTAATAGCAGTTCGAAAGCAGTTCTAATATCTGTTCTAATAGCAGTTCTAATAGCAGTTCTAACAGCAGTTCTAATAGCAATTCTAATATCAGTTCTAATAGCAGTTCAAATAGTAGTTCTAATAGCTGGTCAAATAGCAGTTGTAATAGCAGTTCTAATAGTAGTTCTAATAGCTGTTCTAATTGCAGTTCCAATAGCAGTTCTAAAAGGAGTTCTAATAGCAGTTCTAATAGCAGTTCGAAAGCAGTTCTAATATCAGTTCTAACAGCAGTTCTAATAGCAGTTCTAATAGCAGTTCGAAAGCAGTTCTAATATCAGTTCTAACAGCAGTTCTAATAGCAGTTCAAAATCAGTTCTAATATCAGTTCTCACAGCAGTTCTAATATCTGTTCTAATAGCAGTTCTAATAGCAGTTCTAACAGCAGTTCTAACAGCAGTTCTAATAGCAGTTCAAAATCAGTTCTTATATCAGTTCTCACAGCAGTTCTAATAGCTGTTCTAATAGCTGTTTTAATAACAGTTCTAATAACAGTTCTAATAGCGGTTCTAATAGTAGTGCTAATAGTTGGTCTAATAGCAGTTGTAATAGCAGTTCTAATAGTAGTTCTAATAGCTGTTCTAATTGCAGTTCTAATAGCTGGTCTAATGGCAGTTCTAACAGCAGTTCTAACAGCAGTTCTAATATAAGTTCTAACAGCAGTTCCAATAGCAGTTCTGTTCTAGTAGTAGTTCTAATAGCAGTTCTAACAGCAGTTCTAAACGCTGTTCTAATAGCAGTTCTAATAGCTGTTCTAATAGCTGTTTTAATAACAGTTCTAATAGCAGTTCGAAAGCAGTTCTAATATCTGTTCTAATAGCAGTTCTAATAGCAGTTCTAACAGCAGTTCTAACAGCAGTTCTAATATCAGTTCTAACAGAAGTTCTAATAGCAGTTCTAATAGCAGTTCAAAATCAGTTCTAATATTAGTTCTCACAGCAGTTCTAATAGCTGTTCTAATAGCTGTTTTAATAACAGTTCTAATAGCAGTTCTAAAAGCAGTTCTAATAGCAGTTCTAATAGCAGTTCTAATAGCGGTTCTAATAGTAGTGCTAATAGTTGGTCTAATAGCATTTGTAGTAGCAGTTCTAATAGTAGTTCTAATAGCTGTTCTATTTGCAGTTCTAATAGCAATTCTAATATCAGTTCAAAAGCAGTTCTAATAGCAGTTCTAATATCAGTTCTAATAGCAGTTCTAATATCCGTTCTAATACCTTTTCTAATAGCAGTTCTAACAGCAGATCTCCCAGCAGTTCTAACAACAGTTCTAATAGCAGTTCTAAGAGCAGTTCTAATATCAGTTCTAATATCAGTTCTAATAGCAGTTCTAAACGCTGTTTTAAAAGCAGTTCTAATATCAGTTCTAATAGCAGTTCTAATAGTAGTTCTAATAGCTGGCCTAATAGCAGTTCTAATAGCAGTTCTAATAGTAGTTCTAATAGCTGTTATAATTGCAGTTCTAATAGCAGTTCTAATAGCTGGTCTAATGGCAGTTCTAACAGCAGTTCTAACAGCAGTTCTTATATCAGTTCTAACAGCAGGTCCAATAGCAGTTCTGTTCTAATAGTAGTTCTAATAGCAGTTCTAATATCAGTTCTAATAGCAGTTATAATAGCAGTTCTAAGAGCAGTTCTAATATCAGTTCTAATATCAGTTCTAATAGCAGTTCTAAACGCTGTTCTAATAGCAGTTCTAATATCAGTTCTAATATCAGTTCTAATAGTAGTTCTAATAGCTGGTCTAATAGCAGTTGTAATAGCAGTTCTAATAGTAGTTCTAATAGCTGTTCTAATATCAGTTCTCACAGCAGTTCCAATAGCAGTTCTAATAGGAGTTCTAATAGCAGTTCTAATAGCAGTTCGAAAGCAGTTCTAATATCAGTTCTAATAGCAGTTCTAATATCAGTTCTAACAGCAGTTCTAATAGCAGTTCTAATAGCAGTTCAAAATCAGTTCTAATATCAGTTCTCACAGCAGTTCTAATATCTGTTCTAATAGCAGTTCTAATAGCAGTTCTAACAGCAGTTCTAACAGCAGTTCTAATATCAGTTCTAACAGCAGTTCTAATAGCAGTTCTAATAGCAGTTCTAATAGCAGTTCTAATAGCAGTTCAAAATCAGTTCTAATATCAGTTCTCACAGCAGTTCTAATAGCTGTTCTAATAGCTGTTTTAATAACAGTTCTAATAACAGTTCCAATAGCAGTTCTAATAGCAGTTCTAATAGCGGTTCTAATAGTAGTGCTAATAGTTGGTCTAATAGCAGTTGTAATAGCAGTTCTAATAGTAGTTCTAATAGCAGTTCTAATTGCAGTTCTAATAGCTGGTCTAATGGCAGTTCTAACAGCAGTTCTAACAGCAGTTCTAATATAAGTTCTAACAGCAGTTCCAATAGCAGTTCTGTTCTAATAGTAGTTCTAATAGCAGTTCTAATAGCAGTTCTAAACTCTGTTCTAATAGCAGTTCTAATATCAGTTCTAATAGCAGTTCTAATAGTAAATCTAATAGCTGGTCTAATAGCAGTTGAAATAGCAGTTCTAATAGTAGTTCTAATAGCTGTTCTAATTGCAGTTCCAATAGCAGTTCTAATAGGAGTTCTAATAGCAGTTCTAATAGCAGTTCGAAAGCAGTTCTAATATCAGTTCTAATAGCAGTTCTAATAGCAGTTCTAACAGCAGTTCTAACAGCAGTTCTAATATCAGTTCTAACAGCAGTTCTAATAGCAGTTCTAATAGCAGTTCTAATAGCAGTTCAAAATCAATTCTAATATCAGTTCTCACAGCAGTTCTAATAGCTGTTCTAATAGCTGTTTTAATAACACTTCTAATAGCAGTTCGAAAGCATTTCTAATATCTGTTCTAATAGCAGTTCTAATAGCAGTTCTAACAGCAGTTCTAATATCAGTTCTAACAGCAGTTCTAATAGCAGTTCTAATAGCAGTTCAAAATCAGTTCTAATATTAGTTCTCACAGCAGTTCTAATAGCTGTTCTAATAGCTGTTTTAATAACAGTTCTAATAGCAGTTCTAATAGCAGTTCTAATAGCAGTTCTAATAGCAGTTCTAATAGCGGTTCTAATAGTAGTGCTAATAGTTGTCTAATAGCAGTTGTAATAGCAGTTCTAATAGTAGTTCTAATAGCTGTTCTAATTGCAGTTATAATAGCAATTCTAATATCAGTTCAAAAGCAGTTCTAATAGCAGTTCTAATATCAGTTCTAATAGCTGTTCTAATAGCAGTTCTAATATCGGTTCTAATGGCAGTACTAATAGTAGTTCTAATAGCTGGTCTAATAGTATTTCTAATAGCAGTTCATAATCAGTTCTAATAGCAGTTCTCACAGCAGTTCTAATAGTAGTTCTAATAGCTGTTCTAATAGCAATTCAAAAGCAGTTCTAATATCAGTTCTAATAGCAGTTCTGTTCTAATAGCAGTTCTAACAGCAGTTCTAATAGTAGTTCTAATAGCTGTTCTAATAGCAGTTCAAAAGCAGTTCTAATATCAGTTCTATATCAGTTCTAATAGCAGTTCTAATATCAGTTCTAATAGCAGTTCTAATATCAGTTCTAATAGCAGTTCAAATATCAGTTCTAATAGCAGTTAAAAAGCAGTTCTAATATCAGTACTCACAGCGGTTCTAATAGTAGTTCTAATAGCTGTTCTAATAGCAGTTCAAAAGCAGTTCTAATATCAGTTCTATATCAGTTCTAATAGCAGTTTTAATATCAGTTCTAATATCAGTTCTAATAGCAGTTCAAATACCAGTTCTAATAGCAGTTCAAAAGAAGTTCTAACATTAGTTCTAACATCAGTTCTAATATCAGTTCTAACAGCAGTTCTAATAGCTGTTCTAATAGCTGTTTTAATAGCAGTTCTAATAGCAGTTCCAATAGCAGTTCCAATAGCAGTTCTGTTCTAATAGCAAATCTAATAGCAGTTCTAATAACAGTTCTAATAGCAATTCTAATAGTAGTTCTAATAGCTATTCTAATAGCAGGTATAATAGCAGTTCTAATAGCAGTTTCAATAGTAGTTCTAATAGCAGTTCTAATAGCAGTTGTAATAGCCGTTCTAATATCAGTTCAAAAGCAGTTCTAATATCAGTTCAAAAGCAGTTCTAATATCAGTTCTAACAGCAGTTCTAATAGCTGTTCTAATAGCTGTTTTAATAACAGTTCTAATAGCAGTTCTAATAGCAGTTCTAATAGCAGTTCTAATAGCAGTTCTAATAGCGGTTCTAATAGTAGTGCTAATAGTTGTCTAATAGCAGTTGTAATAGCAGTTCTAATAGTAGTTCTAATAGCTGTTCTAATTGCAGTTATAATAGCAATTCTAATATCAGTTCAAAAGCAGTTCTAATAGCAGTTCTAATATCAGTTCTAATAGCTGTTCTAATAGCAGTTCTAATATCGGTTCTAATGGCAGTACTAATAGTAGTTCTAATAGCTGGTCTAATAGTATTTCTAATAGCAGTTCATAATCAGTTCTAATAGCAGTTCTCACAGCAGTTCTAATAGTAGTTCTAATAGCTGTTCTAATAGCAATTCAAAAGCAGTTCTAATATCAGTTCTAATAGCAGTTCTGTTCTAATAGCAGTTCTAACAGCAGTTCTAATAGTAGTTCTAATAGCTGTTCTAATAGCAGTTCAAAAGCAGTTCTAATATCAGTTCTATATCAGTTCTAATAGCAGTTCTAATATCAGTTCTAATAGCAGTTCTAATATCAGTTCTAATAGCAGTTCAAATATCAGTTCTAATAGCAGTTAAAAAGCAGTTCTAATATCAGTACTCACAGCGGTTCTAATAGTAGTTCTAATAGCTGTTCTAATAGCAGTTCAAAAGCAGTTCTAATATCAGTTCTATATCAGTTCTAATAGCAGTTTTAATATCAGTTCTAATATCAGTTCTAATAGCAGTTCAAATACCAGTTCTAATAGCAGTTCAAAAGAAGTTCTAACATTAGTTCTAACATCAGTTCTAATATCAGTTCTAACAGCAGTTCTAATAGCTGTTCTAATAGCTGTTTTAATAGCAGTTCTAATAGCAGTTCCAATAGCAGTTCCAATAGCAGTTCTGTTCTAATAGCAAATCTAATAGCAGTTCTAATAACAGTTCTAATAGCAATTCTAATAGTAGTTCTAATAGCTATTCTAATAGCAGGTATAATAGCAGTTCTAATAGCAGTTTCAATAGTAGTTCTAATAGCAGTTCTAATAGCAGTTGTAATAGCCGTTCTAATATCAGTTCAAAAGCAGTTCTAATATCAGTTCAAAAGCAGTTCTAATATCAGTTCTAACAGCTGTTCTAATAGCAGTTCTAATTGCAGTTCTGTTCTTATAGCAGTTCTAACAGCAGATCTCCCAGCAGTTCAAACAGCATTTCTAATAGCAGTTCTAAGAGCAGTTCTAATATCAGTTCTAATAGCAGTTCTAAACGCTGTTCTAATAGCAGTTCTAATATCAGTTCTAATAGCAGTTCTAATAGCAGTTCTAATAGCTGGTCTAATAGCAGTTGTAATAGCAGTTCTAATAGTAGTTCTAATAGCTGTTCTAATTGCAGTTCTAATAGCAGTTCTAATAGGAGTTCTAATAGCAGTTCTAACAGCAGTTCTAACAGCAGTTTTAATATCAGTTCTAATAGCAGTTCTAATAGCAGTTCTAATAGCAGTTCAAAATCAGTTCTAATATCAGTTCTCACAGCAGTTCTAATAGCTGTTCTAATAGTAGTTTTGTTCTAACATCAGTTCTAACAGCAGTTCTAATAGCAGTTCTAATAGCAGTTCTAATAGCAGTTCTAATAGCGGTTCTAATAGTAGTGCTAATAGCTGGTCTAATAGCAGATGTAATAGCAGTTCTAATAGTAGTTCTAATAGCTGTTCTAATTGCAGTTCTAATTGCAATTCTAATATCAGTTCAAAAGCAGTTCTAATAGGAGTTCTAATAGTAGTTCTAATAGCTGGTCTAATAGTATTTCTAATAGTAGTTCTAACAGCAGATCTCCCAGCAGTTCTAACAACAGTTCTAATAGCAGTTCTAAGAGCAGTTCTAATATCAGTTCTAATATCAGTTCTAATAGCAGTTCTAAACGCTGTTTTAAAAGCAGTTCTAATATCAGTTCTAATAGCAGTTCTAATAGCTGGTCTAATAGCAGTTGTAATAGCAGTTCTAATAGTAGTTCTAATAGCTGTTATAATAGCAGTTCAAAAGCAGTTCTAATATCAGTTCTATATCAGTTCTAATAGCAGTTTTAATATCAGTTCTAATATCAGTTCTAATAGCAGTTCAAATACCAGTTCAAATAGCAGTTCAAAAGAAGTTCTAACATTAGTTCTAACATCAGTTCTAATATCAGTTCTAACAGCAGTTCTAATAGCTGTTCTAATAGCTGTTTTAATAGCAGTTCTAATAGCAGTTCCAATAGCAGTTCCAATAGCAGTTCTGTTCTAATAGCAAATCTAATAGCAGTTCTAATAACAGTTCTAATAGCAATTCTAATAGTAGTTATAATAGCTATTCTAATAGCAGGTATAATAGCAGTTCTAATAGCAGTTTCAATAGTAGTTCTAATAGCAGTTCTAATAGCAGTTGTAATAGCCGTTCTAATATCAGTTCAAAAGCAGTTCTAATATCAGTTCAAAAGCAGTTCTAATATCAGTTCTAACAGCTGTTCTAATAGCAGTTCTAATTGCAGTTCTGTTCTAATAGCAGTTCTAACAGCAGATCTCCCAGCAGTTCAAACAGCATTTCTAATAGCAGTTCTAAGAGCAGTTCTAATATCAGTTCTAATAGCAGTTCTAAACGCTGTTCTAATAGCAGTTCTAATATCAGTTCTAATAGCAGTTCTAATAGCAGTTCTAATAGCTGGTCTAATAGCAGTTGTAATAGCAGTTCTAATAGTAGTTCTAATAGCTGTTCTAATTGCAGTTCTAATAGCAGTTCTAATAGGAGTTCTAATAGCAGTTCTAACAGCAGTTCTAACAGCAGTTTTAATATCAGTTCTAATAGCAGTTCTAATAGCAGTTCTAATAGCAGTTCAAAATCAGTTCTAATATCAGTTCTCACAGCAGTTCTAATAGCTGTTCTAATAGCTGTTTTAATAACAGTTCTAATAGCAGTTCTGTTAGCAGTTCCAATAGCAGTTCCAATAGCAGTTTTGTTCTAACATCAGTTCTAACAG
This sequence comes from Troilus luridus, assembly GCA_964056705.1. Lineage (NCBI taxonomy): Eukaryota > Metazoa > Arthropoda > Insecta > Hemiptera > Pentatomidae > Troilus > Troilus luridus. Next base: position 70,178 of record CAXKTH010000143.1, read on the forward strand.
CAGTTCTAATAGCAGTTCTAATAGCAGTTCTAATAGCAGTTCTAATAGCGGTTCTAATAGTAGTGCTAATAGCTGGTCTAATAGCAGATGTAATAGCAGTTCTAATAGTAGTTCTAATAGCTGTTCTAATTGCAGTTCTAATTGCAATTCTAATATCAGTTCAAAAGCAGTTCTAATAGGAGTTCTAATAGTAGTTCTAATAGCTGGTCTAATAGTATTTCTAATAGTAGTTCTAACAGCAGATCTCCCAGCAGTTCTAACAACAGTTCTAATAGCAGTTCTAAGAGCAGTTCTAATATCAGTTCTAATATCAGTTCTAATAGCAGTTCTAAACGCTGTTTTAAAAGCAGTTCTAATATCAGTTCTAATAGCAGTTCTAATAGCTGGTCTAATAGCAGTTGTAATAGCAGTTCTAATAGTAGTTCTAATAGCTGTTATAATAGCAGTTCTAATAGCAGTTCTAGCAGCAGTTCTAACAGCAGTTCTAATATCAGTTCTAACAGCAGTTCTAATAGCAGTTCTAATAGCAGTTCTAACAGCAGTTCTAACAGCAGTTCTAATATCAGTTCTAACAGCAGTTCTAATAGCAGTTCTAATAGCAGTTCTAACAGCAGTTCTAACAGCAGTTCTAATATCATTTCTAACAGCAGTTCTAATAGCAGTTCTAATAGCAGTTCTAATAGCAGTTCAAAATCAGTTCTAATATCAGTTCTCACAGCAGTTTTAATAGCTGTTCTAATAGCTGTTTTAATAACAGTTCTAATAACAGTTCTAATAGCAGTTCTAATAGCAGTTCTAATAGCGGTTCTAATAGTAGTGCTAATAGTTGGTCTAATAGCAGTTGTAATAGCAGTTCTAATAGAAGTTCTAATAGTTGTTCTAATTGCAGTTCCAATAGCAGTTCTAATAGGAGTTCTAATAGCAGTTCTAATAGCAGTTCGAAAGCAGTTCTAATATCAGTTCTAATAGCAGTTCTAATAGCAGTTCTAACAGCAGTTCTAACAGCAGTTCTAATATCAGTTCTAACAGCAGTTCTAATAGCAGTTCTAATAGCAGTTCAAAATCAATTCTAATATCAGTTCTCACAGCAGTTCTAATATCAGTTCTAATAGCTGTTCTAATAGCAGTTCTAATATCAGTTCTAATAGCAGTACTAATAGTAGTTCTAATAGCTGGTCTAATAGTATTTCTAATAGCAGTTCATAATCAGTTCTAATAGCAGTTCTCACAGCAGTTCTAATAGTAGTTCTAATAGCTGTTCTAATAGCAATTCAAAAGCAGTTCTAATATCAGTTCTAATAGCAGTTCTAAAAGCAGTTCTAATAGTAGTTCTAATAGCTGTTCTAATAGCAGTTCAAAAGCAGTTCTAATATCAGTTCTATATCAGTTCTAATAGCAGTTCTAATATCAGTTCTAATATCAGTTCAAATAGCAGTTCAAATATCAGTTTTCACAGCAGTTCTAATATCTGTTCTAATAGCAGTTCTAATAGCAGTTCTAACAGCAGTTCAAAAGCAGTTCTAATAGCAGTTCTAATATCAGTTCAAAAGCAGTTCTAATAGCAGTTCTAATATCAGTTCTAATAGCAGTTCTAATATCCGTTCTAATACCTTTTCTAATAGCAGTTATAACAGCAGATCTCCCAGCAGTTCTAACAACAGTTCTAATAGCAGTTCTAAGAGCAGTTCTAATATCAGTTCTAATATCAGTTCTAATAGCAGTTCTAAACGCTGTTTTAAAAGCAGTTCTAATATCAGTTCTAATAGCAGTTCTAATAGTAGTTCTAACAGCAGTTCTAATATCAGTTCTAACAGCAGTTCTTCTAATAGCAGTTCTAATAGCAGTTCAAAATCAGTTCTAATATTAGTTCTCACAGCAGTTCTAATAGCTGTTCTAATAGCTGTTTTAATAACAGTTCTAATAGCAGTTCTAAAAGCAGTTCTAATAGCAGTTCTAATAGCAGTTCTAATAGCGGTTCTAATAGTAGTGCTAATAGTTGGTCTAATAGCAGTTGTAGTAGCAGTTCTAATAGTAGTTCTAATAGCTGTTCTAATTGCAGTTCTAATAGCAATTCCAATATCAGTTCAAAAGCAGTTCTAATAGCAGTTCTAATATCAGTTCTAACAGCAGTTCTTCTAATAGCAGTTCTAATAGCAGTTCAAAATCAGTTCTAATATTAGTTCTCACAGCAGTTCTAATAGCTGTTCTAATAGCTGTTTTAATAACAGTTCTAATAGCAGTTCTAAAAGCAGTTCTAATAGCAGTTCTAATAGCAGTTCTAATAGCGGTTCTAATAGTAGTGCTAATAGTTGGTCTAATAGCAGTTGTAGTAGCAGTTCTAATAGTAGTTCTAATAGCTGTTCTAATTGCAGTTCTAATAGCAATTCCAATATCAGTTCAAAAGCAGTTCTAATAGCAGTTCTAATATCAGTTCTAATAGCAGTTCTAATATCCGTTCTAATAGCAGTTCTAAACGCTGTTTTAAAAGCAGTTCTAATATCATTTCTAATAGCAGTTCTAATAGTAGTTCTAATAGCTGGCCTAATAGCAGTTCTAATAGCAGTTCTAATAGTAGTTCTAATAGCTGTTATAATCGCAGTTCTAATAGCAGTTCTAATAGCAGTTCTAATAGCAGTTGTAATGGCAGTTCTAACAGCAGTTCTAACAGTAGTTCTAATATCAGTTCTAACAGCAGTTCCAATTGCAGTTATGTTCTAATAGTAGTTCTAATAGCAGTTCTAATATCAGTTCTAATAGCTGTTTTAATAGCAGTTCTAATAGCAGTTCAAAATCAGTTCTAATATCAGTACTCACAGCAGTTCTAATAGCTGTTCTAATAGCAGTTCAAAAGCAGTTCTAATATCAGTTCTATATCAGTTCTAATAGCAGTTCTAATATCAGTTCTAATAGCAGTTCTAATATCAGTTCTAATAGCAGTTCAAATATCAGTTCTAATAGCAGTTCAAAAGCAGTTCTAACATTAGTTCTAACATCAGTTCTAATAGCAGTTCTAATATCAGTTCTAACAGCAGTTCTAATAGCTGTTCTACTAGCTGTTTTAATAGCACTTCTAATAGCAGTTCTAATAGCAGTTCCAATAGCAGTTCCAATAGCAGTTCTGTTCTAATAGCAGTTCTATATCAGTTCTAATAGCAGTTCTAATATCAGTTCTAATAGCAGTTCCAATAGCAGTTCCAATAGCAGTTTTGTTCTAACAGCAGTTCTAATAGCAGTTCTAATAGCAGTTCTAACATCAGTTATAACAGCAGTTCTAATAGCAGTTCTAATAGCGGTTCTAATAGTAGTGCTAATAGCTGGTCTAATAGCAGTTGTAATAGCAGTTCTAATAGTAGTTCTAATAGCTGTTCTAATTGCAGTTCTAATAGCAATTCTAATATCAGTTCAAAAGCAGTTCTAATAGCGGTTCTAAAAGCAGTTCTAATAGCTGTTCTAATTGAAGATCTAATAGCAGTTCTAAACGCTGTTTTAAAAGCAGTTCTAATATCAGTTCTAATAGCTGTTCTAATAGTAGTTCTAATAGTAGTTCTAATAGCTGTTCTAATACCAGTTCAAAAGCAGTTCTAATATCAGTTTTATATCAGTTCTAATAGCAGTTCTAATATCAGTTCTAATAGCAGTTCTAATATCAGTTCTAATAGCAGTTCAAATATCAGTTCTAATAGCAGTTCAAAAGCAGTTCTAACATTTGTTCTAACATCAGTTCTAATAGCAGTTCTAATATCAGTTCTAACAGCAGTTCAAATAGCTGTTCTAATAGCTGTGTTAATAGCAGTTGTAATAGCAGCTCTAATAGCAGTTCCAATAGCAGTTCGAATAGCAGTTCTGTTCTAATAGCAGTTCTAATAGCAGTTCTAATAGCAGTTCTAATAACAGTTCTAATAGCAATTCTAATAGCAGTTCTAATAGCAGTTCTAATAACAGTTCTAATAGCAATTCTAATAGTAGTTCTAATAGCTGTTCTAATAACCGGTATAATAGCAGTTCTAATAGCAGTTTCAATAGTAGTTCTAATAGCAGTTCTAATAGCAGTTGTAATAGCTGTTCTAATATCAGTTCAAAAGCAGTTCTAATATCAGTTCAAAAGCAGTTCTAATATCAGTTCAAAAGCAGTTCTAATATCAGTTCTAACAGCTGTTCTAATAGCAGTTCTTTGCTAATAGCAGTTCTAACAGCAGATCTCACAGCAGTTCTAACAGCAGTTCTAATAGCAGTTCTAATATCAGTTCTAATATCAGTTCTAATATCAGTACTAATAGCAGTTCTAAACGCTGTTCTAATAGCAGTTCTAATACCAGTTCTAATAGCTGTTCAAAATCAGTTCTAATATCAGTTCTCACAGCAGTTCTAATAGTAGTTCTAATAGCTGTTCTAATAGCAATTCAAAAGGAGTTCTAATATTAGTTCTAATCGCAGTTCTGTTCTAATAGCAGTTCTAACAGCAGTTCTAATAGTAGTTCTAATAGCTGTTCTAATAGCAGTTCAAAAGCAGTTCTAATATCAGTTCTATATCAGTTCTAATAGCAGTTCTAATATCAGTTCTAATAGCAGTTCTAATATCAGTTCTAATAGCAGTTCAAATATCAGTTCTAATAGCAGTTCAAAAGCAGTTCTAATATCAGTACTCACAGCGGTTCTAATATTAGTTCTAATAGCTGTTCTAATAGCAGTTCAAAAGCAGTTCTAATATCAGTTCCATATCAGTTCTAATTGCAGTTTTAATATCAGTTCTAATATCAGTTCTAATAGCAGTTCAAATACCAGTTCTAATAGCAGTTCAAAAGCAGTTCTAATATCAGTTCTATATCAGTTCTAACATCAGTTCTAATATCAGTTCTAACAGCAGTTCTAATAGCTGTTCTAATAGCTTTTTTAATAGCAGTTCTAATAGCAGTTCCAATAGCAGTTCCAATAGCAGTTCTGTTCTAATAGCAAATCTAATAGCAGTTCTAATAACAGTTCTAATAGCAATTCTAATAGTAGTTCTAATAGCTATTCTAATAGCAGGTATAATAGCAGTTCTAATAGCAGTTTCAATAGTAGTTCTAATAGCAGTTCTAATAGCAGTTGTAATAGCAGTTCTAATATCAGTTCAAAAGCAGTTCTAATATCAGTTCAAAAGCAGTTCTAATATCAGTTCTAACAGCTGTTCTAATAGCAGTTCTAATTACAGTTCTGTTCTAATAGCAGTTCTAACAGCAGATCTCACAGCAGTTCAAACAGCATTTCTAATAGCAGTTCTAAGAGCAGTTCTAATATCAGTTCTAATAGCAGTTCTAAACGCTGTTCTAATAGCAGTTCTAATATCAGTTCTAATAGCAGTTATAATAGCAGTTCTAATAGTAGTTCTAAAGCTGTTCTAATAGCAATTCAAAAGCAGTTCTAATATCAGTTCTAATAGCAGTTCTGTTCTAATAGCAGTTCTAACAGCAGTTCTAATAGTAGTTCTAATAGCTGTTCTAATAGCAGTTCTAATATCAGTTCTAATAGCAGTTCTAATAGTAGTTCTAATAGCTGGCCTAATAGCAGTTCTAATAGCAGTTCTAATATCAGTTCTAACAGCAGTTCTAATAGCAGTTCTAATAGCAGTTCAAAATCAGTTCTAATATTAGTTCTCACAGCAGTTCTAATAGCTGTTCTAATAGCTATTTTAATAACAGTTCTAATAGCAGTTCTAAAAGCAGTTCTAATAGCAGTTCTAATAGCAGTTCTAATAGCGGTTCTAATAGTAGTGCTAATAGTTGGTCTAATAGCAGTTGTAGTAGCAGTTCTAATAGTCGTTCTAATAGCTGTTCTAATTGCAGTTCTAATAGCAATTCTAATATCAGTTCAAAAGCAGTTCTAATAGCAGTTCTAATATCAGTTCTAATAGCAGTTCTAATATCCGTTCTAATACCTTTTCTAATAGCAGTTATAACAGCAGATCTCCCAGCAGTTCTAACAACAGTTCTAATAGCAGTTCTAAGAGCAGTTCTAATATCAGTTCTAATATCAGTTCTAATAGCAGTTCTAAACGCTGTTTTAAAAGCAGTTCTAATATCAGTTCTAATAGCAGTTCTAATAGTAGTTCTAATAGCTGGCCTAATAGCAGTTCTAATAGCAGTTCTAATAGTAGTTCTAATAGCTGTTATAATTGCAGTTCTAATAGCAGTTTTAATAGCTGGTCTAATGGCAGTTCTAACAGCAGTTCTAACAGCAGTTCTAATATCAGTTCTAACAGCAGTTCTAATAGCTGTTCTAATAGCTGTTTTAATAACAGTTCTAATAGCAGTTCTGTTAGCAGTTCCAATAGCAGTTCCAATAGCAGTTTTGTTTTAACATCAGTTCTAACAGCAGTTCTAATAGCAGTTCTAATAGCAGTTCTAATAGCAGTTCTAATAGCGGTTCTAATAGTAGTGCTAATAGCTGGTCTAATAGTATTTCTAATAGCAGTTCATAATCAGTTCTAATAGCAGTTCTCACAGCAGTTCTAATAGTAGTTCTAATAGCTGTTCTAATAGCAATTCAAAAGCAGTTCTAATATCAGTTCTAATAGCAGTTCTAAAAGCAGTTCTAATAGTAGTTCTAATAGCTGTTCTAATAGCAGTTCAAAAGCAGTTCTAATATCAGTTCTATATCAGTTCTAATATCAGTTCTAATATCAGTTCTAATATCAGTTCAAATAGCAGTTCAAATATCAGTTCTCACAGCAGTTCTAATATCTGTTCTAATAGCAGTTCTAATAGCAGTTCTAACAGCAGTTCAAAAGCAGTTCTAACATTAGTTCTAATAGCAGTTCTAATAGTAGTTCTAACAGCAGTTCTAATATCAGTTCTAACAGCAGTTCTTCTAATAGCAGTTCTAATAGCAGTTCAAAATCAGTTCTAATATTAGTTCTCACAGCAGTTCTAATAGCTGTTCTAATAGCTGTTTTAATAACAGTTCTAATAGCAGTTCTAAAAGCAGTTCTAATAGCAGTTCTAAGAGCAGTTCTAATATCAGTTCTAATAGCAGTTCTAAACGCTGTTCTAATAGCAGTTCTAATATCAGTTCTAATAGCAGTTCTAATAGCAGTTCTAATAGCTGGTCTAATAGCAGTTGTAATAGCAGTTCTAATAGTAGTTCTAATAGCTGTTCTAATTGCAGTTCTAATAGCAGTTCTAATAGCTGGTCTAATAGCAGTTGTAATAGCAGTTCTAATAGTAGTTCTAATAGCTGTTCTAATTGCAGTTCTAATAGCAGTTCTAATAGGAGTTCTAATAGCAGTTCTAACAGCAGTTCTAACAGCAGTTTTAATATCAGTTCTAATAGCAGTTCTAATAGCAGTTCTAATAGCAGTTCAAAATCAGTTCTAATATCAGTTCTCACAGCAGTTCTAATAGCTGTTCTAATAGCTGTTTTAATAACAGTTCTAATAGCAGTTCTGTTAGCAGTTCCAATAGCAGTTCCAATAGCAGTTTTGTTCTAACATCAGTTCTAACAGCAGTTCTAATAGCAGTTCTAATAGCAGTTCTAATAGCAGTTCTAATAGCGGTTCTAATAGTAGTGCTAATAGCTGGTCTAATAGCAGATGTAATAGCAGTTCTAATAGTAGTTCTAATAGCTGTTCTAATTGCAGTTCTAATTGCAATTCTAATATCAGTTCAAAAGCAGTTCTAATAGGAGTTCTAATAGTAGTTCTAATAGCTGGTCTAATAGTATTTCTAATAGTAGTTCTAACAGCAGATCTCCCAGCAGTTCTAACAACAGTTCTAATAGCAGTTCTAAGAGCAGTTCTAATATCAGTTCTAATATCAGTTCTAATAGCAGTTCTAAACGCTGTTTTAAAAGCAGTTCTAATATCAGTTCTAATAGCAGTTCTAATAGCTGGTCTAATAGCAGTTGTAATAGCAGTTCTAATAGTAGTTCTAATAGCTGTTATAATAGCAGTTCTAATAGCAGTTCTAGCAGCAGTTCTAACAGCAGTTCTAATATCAGTTCTAACAGCAGTTCTAATAGCAGTTCTAATAGCAGTTCTAACAGCAGTTCTAACAGCAGTTCTAATATCAGTTCTAACAGCAGTTCTAATAGCAGTTCTAATAGCAGTTCTAACAGCAGTTCTAACAGCAGTTCTAATATCATTTCTAACAGCAGTTCTAATAGCAGTTCTAATAGCAGTTCTAATAGCAGTTCAAAATCAGTTCTAATATCAGTTCTCACAGCAGTTTTAATAGCTGTTCTAATAGCAGTTGTAATAGCAGTTCTAATAGAAGTTCTAATAGTTGTTCTAATTGCAGTTCCAATAGCAGTTCTAATAGGAGTTCTAATAGCAGTTCTAATAGCAGTTCGAAAGCAGTTCTAATATCAGTTCTAATAGCAGTTCTAATAGCAGTTCTAACAGCAGTTCTAACAGCAGTTCTAATATCAGTTCTAACAGCAGTTCTAATAGCAGTTCTAATAGCAGTTCAAAATCAATTCTAATATCAGTTCTCACAGCAGTTCTAATATCAGTTCTAATAGCTGTTCTAATAGCAGTTCTAATATCAGTTCTAATAGCAGTACTAATAGTAGTTCTAATAGCTGGTCTAATAGTATTTCTAATAGCAGTTCATAATCAGTTCTAATAGCAGTTCTCACAGCAGTTCTAATAGTAGTTCTAATAGCAATTCAAAAGCAGTTCTAATATCAGTTCTAATAGCAGTTCTAAAAGCAGTTCTAATAGTAGTTCTAATAGCTGTTCTAATAGCAGTTCAAAAGCAGTTCTAATATCAGTTCTATATCAGTTCTAATAGCAGTTCTAATATCAGTTCTAATATCAGTTCAAATAGCAGTTCAAATATCAGTTTTCACAGCAGTTCTAATATCTGTTCTAATAGCAGTTCTAATAGCAGTTCTAACAGCAGTTCAAAAGCAGTTCTAATAGCAGTTCTAATATCAGTTCAAAAGCAGTTCTAATAGCAGTTCTAATATCAGTTCTAATAGCAGTTCTAATATCCGTTCTAATACCTTTTCTAATAGCAGTTATAACAGCAGATCTCCCAGCAGTTCTAACAACAGTTCTAATAGCAGTTCTAAGAGCAGTTCTAATATCAGTTCTAATATCAGTTCTAATAGCAGTTCTAAACGCTGTTTTAAAAGCAGTTCTAATATCAGTTCTAATAGCAGTTCTAATAGTAGTTCTAACAGCAGTTCTAATATCAGTTCTAACAGCAGTTCTTCTAATAGCAGTTCTAATAGCAGTTCAAAATCAGTTCTAATATTAGTTCTCACAGCAGTTCTAATAGCTGTTCTAATAGCTGTTTTAATAACAGTTCTAATAGCAGTTCTAAAAGCAGTTCTAATAGCAGTTCTAATAGCAGTTCTAATAGCGGTTCTAATAGTAGTGCTAATAGTTGGTCTAATAGCAGTTGTAGTAGCAGTTCTAATAGTAGTTCTAATAGCTGTTCTAATTGCAGTTCTAATAGCAATTCCAATATCAGTTCAAAAGCAGTTCTAATAGCAGTTCTAATATCAGTTCTAACAGCAGTTCTTCTAATAGCAGTTCTAATAGCAGTTCAAAATCAGTTCTAATATTAGTTCTCACAGCAGTTCTAATAGCTGTTCTAATAGCTGTTTTAATAACAGTTCTAATAGCAGTTCTAAAAGCAGTTCTAATAGCAGTTCTAATAGCAGTTCTAATAGCGGTTCTAATAGTAGTGCTAATAGTTGGTCTAATAGCAGTTGTAGTAGCAGTTCTAATAGTAGTTCTAATAGCTGTTCTAATTGCAGTTCTAATAGCAATTCCAATATCAGTTCAAAAGCAGTTCTAATAGCAGTTCTAATATCAGTTCTAATAGCAGTTCTAATATCCGTTCTAATAGCAGTTCTAAACGCTGTTTTAAAAGCAGTTCTAATATCATTTCTAATAGCAGTTCTAATAGTAGTTCTAATAGCTGGCCTAATAGCAGTTCTAATAGCAGTTCTAATAGTAGTTCTAATAGCTGTTATAATCGCAGTTCTAATAGCAGTTCTAATAGCAGTTCTAATAGCAGTTGTAATGGCAGTTCTAACAGCAGTTCTAACAGTAGTTCTAATATCAGTTCTAACAGCAGTTCCAATTGCAGTTATGTTCTAATAGTAGTTCTAATAGCAGTTCTAATATCAGTTCTAATAGCTGTTTTAATAGCAGTTCTAATAGCAGTTCAAAATCAGTTCTAATATCAGTACTCACAGCAGTTCTAATAGCTGTTCTAATAGCAGTTCAAAAGCAGTTCTAATATCAGTTCTATATCAGTTCTAATAGCAGTTCTAATATCAGTTCTAATAGCAGTTCTAATATCAGTTCTAATAGCAGTTCAAATATCAGTTCTAATAGCAGTTCAAAAGCAGTTCTAACATTAGTTCTAACATCAGTTCTAATAGCAGTTCTAATATCAGTTCTAACAGCAGTTCTAATAGCTGTTCTACTAGCTGTTTTAATAGCACTTCTAATAGCAGTTCTAATAGCAGTTCCAATAGCAGTTCCAATAGCAGTTCTGTTCTAATAGCAGTTCTATATCAGTTCTAATAGCAGTTCTAATATCAGTTCTAATAGCAGTTCCAATAGCAGTTCCAATAGCAGTTTTGTTCTAACAGCAGTTCTAATAGCAGTTCTAACATCAGTTATAATAGCAGTTCTAATAGCAGTTCTAATAGCGGTTCTAATAGTAGTGCTAATAGCTGGTCTAATAGCAGTTGTAATAGCAGTTCTAATAGTAGTTCTAATAGCTGTTCTAATTGCAGTTCTAATAGCAATTCTAATATCAGTTCAAAAGCAGTTCTAATAGCGGTTCTAAAAGCAGTTCTAATAGCTGTTCTAATTGAAGATCTAATAGCAGTTCTAAACGCTGTTTTAAAAGCAGTTCTAATATCAGTTCTAATAGCTGTTCTAATAGTAGTTCTAATAGTAGTTCTAATAGCTGTTCTAATACCAGTTCAAAAGCAGTTCTAATATCAGTTTTATATCAGTTCTAATAGCAGTTCTAATATCAGTTCTAATAGCAGTTCTAATATCAGTTCTAATAGCAGTTCAAATATCAGTTCTAATAGCAGTTCAAAAGCAGTTCTAACATTTGTTCTAACATCAGTTCTAATAGCAGTTCTAATATCAGTTCTAACAGCAGTTCAAATAGCTGTTCTAATAGCTGTGTTAATAGCAGTTGTAATAGCAGCTCTAATAGCAGTTCCAATAGCAGTTCGAATAGCAGTTCTGTTCTAATAGCAGTTCTAATAGCAGTTCTAATAGCAGTTCTAATAACAGTTCTAATAGCAATTCTAATAGCAGTTCTAATAGCAGTTCTAATAACAGTTCTAATAGCAATTCTAATAGTAGTTCTAATAGCTGTTCTAATAACCGGTATAATAGCAGTTCTAATAGCAGTTTCAATAGTAGTTCTAATAGCAGTTCTAATAGCAGTTGTAATAGCTGTTCTAATATCAGTTCAAAAGCAGTTCTAATATCAGTTCAAAAGCAGTTCTAATATCAGTTCAAAAGCAGTTCTAATATCAGTTCTAACAGCTGTTCTAATAGCAGTTCTTTGCTAATAGCAGTTCTAACAGCAGATCTCACAGCAGTTCTAACAGCAGTTCTAATAGCAGTTCTAATATCAGTTCTAATATCAGTTCTAATATCAGTACTAATAGCAGTTCTAAACGCTGTTCTAATAGCAGTTCTAATACCAGTTCTAATAGCTGTTCAAAATCAGTTCTAATATCAGTTCTCACAGCAGTTCTAATAGTAGTTCTAATAGCTGTTCTAATAGCAATTCAAAAGGAGTTCTAATATTAGTTCTAATCGCAGTTCTGTTCTAATAGCAGTTCTAACAGCAGTTCTAATAGTAGTTCTAATAGCTGTTCTAATAGCAGTTCAAAAGCAGTTCTAATATCAGTTCTATATCAGTTCTAATAGCAGTTCTAATATCAGTTCTAATAGCAGTTCTAATATCAGTTCTAATAGCAGTTCAAATATCAGTTCTAATAGCAGTTCAAAAGCAGTTCTAATATCAGTACTCACAGCGGTTCTAATATTAGTTCTAATAGCTGTTCTAATAGCAGTTCAAAAGCAGTTCTAATATCAGTTCCATATCAGTTCTAATTGCAGTTTTAATATCAGTTCTAATATCAGTTCTAATAGCAGTTCAAATACCAGTTCTAATAGCAGTTCAAAAGCAGTTCTAATATCAGTTCTATATCAGTTCTAACATCAGTTCTAATATCAGTTCTAACAGCAGTTCTAATAGCTGTTCTAATAGCTTTTTTAATAGCAGTTCTAATAGCAGTTCCAATAGCAGTTCCAATAGCAGTTCTGTTCTAATAGCAAATCTAATAGCAGTTCTAATAACAGTTCTAATAGCAATTCTAATAGTAGTTCTAATAGCTATTCTAATAGCAGGTATAATAGCAGTTCTAATAGCAGTTTCAATAGTAGTTCTAATAGCAGTTCTAATAGCAGTTGTAATAGCAGTTCTAATATCAGTTCAAAAGCAGTTCTAATATCAGTTCAAAAGCAGTTCTAATATCAGTTCTAACAGCTGTTCTAATAGCAGTTCTAATTACAGTTCTGTTCTAATAGCAGTTCTAACAGCAGATCTCACAGCAGTTCAAACAGCATTTCTAATAGCAGTTCTAAGAGCAGTTCTAATATCAGTTCTAATAGCAGTTCTAAACGCTGTTCTAATAGCAGTTCTAATATCAGTTCTAATAGCAGTTATAATAGCAGTTCTAATAGTAGTTCTAAAGCTGTTCTAATAGCAATTCAAAAGCAGTTCTAATATCAGTTCTAATAGCAGTTCTGTTCTAATAGCAGTTCTAACAGCAGTTCTAATAGTAGTTCTAATAGCTGTTCTAATAGCAGTTCTAATATCAGTTCTAATAGCAGTTCTAATAGTAGTTCTAATAGCTGGCCTAATAGCAGTTCTAATAGCAGTTCTAATATCAGTTCTAACAGCAGTTCTAATAGCAGTTCTAATAGCAGTTCAAAATCAGTTCTAATATTAGTTCTCACAGCAGTTCTAATAGCTGTTCTAATAGCTATTTTAATAACAGTTCTAATAGCAGTTCTAAAAGCAGTTCTAATAGCAGTTCTAATAGCAGTTCTAATAGCGGTTCTAATAGTAGTGCTAATAGTTGGTCTAATAGCAGTTGTAGTAGCAGTTCTAATAGTCGTTCTAATAGCTGTTCTAATTGCAGTTCTAATAGCAATTCTAATATCAGTTCAAAAGCAGTTCTAATAGCAGTTCTAATATCAGTTCTAATAGCAGTTCTAATATCCGTTCTAATACCTTTTCTAATAGCAGTTATAACAGCAGATCTCCCAGCAGTTCTAACAACAGTTCTAATAGCAGTTCTAAGAGCAGTTCTAATATCAGTTCTAATATCAGTTCTAATAGCAGTTCTAAACGCTGTTTTAAAAGCAGTTCTAATATCAGTTCTAATAGCAGTTCTAATAGTAGTTCTAATAGCTGGCCTAATAGCAGTTCTAATAGCAGTTCTAATAGTAGTTCTAATAGCTGTTATAATTGCAGTTCTAATAGCAGTTTTAATAGCTGGTCTAATGGCAGTTCTAACAGCAGTTCTAACAGCAGTTCTAATATCAGTTCTAACAGCAGTTCTAATAGCTGTTCTAATAGCTGTTTTAATAACAGTTCTAATAGCAGTTCTGTTAGCAGTTCCAATAGCAGTTCCAATAGCAGTTTTGTTTTAACATCAGTTCTAACAGCAGTTCTAATAGCAGTTCTAATAGCAGTTCTAATAGCAGTTCTAATAGCGGTTCTAATAGTAGTGCTAATAGCTGGTCTAATAGTATTTCTAATAGCAGTTCATAATCAGTTCTAATAGCAGTTCTCACAGCAGTTCTAATAGTAGTTCTAATAGCAGTTCTAATAGCAATTCAAAAGCAGTTCTAATATCAGTTCTAATAGCAGTTCTAAAAGCAGTTCTAATAGTAGTTCTAATAGCTGTTCTAATAGCAGTTCAAAAGCAGTTCTAATATCAGTTCTATATCAGTTCTAATATCAGTTCTAATATCAGTTCTAATATCAGTTCAAATAGCAGTTCAAATATCAGTTCTCACAGCAGTTCTAATATCTGTTCTAATAGCAGTTCTAATAGCAGTTCTAACAGCAGTTCAAAAGCAGTTCTAACATTAGTTCTAATAGCAGTTCTAATAGTAGTTCTAACAGCAGTTCTAATATCAGTTCTAACAGCAGTTCTTCTAATAGCAGTTCTAATAGCAGTTCAAAATCAGTTCTAATATTAGTTCTCACAGCAGTTCTAATAGCTGTTCTAATAGCTGTTTTAATAACAGTTCTAATAGCAGTTCTAAAAGCAGTTCTAATAGCAGTTCTAATAGCAGTTCTAATAGCGGTTCTAATAGTAGTGCTAATAGTTGGTCTAATAGCAGTTGTAGTAGCAGTTCTAATAGTAGTTCTAATTGCTGTTCTAATTGCAGTTCTAATAGCAATTCCAATATCAGTTCAAAAGCAGTTCTAATAGCAGTTCTAATATCAGTTCTAATAGCAGTTCTAATATCCGTTCTAATACCTTTTCTAATAGCAGTTATAACAGCAGATCTCCCAGCAGTTCTAACAACAGTTCTAATAGCAGTTCTAAGAGCAGTTCTAATATCAGTTCTAATATCAGTTCTAATAGCAGTTCTAAACGCTGTTTTAAAAGCAGTTCTAATATCAGTTCTAATAGCAGTTCTAATAGTAGTTCTAACAGCAGTTCTAATATCAGTTCTAACAGCAGTTCTTCTAATAGCAGTTCTAATAGCAGTTCAAAATCAGTTCTAATATTAGTTCTCACAGCAGTTCTAATAGCTGTTCTAATAGCTGTTTTAATAACAGTTCTAATAGCAGTTCTAAAAGCAGTTCTAATAGCAGTTCTAATAGCAGTTCTAATAGCGGTTCTAATAGTAGTGCTAATAGTTGGTCTAATAGCAGTTGTAGTAGCAGTTCTAATAGTAGTTCTAATAGCTGTTCTAATTGCAGTTCTAATAGCAATTCCAATATCAGTTCAAAAGCAGTTCTAATAGCAGTTCTAATATCCGTTCTAATAGCAGTTCTAAACGCTGTTTTAAAAGCAGTTCTAATATCATTTCTAATAGCAGTTCTAATAGTAGTTCTAATAGCTGGCCTAATAGCAGTTCTAATAGCAGTTCTAATAGTAGTTCTAATAGCTGTTATAATCGCAGTTCTAATAGCAGTTCTAATAGCAGTTCTAATAGCAGTTGTAATGGCAGTTCTAACAGCAGTTCTAACAGTAGTTCTAATATCAGTTCTAACAGCAGTTCCAATTGCAGTTATGTTCTAATAGTAGTTCTAATAGCAGTTCTAATATCAGTTCTAATAGCTGTTTTAATAGCAGTTCTAATAGCAGTTCAAAATCAGTTCTAATATCAGTACTCACAGCAGTTCTAATAGCTGTTCTAATAGCAGTTCAAAAGCAGTTCTAATATCAGTTCTATATCAGTTCTAATAGCAGTTCTAATATCAGTTCTAATAGCAGTTCTAATATCAGTTCTAATAGCAGTTCAAATATCAGTTCTAATAGCAGTTCAAAAGCAGTTCTAACATTAGTTCTAACATCAGTTCTAATAGCAGTTCTAATATCAGTTCTAACAGCAGTTCTAATAGCTGTTCTACTAGCTGTTTTAATAGCACTTCTAATAGCAGTTCTAATAGCAGTTCCAATAGCAGTTCCAATAGCAGTTCTGTTCTAATAGCAGTTCTATATCAGTTCTAATAGCAGTTCTAATATCAGTTCTAATAGCAGTTCCAATAGCAGTTCCAATAGCAGTTTTGTTCTAACAGCAGTTCTAATAGCAGTTCTAATAGCAGTTCTAACATCAGTTATAACAGCAGTTCTAATAGCAGTTCTAATAGCGGTTCTAATAGTAGTGCTAATAGCTGGTCTAATAGCAGTTGTAATAGCAGTTCTAATAGTAGTTCTAATAGCTGTTCTAATTGCAGTTCTAATAGCAATTCTAATATCAGTTCAAAAGCAGTTCTAATAGCGGTTCTAAAAGCAGTTCTAATAGCTGTTCTAATTGAAGATCTAATAGCAGTTCTAAACGCTGTTTTAAAAGCAGTTCTAATATCAGTTCTAATAGCTGTTCTAATAGTAGTTCTAATAGTAGTTCTAATAGCTGTTCTAATACCAGTTCAAAAGCAGTTCTAATATCAGTTTTATATCAGTTCTAATAGCAGTTCTAATATCAGTTCTAATAGCAGTTCTAATATCAGTTCTAATAGCAGTTCAAATATCAGTTCTAATAGCAGTTCAAAAGCAGTTCTAACATTTGTTCTAACATCAGTTCTAATAGCAGTTCTAATATCAGTTCTAACAGCAGTTCAAATAGCTGTTCTAATAGCTGTGTTAATAGCAGTTGTAATAGCAGCTCTAATAGCAGTTCCAATAGCAGTTCGAATAGCAGTTCTGTTCTAATAGCAGTTCTAATAGCAGTTCTAATAGCAGTTCTAATAACAGTTCTAATAGCAATTCTAATAGCAGTTCTAATAGCAGTTCTAATAACAGTTCTAATAGCAATTCTAATAGTAGTTCTAATAGCTGTTCTAATAACCGGTATAATAGCAGTTCTAATAGCAGTTTCAATAGTAGTTCTAATAGCAGTTCTAATAGCAGTTGTAATAGCTGTTCTAATATCAGTTCAAAAGCAGTTCTAATATCAGTTTAAAAGCAGTTCTAATATCAGTTCAAAAGCAGTTCTAATATCAGTTCTAACAGCTGTTCTAATAGCAGTTCTTTGCTAATAGCAGTTCTAACAGCAGATCTCACAGCAGTTCTAACAGCAGTTCTAATAGCAGTTCTAATATCAGTTCTAATATCAGTTCTAATATCAGTACTAATAGCAGTTCTAAACGCTGTTCTAATAGCAGTTCTAATACCAGTTCTAATAGCAGTTCAAAATCAGTTCTAATATCAGTTCTCACAGCAGTTCTAATAGTAGTTCTAATAGCTGTTCTAATAGCAATTCAAAAGGAGTTCTAATATTAGTTCTAATAGCAGTTCTGTTCTAATAGCAGTTCTAACAGCAGTTCTAATAGTAGTTCTAATAGCTGTTCTAATAGCAGTTCAAAAGCAGTTCTAATATCAGTTCTATATCAGTTCTAATAGCAGTTCTAATATCAGTTCTAATAGCAGTTCTAATATCAGTTCTAATAGCAGTTCAAATATCAGTTCTAATAGCAGTTCAAAAGCAGTTCTAATATCAGTACTCACAGCGGTTCTAATATTAGTTCTAATAGCTGTTCTAATAGCAGTTCAAAAGCAGTTCTAATATCAGTTCCATATCAGTTCTAATTGAAGTTTTAATATCAGTTCTAATATCAGTTCTAATAGCAGTTCAAATACCAGTTCTAATAGCAGTTCAAAAGCAGTTCTAATATCAGTTCTATATCAGTTCTAACATCAGTTCTAATATCAGTTCTAACAGCAGTTCTAATAGCTGTTCTAATAGCTTTTTTAATAGCAGTTCTAATAGCAGTTCCAATAGCAGTTCCAATAGCAGTTCTGTTCTAATAGCAAATCTAATAGCAGTTCTAATAACAGTTCTTATAGCAATTCTAATAGTAGTTCTAATAGCTATTCTAATAGCAGGTATAATAGCAGTTCTAATAGCAGTTTCAATAGTAGTTCTAATAGCAGTTCTAATAGCAGTTGTAATAGCAGTTCTAATATCAGTTCAAAAGCAGTTCTAATATCAGTTCAAAAGCAGTTCTAATATCAGTTCTAACAGCTGTTCTAATAGCAGTTCTAATTACCGTTCTGTTCTAATAGCAGTTCTAACAGCAGATCTCACAGCAGTTCAAACAGCATTTCTAATAGCAGTTCTAAGAGCAGTTCTAATATCAGTTCTAATAGCAGTTCTAAACGCTGTTCTAATAGCAGTTCTAATATCAGTTCTAATAGCAGTTATAATAGCAGTTCTAATAGTAGTTCTAAAGCTGTTCTAATAGCAATTCAAAAGCAGTTCTAATATCAGTTCTAATAGCAGTTCTGTTCTAATAGCAGTTCTAACAGCAGTTCTAATAGTAGTTCTAATAGCTGTTCTAATAGCAGTTCAAAAGCAGTTCTAATATCTGTTCTAATAGCAGTTCTAATAGCAGTTCTAACAGCAGTTCTAACAGCAGTTCTAATATCAGTTCTAACAGCAGTTCTAATAGCAGTTCTAATAGCAGTTCAAAATCAGTTCTAATATTAGTTCTCACAGCAGTTCTAATAGCTGTTCTAATAGCTGTTTTAATAACAGTTCTAATAGCAGTTCTAAAAGCAGTTCTAATAGCAGTTCTAATAGCAGTTCTAATAGCGGTTCTAATAGTAGTGCTAATAGTTGGTCTAATAGCAGTTGTAGTAGCAGTTCTAATAGTAGTTCTAATAGCTGTTCTAATTGCAGTTCTAATAGCAATTCTAATATCAGTTCAAAAGCAGTTCTAATAGCAGTTCTAATATCAGTTCTAATAGCAGTTCTAATATCCGTTCTAATACCTTTTCTAATAGCAGTTATAACAGCAGATCTCCCAGCAGTTCTAACAACAGTTCTAATAGCAGTTCTAAGAGCAGTTCTAATATCAGTTCTAATATCAGTTCTAATAGCAGTTCTAAACGCTGTTTTAAAAGCAGTTCTAATATCAGTTCTAATAGCAGTTCTAATAGTAGTTCTAATAGCTGGCCTAATAGCAGTTCTAATAGCAGTTCTAATAGTAGTTCTAATAGCTGTTATAATTGCAGTTCTAATAGCAGTTTTAATAGCTGGTCTAATGGCAGTTCTAACAGCAGTTCTAACAGCAGTTCTAATATCAGTTCTAACATCAGTTCTAATAGCTGTTTTAATAACAGTTCTAATAGCAGTTCTGTTAGCAGTTCCAATAGCAGTTCCAATAGCAGTTTTGTTTTAACATCAGTTCTAACAGCAGTTCTAATAGCAGTTCTAATAGCAGTTCTAATAGCAGTTCTAATAGCGGTTCTAATAGTAGTGCTAATAGCTGATCTAATAGCAGATGTAATAGCAGTTCTAATAGTAGTTCTAATAGCTGTTCTAATTGCAGTTCTAATTGCAATTCTAATATCAGTTCAAAAGCAGTTCTAATAGGAGTTCTAATAGTAGTTCTAATAGCTGGTCTAATAGTATTTCTAATAGTAGTTCTAACAGCAGATCTCCCAGCAGTTCTAACAACAGTTCTAATAGCAGTTCTAAGAGCAGTTCTAATATCAGTTCTAATATCAGTTCTAATAGCAGTTCTAAACGCTGTTTTAAAAGCAGTTCTAATATCAGTTCTAATAGCAGTTCTAATAGCTGGTCTAATAGCAGTTGTAATAGCAGTTCTAATAGTAGTTCTAATAGCTGTTATAATAGCAGTTCTAATAGCAGTTCTAGCAGCAGTTCTAACAGCAGTTCTAATATCAGTTCTAACAGCAGTTCTAATAGCAGTTCTAATAGCAGTTCTAACAGCAGTTCTAACAGCAGTTCTAATATCAGTTCTAACAGCAGTTCTAATAGCAGTTCTAATAGCAGTTCTAACAGCAGTTCTAATATCATTTCTAACAGCAGTTCTAATAGCAGTTCTAATAGCAGTTCTAATAGCAGTTCAAAATCAGTTCTAATATCAGTTCTCACAGCAGTTTTAATAGCTGTTCTAATAGCTGTTTTAATAACAGTTCTAATAACAGTTCTAATAGCAGTTCTAATAGCAGTTCTAATAGCGGTTCTAATAGTAGTGCTAATAGTTGGTCTAATAGCAGTTGTAATAGCAGTTCTAATAGAAGTTCTAATAGTTGTTCTAATTGCAGTTCTAATAGCTGGTCTAATGGCAGTTCTAACAGCAGTTCTAACAGCAGTTCTAATATAAGTTCTAACAGCAGTTCCAATAGCAGTTCTGTTCTAATAGTAGTTCTAATAGCAGTTCTAATAGCAGTTCTAAACGCTGTTCTAATAGCAGTTCTATTATCAGTTCTAATAGCAGTTCTAATAGTAGTTCTAATAGCTGGTCTAATAGCAGTTGAAATAGCAGTTCTAATAGTAGTTCTAATAACTGTTCTAATTGCAGTTCTAATAGCAGTTCTAACAGCAGTTCTAACAGCAGTTCTAATATCAGTTCTAACAGCAGTTCTAATAGCAGTTCTAATAGCAGTTCAAAATCAGTTCTAATATTAGTTCTCACAGCAGTTCTAATAGCTGTTCTAATAGCTGTTTTAATAACAGTTCTAATAGCAGTTCTAAAAGCAGTTCTAATAGCAGTTCTAATAGCAGTTCTAATAGCGGTTCTAATAGTAGTGCTAATAGTTGGTCTAATAGCAGTTGTAGTAGCAGTTCTAATAGTAGTTCTAATAGCTGTTCTAATTGCAGTTCTAATAGCAATTCTAATATCAGTTCAAAAGCAGTTCTAATAGCAGTTCTAATATCAGTTCTAATAGCAGTTCTAATATCCGTTCTAATACCTTTTCTAATAGCAGTTATAACAGCAGATCTCCCAGCAGTTCTAACAACAGTTCTAATAGCAGTTCTAAGAGCAGTTCTAATATCAGTTCTAATATCAGTTCTAATAGCAGTTCTAAACGCTGTTTTAAAAGCAGTTCTAATATCAGTTCTAATAGCAGTTCTAATAGTAGTTCTAATAGCTGGCCTAATAGCAGTTCTAATAGCAGTTCTAATAGTAGTTCTAATAGCTGTTATAATTGCAGTTCTAATAGCAGTTCTAATAGCTGGTCTAATGGCAGTTCTAACAGCAGTTCTAACAGCAGTTCTAATATCAGTTCTAACAGCAGTTCTAATAGCTGTTCTAATAGCTGTTTTAATAACAGTTCTAATAGCAGTTCTGTTAGCAGTTCCAATAGCAGTTCCAATAGCAGTTTTGTTCTAACATCAGTTCTAACAGCAGTTCTAATAGCAGTTCTAATAGCAGTTCTAATAGCAGTTCTAATAGCGGTTCTAATAGTAGTGCTAATAGCTGGTCTAATAGCAGATGTAATAGCAGTTCTAATAGTAGTTCTAATAGCTGTTCTAATTGCAGTTCTAATTGCAATTCTAATATCAGTTCAAAAGCAGTTCTAATAGGAGTTCTAATAGTAGTTCTAATAGCTGGTCTAATAGTATTTCTAATAGTAGTTCTAACAGCAGATCTCCCAGCAGTTCTAACAACAGTTCTAATAGCAGTTCTAAGAGCAGTTCTAATATCAGTTCTAATATCAGTTCTAATAGCAGTTCTAAACGCTGTTTTAAAAGCAGTTCTAATATCAGTTCTAACAGCAGTTCTAATAGCTGGTCTAATAGCAGTTGTAATAGCAGTTCTAATAGTAGTTCTAATAGCTGTTATAATAGCAGTTCTAATAGCAGTTCTAGCAGCAGTTCTAACAGCAGTTCTAATATCAGTTCTAACAGCAGTTCTAATAGCAGTTCTAATAGCAGTTCTAACAGCAGTTCTAACAGCAGTTCTAATATCAGTTCTAACAGCAGTTCTAATAGCAGTTCTAATAGCAGTTCTAACAGCAGTTCTAACAGCAGTTCTAATATCATTTCTAACAGCAGTTCTAATAGCAGTTCTAATAGCAGTTCTAATAGCAGTTCAAAATCAGTTCTAATATCAGTTCTCACAGCAGTTTTAATAGCTGTTCTAATAGCTGTTTTAATAACAGTTCTAATAACAGTTCTAATAGCAGTTCTAATAGCAGTTCTAATAGCGGTTCTAATAGTAGTGCTAATAGTTGGTCTAATAGCAGTTGTAATAGCAGTTCTAATAGAAGTTCTAATAGTTGTTCTAATTGCAGTTCTAATAGCTGGTCTAATGGCAGTTCTAACAGCAGTTCTAACAGCAGTTCTAATTTTAGTTCTAACAGCAGTTCCAATAGCAGTTCTGTTCTAATAGTAGTTCTAATAGCAGTTCTAATAGCAGTTCTAAACGCTGTTCTAATAGCAGTTCTATTATCAGTTCTAATAGCAGTTCTAATAGTAGTTCTAATAGCTGGTCTAATAGCAGTTGAAATAGCAGTTCTAATAGTAGTTCTAATAACTGTTCTAATTGCAGTTCCAATAGCAGTTCTAATAGGAGTTCTAATAGCAGTTCTAATAGCAGTTCGAAAGCAGTTCTAATATCAGTTCTAATAGCAGTTCTAATAGCAGTTCTAACAGCAGTTCTAACAGCAGTTCTAATATCAGTTCTAACAGCAGTTCTAATAGCAGTTCTAATAGCAGTTCAAAATCAATTCTAATATCAGTTCTCACAGCAGTTCTAATATCAGTTCTAATAGCTGTTCTAATAGCAGTTCTAATATCAGTTCTAATAGCAGTACTAATAGTAGTTCTAATAGCTGGTCTAATAGTATTTCTAATAGCAGTTCATAATCAGTTCTAATAGCAGTTCTCACAGCAGTTCTAATAGTAGTTCTAATAGCTGTTCTAATAGCAATTCAAAAGCAGTTCTAATATCAGTTCTAATAGCAGTTCTAAAAGCAGTTCTAATAGTAGTTCTAATAGCTGTTCTAATAGCAGTTCAAAAGCAGTTCTAATATCAGTTCTATATCAGTTCTAATAGCAGTTCTAATATCAGTTCTAATATCAGTTCAAATAGCAGTTCAAATATCAGTTCTCACAGCAGTTCTAATATCTGTTCTAATAGCAGTTCTAATAGCAGTTCTAACAGCAGTTCAAAAGCAGTTCTAACATTAGTTCTAATAGCAGTTCTAATAGTAGTTCTAACAGCAGTTCTAATATCAGTTCTAACAGCAGTTCTTCTAATAGCAGTTCTAATAGCAGTTCAAAATCAGTTCTAATATTAGTTCTCACAGCAGTTCTAATAGCTGTTCTAATAGCTGTTTTAATAACAGTTCTAATAGCAGTTCTAAAAGCAGTTCTAATAGCAGTTCTAATAGCAGTTCTAATAGCGGTTCTAATAGTAGTGCTAATAGTTGGTCTAATAGCAGTTCTAATAGCGGTTCTAATTGCAGTTCTAATAGCAATTCCAATATCAGTTCAAAAGCAGTTCTAATAGCAGTTCTAATATCAGTTCTAATAGCAGTTCTAATATCCGTTCTAATACCTTTTCTAATAGCAGTTATAACAGCAGATCTCCCAGCAGTTCTAACAACAGTTCTAATAGCAGTTCTAAGAGCAGTTCTAATATCAGTTCTAATATCAGTTCTAATAGCAGTTCTAAACGCTGTTTTAAAAGCAGTTCTAATATCAGTTCTAATAGCAGTTCTAATAGTAGTTCTAACAGCAGTTCTAATATCAGTTCTAACAGCAGTTCTTCTAATAGCAGTTCTAATAGCAGTTCAAAATCAGTTCTAATATTAGTTCTCACAGCAGTTCTAATAGCTGTTCTAATAGCTGTTTTAATAACAGTTCTAATAGCAGTTCTAAAAGCAGTTCTAATAACAGTTCTAATAGCAGTTCTAATAGCGGTTCTAATAGTAGTGCTAATAGTTGGTCTAATAGCAGTTGTAGTAGCAGTTCTAATAGTAGTTCTAATAGCTGTTCTAATTGCAGTTCTAATAGCAATTCCAATATCAGTTCAAAAGCAGTTCTAATAGCAGTTCTAATATCAGTTCTAATAGCAGTTCTAATATCCGTTCTAATAGCAGTTCTAAACGCTGTTTTAAAAGCAGTTCTAATATCAGTTCTAATAGCAGTTCTAATAGTAGTTCTAATAGCTGGCCTAATAGCAGTTCTAATAGCAGTTCTAATAGTAGTTCTAATAGCTGTTATAATCGCAGTTCTAATAGCAGTTCTAATAGCAGTTCTAATAGCAGTTCTAATAGCAGTTGTAATGGCAGTTCTAACAGCAGTTCTAACAGTAGTTCTAATATCAGTTCTAACAGCAGTTCCAATTGCAGTTATGTTCTAATAGTAGTTCTAATAGCAGTTCTAATATCAGTTCTAATAGCTGTTTTAATAGCAGTTCTAATAGCAGTTCAAAATCAGTTCTAATATCAGTACTCACAGCAGTTCTAATAGCTGTTCTAATAGCAGTTCAAAAGCAGTTCTAATATCAGTTCTATATCAGTTCTAATAGCAGTTCTAATATCAGTTCTAATAGCAGTTCTAATATCAGTTCTAATAGCAGTTCAAATATCAGTTCTAAAAGCAGTTCAAAAGCAGTTCTAACATTAGTTCTAACATCAGTTCTAATAGCAGTTCTAATATCAGTTCTAACAGCAGTTCTAATAGCTGTTCTACTAGCTGTTTTAATAGCACTTCTAATAGCAGTTCTAATAGCAGTTCCAATAGCAGTTCCAATAGCAGTTCTGTTCTAATAGCAGTTCTATATCAGTTCTAATAGCAGTTCTAATATCAGTTCTAATAGCAGTTCCAATAGCAGTTCCAATAGCAGTTTTGTTCTAACAGCAGTTCTAATAGCAGTTCTAATAGCAGTTCTAACATCAGTTATAACAGCAGTTCTAATAGCAGTTCTAATAGCGGTTCTAATAGTAGTGCTAATAGCTGGTCTAATAGCAGTTGTAATAGCAGTTCTAATAGTAGTTCTAATAGCTGTTCTAATTGCAGTTCTAATAGCAATTCTAATATCAGTTCAAAAGCAGTTCTAATAGCGGTTCTAAAAGCAGTTCTAATAGCTGTTCTAATTGAAGATCTAATAGCAGTTCTAAACGCTGTTTTAAAAGCAGTTCTAATATCAGTTCTAATAGCTGTTCTAATAGTAGTTCTAATAGTAGTTCTAATAGCTGTTCTAATACCAGTTCAAAAGCAGTTCTAATATCAGTTTTATATCAGTTCTAATAGCAGTTCTAATATCAGTTCTAATAGCAGTTCTAATATCAGTTCTAATAGCAGTTCAAATATCAGTTCTAATAGCAGTTCAAAAGCAGTTCTAACATTTGTTCTAACATCAGTTCTAATAGCAGTTCTAATATCAGTTCTAACAGCAGTTCAAATAGCTGTTCTAATAGCTGTGTTAATAGCAGTTGTAATAGCAGTTCTAATAGCAGTTCCAATAGCAGTTCGAATAGCAGTTCTGTTCTAATAGCAGTTCTAATAGCAGTTCTAATAGCAGTTCTAATAACAGTTCTAATAGCAATTCTAATAGCAGTTCTAATAGCAGTTCTAATAACAGTTCTAATAGCAATTCTAATAGTAGTTCTAATAGCTGTTCTAATAACCGGTATAATAGCAGTTCTAATAGCAGTTTCAATAGTAGTTCTAATAGCAGTTCTAATAGCAGTTGTAATAGCTGTTCTAATATCAGTTCAAAAGCAGTTCTAATTTCAGTTCAAAAGCAGTTCTAATATCAGTTCAAAAGCAGTTCTAATATCAGTTCTAACAGCTGTTCTAATAGCAGTTCTTTGCTAATAGCAGTTCTAACAGCAGATCTCACAGCAGTTCTAACAGCAGTTCTAATAGCAGTTCTAATATCAGTTCTAATATCAGTTCTAATATCAGTACTAATAGCAGTTCTAAACGCTGTTCTAATAGCAGTTCTAATACCAGTTCTAATAGCAGTTCAAAATCAGTTCTAATATCAGTTCTCACAGCAGTTCTAATAGTAGTTCTAATAGCTGTTCTAATAGCAATTCAAAAGGAGTTCTAATATTAGTTCTAATAGCAGTTCTGTTCTAATAGCAGTTCTAACAGCAGTTCTAATAGTAGTTCTAATAGCTGTTCTAATAGCAGTTCAAAAGCAGTTCTAATATCAGTTCTATATCAGTTCTAATAGCAGTTCTAATATCAGTTCTAATAGCAGTTCTAATATCAGTTCTAATAGCAGTTCAAATATCAGTTCTAATAGCAGTTCAAAAGCAGTTCTAATATCAGTACTCACAGCGGTTCTAATATTAGTTCTAATAGCTGTTCTAATAGCAGTTCAAAAGCAGTTCTAACATCAGTTCTATATCAGTTCTAATTGCAGTTTTAATATCAGTTCTAATATCAGTTCTAATAGCAGTTCAAATACCAGTTCTAATAGCAGTTCAAAAGCAGTTCTAATATCAGTTCTATATCAGTTCTAACATCAGTTCTAATATCAGTTCTAACAGCAGTTCTAATAGCTGTTCTAATAGCTTTTTTAATAGCAGTTCTAATAGCAGTTCCAATAGCAGTTCCAATAGCAGTTCTGTTCTAATAGCAAATCTTATAGCAGTTCTAATAACAGTTCTAATAGCAATTCTAATAGTAGTTCTAATAGCTATTCTAATAGCAGGTATAATAGCAGTTCTAATAGCAGTTTCAATAGTAGTTCTAATAGCAGTTCTAATAGCAGTTGTAATAGAAGTTCTAATATCAGTTCAAAAGCAGTTCTAATATCAGTTCAAAAGCAGTTCTAATATCAGTTCTAACAGCTGTTCTAATAGCAGTTCTAATTACAGTTCTGTTCTAATAGCAGTTCTAACAGCAGATCTCACAGCAGTTCAAACAGCATTTCTAATAGCAGTTCTAAGAGCAGTTCTAATATCAGTTCTAATAGCAGTTCTAAACGCTGTTCTAATAGCAGTTCTAATATCAGTTCTAATAGCAGTTATAATAGCAGTTCTAATAGTAGTTCTAATAGCTGTTCTAATAGCAATTCAAAAGCAGTTCTAATATCAGTTCTAATAGCAGTTCTGTTCTAATAGCCGTTCTAACAGCAGTTCTAATAGTAGTTCTAATAGCTGTTCTAATAGCAGTTCAAAAGCAGTTCTAATATCTGTTCTAATAGCAGTTCTAATAGCAGTTCTAACAGCAGTTCTAACAGCAGTTCTAATATCAGTTCTAACAGCAGTTCTAATAGCAGTTCTAATAGCAGTTCAAAATCAGTTCTAATATTAGTTCTCACAGCAGTTCTAATAGCTGTTCTAATAGCTGTTTTAATAACAGTTCTAATAGCAGTTCTAAAAGCAGTTCTAATAGCAGTTCTAATAGCAGTTCTAATAGCGGTTCTAATAGTAGTGCTAATAGTTGGTCTAATAGCAGTTGTAGTAGCAGTTCTAATAGTAGTTCTAATAGCTGTTCTAATTGCAGTTCTAATAGCAATTCTAATATCAGTTCAAAAGCAGTTCTAATAGCAGTTCTAATATCAGTTCTAATAGCAGTTCTAATATCCGTTCTAATACCTTTTCTAATAGCAGTTATAACAGCAGATCTCCCAGCAGTTCTAACAACAGTTCTAATAGCAGTTCTAAGAGCAGTTCTAATATCAGTTCTAACAGCAGGTCCAATAGCAGTTCTGTTCTAATAGTAGTTCTAATAGCAGTTCTAATATCAGTTCTAATAGCAGTTATAATAGCAGTTCTAAGAGCAGTTCTAATATCAGTTCTAATATCAGTTCTAATATCAGTTCTAATAGCAGTTCTAAACGCTGTTCTAATAGCAGTTCTAATATCAGTTCTAATATCAGTTCTAATAGTAGTTCTAATAGCTGGTCTAATAGCAGTTGTAATAGCAGTTCTAATAGTAGTTCTAATAGCTGTTCTAATATCAGTTCTCACAGCAGTTCCAATAGCAGTTCTAATAGGAGTTCTAATAGCAGTTCTAATAGCAGTTCGAAAGCAGTTCTAATATCAGTTCTAATAGCAGTTCTAATAGCAGTTCTAACAGCAGTTCTAACAGCAGTTCTAATATCAGTTCTAACAGCAGTTCTAATAGCAGTTCTAATAGCAGTTCAAAATCAGTTCTAATATCAGTTCTCACAGCAGTTCTAATATCTGTTCTAATAGCAGTTCTAATAGCAGTTCTAACAGCAGTTCTAACAGCAGTTCTAATATCAGTTCTAACAGCAGTTCTAATAGCAGTTCTAATAGCAGTTCTAATAGCAGTTCTAATAGCAGTTCAAAATCAGTTCTAATATCAGTTCTCACAGCAGTTCTAATAGCTGTTCTAATAGCTGTTTTAATAGCAGTTGTAATAGCAGTTCTAATAGTAGTTCTAATAGCTGTTCTAATTGCAGTTCTAATAGCTGGTCTAATGGCAGTTCTAACAGCAGTTCTAACAGCAGTTCTAATATAAGTTCTAACAGCAGTTCCAATAGCAGTTCTGTTCTAATAGCAGTTGAAATAGCAGTTCTAATAGTAGTTCTAATAGCTGTTCTAATTGCAGTTCCAATAGCAGTTCTAATAGGAGTTCTAATAGCAGTTCTAATAGCAGTTCGAAAGCAGTTCTAATATCAGTTCTAATAGCAGTTCTAATAGCAGTTCTAATAGCGGTTCTAATAGTAGTGCTAATAGTTGGTCTAATAGCAGTTGTAGTAGCAGTTCTAATAGTAGTTCTAATAGCTGTTCTAATTGCAGTTCTAATAGCAATTCTAATATCAGTTCAAAAGCTGTTCTAATAGCAGTTCTAATATCAGTTCTAATAGCAGTTCTAATATCCGTTCTAATGCCTTTTCTAATAGCAGTTATAACAGCAGATCTCCCAGCAGTTCTAACAACAGTTCTAATAGCAGTTCTAAGAGCAGTTCTAATATCAGTTCTAATATCAGTTCTAATAGCAGTTCTAAACGCTGTTTTAAAAGCAGTTCTAATATCAGTTCTAGTAGCAGTTCTAATAGTAGTTCTAATAGCTGGCCTAATAGCAGTTCTAATAGCAGTTCTAATAGTAGTTCTAATAGCTGTTATAATTGCAGTTCTAATAGCAGTTCTAATAGCTGGTCTAATGGCAGTTCTAACAGCAGTTCTAACAGCAGTTCTAATATCAGTTCTAACAGCAGGTCCAATAGCAGTTCTGTTCTAATAGTAGTTCTAATAGCAGTTCTAATATCAGTTCTAATAGCAGTTATAATAGCAGTTCTAAGAGCAGTTCTAATATCAGTTCTAATAGCAGTTCTAAACGCTGTTCTAATAGCAGTTCTAATATCAGTTCTAATATCAGTTCTAATAGTAGTTCTAATATCAGTTCTCACAGCAGTTCCAATAGCAGTTCTAATAGGAGTTCTAATAGCAGTTCTAATAGCAGTTCGAAAGCAGTTCTAATATCAGTTCTAATAGCAGTTCTAATAGCAGTTCTAACAGCAGTTCTAACAGCAGTTCTAATATCAGTTCTAACAGCAGTTCTAATAGCAGTTCTAATAGCAGTTCAAAATCAGTTCTAATATCAGTTCTCACAGCAGTTCTAATATCTGTTCTAATAGCAGTTCTAATAGCAGTTCTAACAGCAGTTCTAACAGCAGTTCTAATATCAGTTCTAACAGCAGTTCTAATAGCAGTTCTAATAGCAGTTCTAATAGCAGTTCTAATAGCAGTTCTAATAGCAGTTCAAAATCAGTTCTAATATCAGTTCTCACAGCAGTTCTAATAGCTGTTCTAATAGCTGTTTTAATAACAGTTCTAATAACAGTTCTAATAGCAGTTCTAATAGCAGTTCTAATAGCGGTTCTAATAGTAGTGCTAATAGTTGGTCTAATAGCAGTTGTAATAGCAGTTCTAATAGTAGTTCTAATAGCTGTTCTAATTGCAGTTCTAATAGCTGGTCTAATGGCAGTTCTAACAGCAGTTCTAACAGCAGTTCTAATATAAGTTCTAACAGCAGTTCCAATAGCAGTTCTGTTCTAATAGTAGTTCTAATAGCAAATCTAATAGCAGTTCTAAACTCTGTTCTAATAGCAGTTCTAATATCAGTTCTAATAGCAGTTCTAATAGTAAATCTAATAGCTGGTCTAATAGCAGTTGAAATAGCAGTTCTAATAGTAGTTCTAATAGCTGTTCCAATTGCAGTTCCAATAGCAGTTCTAATAGGAGTTCTAATAGCAGTTCTAATAGCAGTTCGAAAGCAGTTCTAATATCAGTTCTAATAGCAGTTCTAATAGCAGTTCGAATAGCGGTTCTAATAGTAGTGCTAATAGTTGGTCTAATAGCAGTTGTAGTAGCAGTTCTAATAGTAGTTCTAATAGCTGTTCTAATTGCAGTTCTAATAGCAATTCTAATATCAGTTCTAATAGCAGTTCAAATAGTAGTTCTAATAGCTGGTCTAATAGCAGTTGTAATAGCAGTTCTAATAGTAGTTCTAATAGCTGTTCTAATTGCAGTTCCAATAGCAGTTCTAAAAGGAGTTCTAATAGCAGTTCTAATAGCAGTTCGAAAGCAGTTCTAATATCAGTTCTAACAGCAGTTCTAATAGCAGTTCTAATAGCAGTTCTAATAGCAGTTCAAAATCAGTTCTAATATCAGTTCTCACAGCAGTTCTAATATCTGTTCTAATAGCAGTTCTAATAGCAGTTCTAACAGCAGTTCTAACAGCAGTTCTAATAGCAGTTCAAAATCAGTTCTAATATCAGTTCTCACAGCAGTTCTAATAGCTGTTCTAATAGCTGTTTTAATAACAGTTCTAATAACAGTTCTAATAGCGGTTCTAATAGTAGTGCTAATAGTTGGTCTAATAGCAGTTGTAATAGCAGTTCTAATAGTAGTTCTAATAGCTGTTCTAATTGCAGATCTAATAGCTGGTCTAATGGCAGTTCTAACAGCAGTTCTAACAGCAGTTCTAATATAAGTTCTAACAGCAGTTCCAATAGCAGTTCTGTTCTAGTAGTAGTTCTAATAGCAGTTCTAACAGCAGTTCTAAACGCTGTTCTAATAGCAGTTCTAATATCAGTTCTAATATCAGTTCTAATAGCAGTTCTAATAGCTGGTCTAATAGCAGTTGAAATATCAGTTCTAATAGTAGTTCTAATAGCTGTTCTAATTGCAGTTCCAATAGCAGTTCTAATAGGAGTTCTAATAGCAGTTCTAATAGCAGTTCGAAAGCAGTTCTAATATCAGTTCTAATATCAGTTCTAATAGCAGTTCTAACAGCAGTTCTAACAGCAGTTCTAATATCAGTTCTAACAGCAGTTCTAATAGCAGTTCTAATAGCAGTTCAAAATCAATTCTAATATCAGTTCTCACAGCAGTTCTAATAGCTGTTCTAATAGCTGTTTTAATAACAGTTCTAATAGCAGTTCTAATAGCAGTTCGAAAGCAGTTCTAATATCAGTTCTAATAGCAGTTCTAATAGCAGTTCTACAGCAGTTCTAACAGCAGTTCTAATATCAGTTCTAACAGCAGTTCTAATAGCAGTTCTAATAGCAGTTCTAATAGCAGTTCAAAATCAGTTCTAATATCAGTTCTCACAGCAGTTCTAATATCTGTTCTAATAGCAGTTCTAATAGCAGTTCTAACAGCAGTTCTAACAGCAGTTCTAATATCAGTTCTAACAGCAGTTCTAATAGCAGTTCTAATAGCAGTTCTAATAGCAGTTCTAATAGCAGTTCAAAATCAGTTCTAATATCAGTTCTCACAGCAGTTCTAATAGCTGTTCTAATAGCAGTTCTAATAACACTTCTAATAACAGTTCTAATAGCAGTTCTAATAGCAGTTCTAATAGCGGTTCTAATAGTAGTGCTAATAGTTGGTCTAATAGCAGTTGTAATAGCAGTTCTAATAGTAGTTCTAATAGCTGTTCTAATTGCAGTTCTAATAGCTGGTCTAATGGCAGTTCTAACAGCAGTTCTAACAGCAGTTCTAATATAAGTTCTAACAGCAGTTCCAATAGCAGTTCTGTTCTAATAGTAGTTCTAATAGCAGTTCTAATAGCAGTTCTAAACTCTGTTCTAATAGCAGTTCTAATATCAGTTCTAATAGCAGTTCTAATAGTAAATCTAATAGCTGGTCTAATAGCAGTTGAAATAGCAGTTCTAATAGTAGTTCTAATAGCTGTTCTAATTGCAGTTCCAATAGCAGTTCTAATAGGAGTTCTAATAGCAGTTCTAATAGCAGTTCGAAAGCAGTTCTAATATCAGTTCTAATAGCAGTTCTAATAGCAGTTCGAATAGCGGTTCTAATAGTAGTGCTAATAGTTGGTCTAATAGCA
The DNA here is from genome assembly GCA_964056705.1 of Troilus luridus. Lineage (NCBI taxonomy): Eukaryota > Metazoa > Arthropoda > Insecta > Hemiptera > Pentatomidae > Troilus > Troilus luridus. The sequence continues at coordinate 101,955 of CAXKTH010000143.1, forward strand.
GTTGTAGTAGCAGTTCTAATAGTAGTTCTAATAGCTGTTCTAATTGCAGTTCTAATAGCAATTCTAATATCAGTTCTAATAGCAGTTCAAATAGTAGTTCTAATAGCTGGTCTAATAGCAGTTGTAATAGCAGTTCTAATAGTAGTTCTAATAGCTGTTCTAATTGCAGTTCCAATAGCTGTTCTAAAAGGAGTACTAATAGCAGTTCTAATAGCAGTTCGAAAGCAGTTCTAATATCAGTTCTAACAGCAGTTCTAATAGCAGTTCTAATAGCAGTTCAAAATCAGTTCTAATATCAGTTCTCACAGCAGTTCTAATATCTGTTCTAATAGCAGTTCTAATAGCAGTTCTAACAGCAGTTCTCACAGCAGTTCTAATAGCAGTTCTAATAGCAGTTCGAAAGCAGTTCTAATATCAGTTCTAATAGCAGTTCTAATAGCAGTTCTAACAGCAGTTCTAACAGCAGTTCTAATATCAGTTCTAACAGCAGTTCTAATAGCAGTTCTTATAGCAGTTCAAAATCAATTCTAATATCAGTTCTCACAGCAGTTCTAATAGCTGTTATAATAGCTGTTTTAATAACAGTTCTAATAGCAGTTCGAAAGCAGTTCTAATATCTGTTCTAATAGCAGTTCTAATAGCAGTTCTAACAGCAGTTCTAATATCAGTTCTAACAGCAGTTCTAATAGCAGTTCTAATAGCAGTTCAAAATCAGTTCTAATATTAGTTCTCACAGCAGTTCTAATAGCTGTTCTAATAGCTGTGTTAATAACAGTTCTAATAGCAGTTCTAAAAGCAGTTCTAATAGCAGTTCTAATAGCAGTTCTAATAGCGGTTCTAATAGTAGTGCTAATAGTTGGTCTAATAGCAGTTGTAGTAGCAGTTCTAATAGTAGTTCTAATAGCTGTTCTATTTGCAGTTCTAATAGCAATTCTAATATCAGTTCAAAAGCAGTTCTAATAGCAGTTCTAATATCAGTTCTAATAGCAGTTCTAATATCCGTTCTAATACCTTTTCTAATAGCAGTTCTAACAGCAGATCTCCCAGCAGTTCTAACAACAGTTCTAATAGCAGTTCTAAGAGCAGTTCTAATATCAGTTCTAATATCAGTTCTAATAGTAGTTCTAATAGCTGGCCTAATAGCAGTTCTAATAGCAGTTCTAATAGTAGTTCTAATAGCTGTTATAATTGCAGTTCTAATAGCAGTTCTAATAGCTGGTCTAATGGCAGTTCTAACAGCAGTTCTAACAGCAGTTCTAATATCAGTTCTAACAGCAGGTCCAATAGCAGTTCTGTTCTAATAGTAGTTCTAATAGTAGTTCTAATATCAGTTCTAATAGCAGTTATAATAGCAGTTCTAAGAGCAGTTCTAATATCAGTTCTAATATCAGTTCTAATAGTAGTTCTAATAGCTGTTCTAATTGCAGTTCCAATAGCAGTTTTAATAGGAGTTCTAATAGCAGTTCTAATAGCAGTTCGAAAGCAGTTCTAATATCAGTTCTAATAGCAGTTCTAATAGCAGTTCTAACAGCAGTTCTAACAGCAGTTCTAATATCAGTTCTAACAGCAGTTCTAATAGCAGTTCTAATAGCAGTTCAAAATCAATTCTAATATCAGTTCTCACAGCAGTTCTAATAGCTGTTCTAATAGCTGTTTTAATAACAGTTCTAATAGCAGTTCGAAAGCAGTTCTAATATCTGTTCTAATAGCAGTTCTAATAGCAGTTCTAACAGCAGTTCTAACAGCAGTTCTAATATCAGTTCTAACAGCAGTTCTAATAGCAGTTCTAATAGCAGTTCAAAATCAGTTCTAATATTAGTTCTCACAGCAGTTCTAATAGCTGTTCTAATAGCTGTTTTAATAACAGTTCTAATAACAGTTCTAATAGCAGTTCTAATAGCAGTTCTAATAGCGGTTCTAATAGTAGTGCTAATAGTTGGTCTAATAGCAGTTGTAATAGCAGTTCTAATAGTAGTTCTAATAGCTGTTCTAATTGCAGTTCTAATAGCTGGTCTAATGGCAGTTCTAACAGCAGTTCTAATATAAGTTCTAACAGCAGTTCCAATAGCAGTTCTGTTCTAATAGTAGTTCTAATAGCAAATCTAATAGCAGTTCTAAACTCTGTTCTAATAGCAGTTCTAATATCAGTTCTAATAGCAGTTCTAATAGTAAATCTAATAGCTGGTCTAATAGCAGTTGAAATAGCAGTTCTAATAGTAGTTCTAATAGCTGTTCCAATTGCAGTTCCAATAGCAGTTCTAATAGGAGTTCTAATAGCAGTTCTAATAGCAGTTCGAAAGCAGTTCTAATATCAGTTCTAATAGCAGTTCTAATAGCAGTTCGAATAGCGGTTCTAATAGTAGTGCTAATAGTTGGTCTAATAGCAGTTGTAGTAGCAGTTCTAATAGTAGTTCTAATAGCTGTTCTAATTGCAGTTCTAATAGCAATTCTAATATCAGTTCTAATAGCAGTTCAAATAGTAGTTCTAATAGCTGGTCTAATAGCAGTTGTAATAGCAGTTCTAATAGTAGTTCTAATAGCTGTTCTAATTGCAGTTCCAATAGCAGTTCTAAAAGGAGTTCTAATAGCAGTTCTAATAGCAGTTCGAAAGCAGTTCTAATATCAGTTCTAACAGCAGTTCTAATAGCAGTTCTAATAGCAGTTCTAATAGCAGTTCAAAATCAGTTCTAATATCAGTTCTCACAGCAGTTCTAATATCTGTTCTAATAGCAGTTCTAATAGCAGTTCTAACAGCAGTTCTAACAGCAGTTCTAATAGCAGTTCAAAATCAGTTCTAATATCAGTTCTCACAGCAGTTCTAATAGCTGTTCTAATAGCTGTTTTAATAACAGTTCTAATAACAGTTCTAATAGCGGTTCTAATAGTAGTGCTAATAGTTGGTCTAATAGCAGTTGTAATAGCAGTTCTAATAGTAGTTCTAATAGCTGTTCTAATTGCAGATCTAATAGCTGGTCTAATGGCAGTTCTAACAGCAGTTCTAACAGCAGTTCTAATATAAGTTCTAACAGCAGTTCCAATAGCAGTTCTGTTCTAGTAGTAGTTCTAATAGCAGTTCTAACAGCAGTTCTAAACGCTGTTCTAATAGCAGTTCTAATATCAGTTCTAATATCAGTTCTAATAGCAGTTCTAATAGCTGGTCTAATAGCAGTTGAAATATCAGTTCTAATAGTAGTTCTAATAGCTGTTCTAATTGCAGTTCCAATAGCAGTTCTAATAGGAGTTCTAATAGCAGTTCTAATAGCAGTTCGAAAGCAGTTCTAATATCAGTTCTAATATCAGTTCTAATAGCAGTTCTAACAGCAGTTCTAACAGCAGTTCTAATATCAGTTCTAACAGCAGTTCTAATAGCAGTTCTAATAGCAGTTCAAAATCAATTCTAATATCAGTTCTCACAGCAGTTCTAATAGCTGTTCTAATAGCTGTTTTAATAACAGTTCTAATAGCAGTTCTAATAGCAGTTCGAAAGCAGTTCTAATATCAGTTCTAATAGCAGTTCTAATAGCAGTTCTACAGCAGTTCTAACAGCAGTTCTAATATCAGTTCTAACAGCAGTTCTAATAGCAGTTCTAATAGCAGTTCTAATAGCAGTTTAAAATCAGTTCTAATATCAGTTCTCACAGCAGTTCTAATATCTGTTCTAATAGCAGTTCTAATAGCAGTTCTAACAGCAGTTCTAACAGCAGTTCTAATATCAGTTCTAACAGCAGTTCTAATAGCAGTTCTAATAGCAGTTCTAATAGCAGTTCTAATAGCAGTTCAAAATCAGTTCTAATATCAGTTCTCACAGCAGTTCTAATAGCTGTTCTAATAGCAGTTCTAATAACAGTTCTAATAACAGTTCTAATAGCAGTTCTAATAGCAGTTCTAATAGCGGTTCTAATAGTAGTGCTAATAGTTGGTCTAATAGCAGTTGTAATAGCAGTTCTAATAGTAGTTCTAATAGCTGTTCTAATTGCAGTTCTAATAGCTGGTCTAATGGCAGTTCTAACAGCAGTTCTAACAGCAGTTCTAATATAAGTTCTAACAGCAGTTCCAATAGCAGTTCTGTTCTAATAGTAGTTCTAATAGCAGTTCTAATAGCAGTTCTAAACTCTGTTCTAATAGCAGTTCTAATATCAGTTCTAATAGCAGTTCTAATAGTAAATCTAATAGCTGGTCTAATAGCAGTTGAAATAGCAGTTCTAATAGTAGTTCTAATAGCTGTTCTAATTGCAGTTCCAATAGCAGTTCTAATAGGAGTTCTAATAGCAGTTCTAATAGCAGTTCGAAAGCAGTTCTAATATCAGTTCTAATAGCAGTTCTAATAGCAGTTCGAATAGCGGTTCTAATAGTAGTGCTAATAGTTGGTCTAATAGCAGTTGTAGTAGCAGTTCTAATAGTAGTTCTAATAGCTGTTCTAATTGCAGTTCTAATAGCAATTCTAATATCCGTTCTAATAGCAGTTCAAATAGTAGTTCTAATAGCTGGTCTAATAGCAGTTGTAATAGCAGTTCTAATAGTAGTTCTAATAGCTGTTCTAATTGCAGTTCCAATAGCTGTTCTAAAAGGAGTACTAATAGCAGTTCTAATAGCAGTTCGAAAGCAGTTCTAATATCAGTTCTAACAGCAGTTCTAATAGCAGTTCTAATAGCAGTTCTAATAGCAGTTCAAAATCAGTTCTAATATCAGTTCTCACAGCAGTTCTAATATCTGTTCTAATAGCAGTTCTAATAGCAGTTCTAACAGCAGTTCTCACAGCAGTTCTAATAGCAGTTCTAATAGCAGTTCGAAAGCAGTTCTAATATCAGTTCTAATAGCAGTTCTAATAGCAGTTCTAACAGCAGTTCTAACAGCAGTTCTAATATCAGTTCTAACAGCAGTTCTAATAGCAGTTCTAATAGCAGTTCAAAATCAATTCTAATATCAGTTCTCACAGCAGTTCTAATAGCTGTTATAATAGCTGTTTTAATAACAGTTCTAATAGCAGTTCGAAAGCAGTTCTAATATCTGTTCTAATAGCAGTTCTAATAGCAGTTCTAACAGCAGTTCTAATATCAGTTCTAACAGCAGTTCTAATAGCAGTTCTAATAGCAGTTCAAAATCAGTTCTAATATTAGTTCTCACAGCAGTTCTAATAGCTGTTCTAATAGCTGTGTTAATAACAGTTCTAATAGCAGTTCTAAAAGCAGTTCTAATAGCAGTTCTAATAGCAGTTCTAATAGCGGTTCTAATAGTAGTGCTAATAGTTGGTCTAATAGCAGTTGTAGTAGCAGTTCTAATAGTAGTTCTAATAGCTGTTCTATTTGCAGTTCTAATAGCAATTCTAATATCAGTTCAAAAGCAGTTCTAATAGCAGTTCTAATATCAGTTCTAATAGCAGTTCTAATATCCGTTCTAATACCTTTTCTAATAGCAGTTCTAACAGCAGATCTCCCAGCAGTTCTAACAACAGTTCTAATAGCAGTTCTAAGAGCAGTTCTAATTTCAGTTCTAATATCAGTTCTAATAGTAGTTCTAATAGCTGGCCTAATAGCAGTTCTAATAGCAGTTCTAATAGTAGTTCTAATAGCTGTTATAATTGCAGTTCTAATAGCAGTTCTAATAGCTGGTCTAATGGCAGTTCTAACAGCAGTTCTAACAGCAGTTCTAATATCAGTTCTAACAGCAGGTCCAATAGCAGTTCTGTTCTAATAGTAGTTCTAATAGTAGTTCTAATATCAGTTCTAATAGCAGTTATAATAGCAGTTCTAAGAGCAGTTCTAATATCAGTTCTAATATCAGTTCTAATAGTAGTTCTAATAGCTGTTCTAATTGCAGTTCCAATAGCAGTTCTAATAGGAGTTCTAATAGCAGTTCTAATAGCAGTTCGAAAGCAGTTCTAATATCAGTTCTAATAGCAGTTCTAATAGCAGTTCTAACAGCAGTTCTAACAGCAGTTCTAATATCAGTTCTAACAGCAGTTCTAATAGCAGTTCTAATAGCAGTTCAAAATCAATTCTAATATCAGTTCTCACAGCAGTTCTAATAGCTGTTCTAATAGCTGTTTTAATAACAGTTCTAATAGCAGTTCGAAAGCAGTTCTAATATCTGTTCTAATAGCAGTTCTAATAGCAGTTCTAACAGCAGTTCTAACAGCAGTTCTAATATCAGTTCTAACAGCAGTTCTAATAGCAGTTCTAATAGCAGTTCAAAATCAGTTCTAATATTAGTTCTCACAGCAGTTCTAATAGCTGTTCTAATAGCTGTTTTAATGACAGTTCTAATAGCAGTTCTAAAAGCAGTTCTAATAGCAGTTCTAATAGCAGTTCTAATAGCGGTTCTAATAGTAGTGCTAATAGTTGGTCTAATAGCAGTTGTAGTAGCAGTTCTAATAGTAGTTCTAATAGCTGTTCTATTTGCAGTTCTAATAGCAATTCTAATATCAGTTCAAAAGCAGTTCTAATAGCAGTTCTAATATCAGTTCTAATAGCAGTTCTAATATCCGTTCTAATACCTTTTCTAATAGCAGTTCTAACAGCAGATCTCCCAGCAGTTCTAACAACAGTTCTAATAGCAGTTCTAAGAGCAGTTCTAATATCAGTTCTAATATCAGTTCTAATAGCAATTCTAAACGCTGTTTTAAAAGCAGTTCTAATATCAGTTCTAATAGCAGTTCTAATAGTAGTTCTAATAGCTGGCCTAATAGCAGTTCTAATAGCAGTTCTAATAGTAGTTCTAATAGCTGTTATAATTGCAGTTCTAATAGCAGTTCTAATAGCAGGTCTAATGGCAGTTCTAACAGCAGTTCTAACAGCAGTTCTAATATTAGTTCTAACAGCAGGTCCAATAGCAGTTCTAAGAGCAGTTCTAATATCAGTTCTAATATCAGTTCTAATAGTAGTTCTAATAGCTGTTCTAATTGCAGTTCCAATAGCAGTTCTAATAGGAGTTCTAATAGCAGTTCTAATAGCAGTTCGAAAGCAGTTCTAATATCAGTTCTAATAGCAGTTCTAATAGCAGTTCTAACAGCAGTTCTAACAGCAGTTCTGATATCAGTTCTAACAGCAGTTCTAATAGCAGTTCTAATAGCAGTTCAAAATCAATTCTAATATCAGTTCTCACAGCAGTTCTAATAGCTGTTCTAATAGCTGTTTTAATAACAGTTCTAATAGCAGTTCGAAAGCAGTTCTAATATCTGTTCTAATAGCAGTTCTAATAGCAGTTCTAACAGCAGTTCTAACAGCAGTTCTAATATCAGTTCTAACAGCAGTTCTAATAGCAGTTCTAATAGCAGTTCAAAATCAGTTCTAATATTAGTTCTCACAGCAGTTCTAATAGCTGTTCTAATAGCTGTTTTAATGACAGTTCTAATAGCAGTTCTAAAAGCAGTTCTAATAGCAGTTCTAATAGCAGTTCTAATAGCGGTTCTAATAGTAGTGCTAATAGTTGGTCTAATAGCAGTTGTAGTAGCAGTTCTAATAGTAGTTCTAATAGCTGTTCTATTTGCAGTTCTAATAGCAATTCTAATATCAGTTCAAAAGCAGTTCTAATAGCAGTTCTAATATCAGTTCTAATAGCAGTTCTAATATCCGTTCTAATACCTTTTCTAATAGCAGTTCTAACAGCAGATCTCCCAGCAGTTCTAACAACAGTTCTAATAGCAGTTCTAAGAGCAGTTCTAATATCAGTTCTAATATCAGTTCTAATAGCAATTCTAAACGCTGTTTTAAAAGCAGTTCTAATATCAGTTCTAATAGCAGTTCTAATAGTAGTTCTAATAGCTGGCCTAATAGCAGTTCTAATAGCAGTTCTAATAGTAGTTCTAATAGCTGTTATAATTGCAGTTCTAATAGCAGTTCTAATAGCAGGTCTAATGGCAGTTCTAACAGCAGTTCTAACAGCAGTTCTAATATCAGTTCTAACAGCAGGTCCAATAGCAGTTCTGTTCTAATAGTAGTTCTAATAGCAGTTCTAATATCAGTTCTAATAGCAGTTATAATAGCAGTTCTAAGAGCAGTTCTAATATCAGTTCTAATAGCAGTTCTAAACGCTGTTCTAATAGCAGTTCTAATATCAGTTCTAATATCAGTTCTAATAGTAGTTCTAATAGCTGGTCTAATAGCAGTTGTAATAGCAGTTCTAATAGTAGTTCTAATAGCTGTTCTAATATCAGTTCTCACAGCAGTTCCAATAGCAGTTCTAAAAGGAGTTCTAATAGCAGTTCTAATAGCAGTTCAAAATCAGTTCTAATATCAGTTCTCACAGCAGTTCTAATAGCTGTTCTAATAGCTGTTTTAATAACAGTTCTAATAACAGTTCTAATAGCAGATCTAATAGCAGTTCTAATAGCGGTTCTAATAGTAGTGCTAATAGTTGGTCTAATAGCAGTTGTAATAGCAGTTCTAATAGTAGTTCTAATAGCTGTTCTAATTGCAGTTCTAATAGCTGGTCTAATGGCAGTTCTAACAGCAGTTCTAACAGCAGTTCTAATATAAGTTCTAACAGCAGTTCTAATATCAGTTCTAATAGCAGTTCTAATAGCTGGTCTAATAGCAGTTGAAATATCAGTTCTAATAGTAGTTCTAATAGCTGTTCTAATTGCAGTTTCAATAGCAGTTCTAATAGGAGTTCTAATAGCAGTTCTAATATCAGTTCTAACAGCAGTTCTAATAGCAGTTCTAATAGCAGTTCAAAATCAATTCTAATATCAGTTCTCTCAGCAGTTCTAATAGCTGTTCTAATAGCTGTTTTAATAACAGTTCTAATAGCAGTTCTAATAGCAGTTCGAAAGCAGTTCTAATATCAGTTCTAATAGCAGTTCTAATAGCAGTTCTAACAGCAGTTCTAACAGCAGTTCTAATATCAGTTCTAACAGCAGTTCTAATAGCAGTTCTAATAGCAGTTCTAATAGCAGTTCAAAATCAGTTCTAATATCAGTTCTCACAGCAGTTCTAATAGCTGTTCTAATAGCTGTGTTAATAACAGTTCTAATAGCAGTTCTAAAAGCAGTTCTAATAGCAGTTCTAATAGCAGTTCTAATAGCGGTTCTAATAGTAGTGCTAATAGTTGGTCTAATAGCAGTTGTAGTAGCAGTTCTAATAGTAGTTCTAATAGCTGTTCTATTTGCAGTTCTAATAGCAATTCTAATATCAGTTCAAAAGCAGTTCTAATAGCAGTTCTAACAACAGTTCTAATAGCAGTTCTAAGAGCAGTTCTAATATCAGTTCTAATATCAGTTCTAATAGTAGTTCTAATAGCTGGCCTAATAGCAGTTCTAATAGCAGTTCTAATAGTAGTTCTAATAGCTGTTATAATTGCAGTTCTAATAGCAGTTCTAATAGCTGGTCTAATGGCAGTTCTAACAGCAGTTCTAACAGCAGTTCTAATATCAGTTCTAACAGCAGGTCCAATAGCAGTTCTGTTCTAATAGTAGTTCTAATAGCAGTTCTAATATCAGTTCTAATAGCAGTTATAATAGCAGTTCTAAGAGCAGTTCTAATATCAGTTCTAATATCAGTTCTAATAGTAGTTCTAATAGCTGTTCTAATTGCAGTTCCAATAGCAGTTCTAATAGGAGTTCTAATAGCAGTTCTAATAGCAGTTCGAAAGCAGTTCTAATATCAGTTCTAATAGCAGTTCTAATAGCAGTTCTAACAGCAGTTCTAACAGCAGTTCTAATATCAGTTCTAACAGCAGTTCTAATAGCAGTTCTAATAGCAGTTCAAAATCAATTCTAATATCAGTTCTCACAGCAGTTCTAATAGCTGTTCTAATAGCTGTTTTAATAACAGTTCTAATAGCAGTTCGAAAGCAGTTCTAATATCTGTTCTAATAGCAGTTCTAATAGCAGTTCTAACAGCAGTTCTAACAGCAGTTCTAATATCAGTTCTAACCGCAGTTCTAATAGCAGTTCTAATACCAGTTCAAAATGAGTTCTAATATTAGTTCTCACAGCAGTTCTAATAGCTGTTCTAATAGCTGTTTTAATGACAGTTCTAATAGCAGTTCTAAAAGCAGTTCTAATAGCAGTTCTAATAGCAGTTCTAATAGCGGTTCTAATAGTAGTGCTAATAGTTGGTCTAATAGCAGTTGTAGTAGCAGTTCTAATAGTAGTTCTAATAGCTGTTCTATTTGCTGTTCTAATAGCAATTCTAATATCAGTTCAAAAGCAGTTCTAATAGCAGTTCTAATATCAGTTCTAATAGCAGTTCTAATATCCGTTCTAATACCTTTTCTAATAGCAGTTCTAACAGCAGATCTCCCAGCAGTTCTAACAACAGTTCTAATAGCAGTTCTAAGAGCAGTTCTAATATCAGTTCTAATATCAGTTCTAATAGCAATTCTAAACGCTGTTTTAAAAGCAGTTCTAATATCAGTTCTAATAGCAGTTCTAATAGTAGTTCTAATAGCTGGCCTAATAGCAGTTCTAATAGCAGTTCTAATAGTAGTTCTAATAGCTGTTATAATTGCAGTTCTAATAGCAGTTCTAATAGCTGGTCTAATGGCAGTTCTAACAGCAGTTCTAACAGCAGTTCTAATATCAGTTCTAACAGCAGGTCCAATAGCAGTTCTGTTCTAATAGTAGTTCTAATAGCAGTTCTAATATCAGTTCTAATAGCAGTTATAATAGCAGTTCTAAGAGCAGTTCTAATATCAGTTCTAATATCAGTTCTAATAGCAGTTCTAAACGCTGTTCTAATAGCAGTTCTAATATCAGTTCTAATATCAGTTCTAATAGTAGTTCTAATAGCTGGTCTAATAGCAGTTGAAATAGCAGTTCTAATAGTAGTTCTAATAGCTGTTCTAATTGCAGTTCCAATAGCAGTTCTAATAGGAGTTCTAATAGCAGTTCTAATAGCAGTTCGAAAGCAGTTCTAATATCAGTTCTAATAGCAGTTCTAATAGCAGTTCGAATAGCGGTTCTAATAGTAGTGCTAATAGTTGGTCTAATAGCAGTTGTAGTAGCAGTTCTAATAGTAGTTCTAATAGCTGTTCTAATTGCAGTTCTAATAGCAATTCTAATATCAGTTCTAATAGCAGTTCAAATAGTAGTTCTAATAGCTGGTCTAATAGCAGTTGTAATAGCAGTTCTAATAGTAGTTCTAATAGCTGTTCTAATTGCAGTTCCAATAGCAGTTCTAAAAGGAGTACTAATAGCAGTTCTAATAGCAGTTCGAAAGCAGTTCTAATATCAGTTCTAACAGCAGTTCTAATAGCAGTTCTAATAGCAGTTCTAATAGCAGTTCAAAATCAGTTCTAATATCAGTTCTCACAGCAGTTCTAATATCTGTTCTAATAGCAGTTCTAATAGCAGTTCTAACAGCAGTTCTCACAGCAGTTCTAATAGCAGTTCTAATAGCAGTTCGAAAGCAGTTCTAATATCAGTTCTAATAGCAGTTCTAATAGCAGTTCTAACAGCAGTTCTAACAGCAGTTCTAATATCAGTTCTAACAGCAGTTTTAATAGCAGTTCTAATAGCAGTTCAAAATCAATTCTAATATCAGTTCTCACAGCAGTTCTAATAGCTGTTCTAATAGCTGTTTTAATAACAGTTCTAATAGCAGTTCGAAAGCAGTTCTAATATCTGTTCTAATAGCAGTTCTAATAGCAGTTCTAACAGCAGTTCTAATATCAGTTCTAACAGCAGTTCTAATAGCAGTTCTAATAGCAGTTCAAAATCAGTTCTAATATTAGTTCTCACAGCAGTTCTAATAGCTGTTCTAATAGCTGTGTTAATAACAGTTCTAATAGCAGTTCTAAAAGCAGTTCTAATAGCAGTTCTAATAGCAGTTCTAATAGCGGTTCTAATAGTAGTGCTAATAGTTGGTCTAATAGCAGTTGTAGTAGCAGTTCTAATAGTAGTTCTAATAGCTGTTCTATTTGCAGTTCTAATAGCAATTCTAATATCAGTTCAAAAGCAGTTCTAATAGCAGTTCTAATATCAGTTCTAATAGCAGTTCTAATATCCGTTCTAATACCTTTTCTAATAGCAGTTCTAACAGCAGATCTCCCAGCAGTTCTAACAACAGTTCTAATAGCAGTTCTAAGAGCAGTTCTAATATCAGTTCTAATATCAGTTCTAATAGTAGTTCTAATAGCTGGCCTAATAGCAGTTCTAATAGCAGTTCTAATAGTAGTTCTAATAGCTGTTATAATTGCAGTTCTAATAGCAGTTCTAATAGCTGGTCTAATGGCAGTTCTAACAGCAGTTCTAACAGCAGTTCTAATATCAGTTCTAACAGCAGGTCCAATAGCAGTTCTGTTCTAATAGTAGTTCTAATAGTAGTTCTAATATCAGTTCTAATAGCAGTTATAATAGCAGTTCTAAGAGCAGTTCTAATATCAGTTCTAATATCAGTTCTAATAGTAGTTCTAATAGCTGTTCTAATTGCAGTTCCAATAGCAGTTCTAATAGGAGTTCTAATAGCAGTTCTAATAGCAGTTCGAAAGCAGTTCTAATATCAGTTCTAATAGCAGTTCTAATAGCAGTTCTAACAGCAGTTCTAACAGCAGTTCTAATATCAGTTCTAACAGCAGTTCTAATAGCAGTTCTAATAGCAGTTCTAATAGCAGTTCAAAATCAGTTCTAATATTAGTTCTCACAGCAGTTCTAATAGCTGTTCTAATAGCTGTTTTAATGACAGTTCTAATAGCAGTTCTAAAAGCAGTTCTAATAGCAGTTCTAATAGCAGTTCTAATAGCGGTTCTAATAGTAGTGCTAATAGTTGGTCTAATAGCAGTTGTAGTAGCAGTTCTAATAGTAGTTCTAATAGCTGTTCTATTTGCAGTTCTAATAGCAATTCTAATATCAGTTCAAAAGCAGTTCTAATAGCAGTTCTAATATCAGTTCTAATAGCAGTTCTAATATCCGTTCTAATACCTTTTCTAATAGCAGTTCTAACAGCAGATCTCCCAGCAGTTCTAACAACAGTTCTAATAGCAGTTCTAAGAGCAGTTCTAATATCAGTTCTAATATCAGTTCTAATAGCAATTCTAAACGCTGTTTTAAAAGCAGTTCTAATATCAGTTCTAATAGCAGTTCTAATAGTAGTTCTAATAGCTGGCCTAATAGCAGTTCTAATAGCAGTTCTAATAGTAGTTCTAATAGCTGTTATAATTGCAGTTCTAATAGCAGTTCTAATAGCTGGTCTAATGGCAGTTCTAACAGCAGTTCTAACAGCAGTTCTAATATCAGTTCTAACAGCAGGTCCAATAGCAGTTCTGTTCTAATAGTAGTTCTAATAGCAGTTCTAATATCAGTTCTAATAGCAGTTATAATAGCAGTTCTAAGAGCAGTTCTAATATCAGTTCTAATAGCAGTTCTAAACGCTGTTCTAATAGCAGTTCTAATATCAGTTCTAATATCAGTTCTAATAGTAGTTCTAATAGCTGGTCTAATAGCAGTTGTAATAGCAGTTCTAATAGTAGTTCTAATAGCTGTTCTAATATCAGTTCTCACAGCAGTTCCAATAGCAGTTCTAAAAGGAGTTCTAATAGCAGTTCTAATAGCAGTTCAAAATCAGTTCTAATATCAGTTCTCACAGCAGTTCTAATAGCTGTTCTAATAGCTGTTTTAATAACAGTTCTAATAACAGTTCTAATAGCAGATCTAATAGCAGTTCTAATAGCGGTTCTAATAGTAGTGCTAATAGTTGGTCTAATAGCAGTTGTAATAGCAGTTCTAATAGTAGTTCTAATAGCTGTTCTAATTGCAGTTCTAATAGCTGGTCTAATGGCAGTTCTAACAGCAGTTCTAACAGCAGTTCTAATATAAGTTCTAACAGCAGTTCTAATATCAGTTCTAATAGCAGTTCTAATAGCTGGTCTAATAGCAGTTGAAATATCAGTTCTAATTGTAGTTCTAATAGCTGTTCTAATTGCAGTTTCAATAGCAGTTCTAATAGGAGTTCTAATAGCAGTTCTAATATCAGTTCTAACAGCAGTTCTAATAGCAGTTCTAATAGCAGTTCAAAATCAATTCTAATATCAGTTCTCTCAGCAGTTCTAATAGCTGTTCTAATAGCTGTTTTAATAACAGTTCTAATAGCAGTTCTAATAGCAGTTCGAAAGCAGTTCTAATATCAGTTCTAATAGCAGTTCTAATAGCAGTTCTAACAGCAGTTCTAACAGCAGTTCTAATATCAGTTCTAACAGCAGTTCTAATAGCAGTTCTAATAGCAGTTCTAATAGCAGTTCAAAATCAGTTCTAATATCAGTTCTCACAGCAGTTCTAATAGCTGTTCTAATAGCTGTGTTAATAACAGTTCTAATAGCAGTTCTAAAAGCAGTTCTAATAGAAGTTCTAATAGCAGTTCTAATAGCGGTTCTAATAGTAGTGCTAATAGTTGGTCTAATAGCAGTTGTAGTAGCAGTTCTAATAGTAGTTCTAATAGCTGTTCTATTTGCAGTTCTAATAGCAATTCTAATATCAGTTCAAAAGCAGTTCTAATAGCAGTTCTAATATCAGTTCTAATAGCAGTTCTAATATCCGTTCTAATACCTTTTCTAATAGCAGTTCTAACAGCAGATCTCCCAGCAGTTCTAACAACAGTTCTAATAACAGTTCTAAGAGCAGTTCTAATATCAGTTCTAATATCAGTTCTAATAGTAGTTCTAATAGCTGGCCTAATAGCAGTTCTAATAGCAGTTCTAATAGTAGTTCTAATATCAGTTCTAATATCAGTTCTAATAGTAGTTCTAATAGCTGTTCTAATTGCAGTTCCAATAGCAGTTCTAATAGGAGTTCTAATAGCAGTTCTAATAGCAGTTCGAAAGCAGTTCTAATATCAGTTCTAATAGCAGTTCTAATAGCAGTTCTAACAGCAGTTCTAACAGCAGTTCTAATATCAGTTCTAACAGCAGTTCTAATAGCAGTTCTAATAGCAGTTCAAAATCAATTCTAATATCAGTTCTCACAGCAGTTCTAATAGCTGTTCTAATAGCTGTTTTAATAACAGTTCTAATAGCAGTTCGAAAGCAGTTCTAATATCTGTTCTAATAGCAGTTCTAATAGCAGTTCTAACAGCAGTTCTAACAGCAGTTCTAATATCAGTTCTAACAGCAGTTCTAATAGCAGTTCTAATAGCAGTTCAGAATCAGTTCTAATATTAGTTCTCACAGCAGTTCTAATAGCTGTTCTAATAGCTGTTTTAATGACAGTTCTAATAGCAGTTCTAAAAGCAGTTCTAATAGCAGTTCTAATAGCAGTTCTAATAGCGGTTCTAATAGTAGTGCTAATAGTTGGTCTAATAGCAGTTGTAGTAGCAGTTCTAATAGTAGTTCTAATAGCTGTTCTATTTGCTGTTCTAATAGCAATTCTAATATCAGTTCAAAAGCAGTTCTAATAGCAGTTCTAATATCAGTTCTAATAGCAGTTCTAATATCCGTTCTAATACCTTTTCTAATAGCAGTTCTAACAGCAGATCTCCCAGCAGTTCTAACAACAGTTCTAATAGCAGTTCTAAGAGCAGTTCTAATATCAGTTCTAATATCAGTTCTAATAGCAATTCTAAACGCTGTTTTAAAAGCAGTTCTAATATCAGTTCTAATAGCAGTTCTAATAGTAGTTCTAATAGCTGGCCTAATAGCAGTTCTAATAGCAGTTCTGATAGTAGTTCTAATAGCTGTTATAATTGCAGTTCTAATAGCAGTTCTAATAGCTGGTCTAATGGCAGTTCTTACAGCAGTTCTAACAGCAGTTCTAATATCAGTTCTAACAGCAGGTCCAATAGCAGTTCTGTTCTAATAGTAGTTCTAATAGCAGTTCTAATATCAGTTCTAATAGCAGTTATAATAGCAGTTCTAAGAGCAGTTCTAATATCAGTTCTAATATCAGTTCTAATAGCAGTTCTAAACGCTGTTCTAATAGCAGTTCTAATATCAGTTCTAATATCAGTTCTAATAGTAGTTCTAATAGCTGGTCTAATAGCAGTTGTAATAGCAGTTCTAATAGTAGTTCTAATAGCTGTTCTAATATCAGTTCTCACAGCAGTTCCAATAGCAGTTCTAATAGGAGTTCTAATAGCAGTTCTAATAGCAGTTCAAAATCAGTTCTAATATCAGTTCTCACAGCAGTTCTAATAGCTGTTCTAATAGCTGTTTTAATAACAGTTCTAATAACAGTTCTAATGGCAGTTCTAATAGCAGTTCTAATAGCAGTTCTAATAGTAGTTCTAATAGCTGTTCTAATTGCAGTTCTAATAGCTGGTCTAATGGCAGTTCTAACAGCAGTTCTAACAGCAGTTCTAATATAAGTTCTAACAGCAGTTCTAATATCAGTTCTAATAGCAGTTCTAATAGCTGGTCTAATAGCAGTTGAAATATCAGTTCTAATAGTAGTTCTAATAGCTGTTCTAATTGCAGTTTCAATAGCAGTTCTAATAGGAGTTCTAATAGCAGTTCTAATAGCAGTTCGAAAGCAGTTCTAATATCAGTTCTAATAGCAGTTCTAATAGCAGTTCTAACAGCAGTTCTAACAGCAGTTCTAATATCAGTTCTAACAGCAGTTCTAATAGCAGTTCTAATAGCAGTTCAAAATCAATTCTAATATCAGTTCTCACAGCAGTTCTAATAGCTGTTTTAATAACAGTTCTAATAGCAGTTCTAATAGCAGTTCGAAAGCAGTTCTAATATCAGTTCTAATAGCAGTTCTAATAGCAGTTCTAACAGCAGTTCTAACAGCAGTTCTAATATCAGTTCTAACAGCAGTTCTAATAGCAGTTCTAATAGCAGTTCTAATAGCAGTTCTAATAGCAGTTCTAATAGCAGTTCTAATAGTAGTTCTAATAGCTGTTCTAATTGCAGTTCTAATAGCTGGTCTAATGGCAGTTCTAACAGCAGTTCTAACAGCAGTTCTAATATAAGTTCTAACAGCAGTTCTAATATCAGTTCTAATAGCAGTTCTAATAGCTGGTCTAATAGCAGTTGAAATATCAGTTCTAATAGTAGTTCTAATAGCTGTTCTAATTGCAGTTTCAATAGCAGTTCTAATAGGAGTTCTAATAGCAGTTCTAATAGCAGTTCGAAAGCAGTTCTAATATCAGTTCTAATAGCAGTTCTAATAGCAGTTCTAACAGCAGTTCTAACAGCAGTTCTAATATCAGTTCTAACAGCAGTTCTAATAGCAGTTCTAATAGCAGTTCAAAATCAATTCTAATATCAGTTCTCACAGCAGTTCTAATAGCTGTTCTAATAGCTGTTTTAATAACAGTTCTAATAGCAGTTCTAATAGCAGTTCGAAAGCAGTTCTAATATCAGTTCTAATAGCAGTTCTAATAGCAGTTCTAACAGCAGTTCTAACAGCAGTTCTAATATCAGTTCTAACAGCAGTTCTAATAGCAGTTCTAATAGCAGTTCTAATAGCAGTTCAAAATCAGTTCTAATATCAGTTCTCACAGCAGTTCTAATATCTGTTCTAATAGCAGTTCTAATAGCAGTTCTAACAGCAGTTCTAACAGCAGTTCTAATATCAGTTCTAACAGCAGTTCTAATAGCAGTTCTAATAGCAGTTCTAATAGCAGTTCTAATAGCAGTTCTAATAGCAGTTCAAAATCAGTTCTAATATCAGTTCTCACAGCAGTTCTAATAGCTGTTCTAATAGCTGTTTTAATAACAGTTCTAATAACAGTTCTAATAGCAGTTCTAATAGCAGTTCTAATAGCGGTTCTAATAGTAGTGCTAATAGTTGGTCTAATAGCAGTTGTAATAGCAGTTCTAATAGTAGTTCTAATAGCTGTTCTAATTGCAGTTCTAATAGCTGGTCTAATGGCAGTTCTAACAGCAGTTCTAACAGCAGTTCTAATATAAGTTCTAACAGCAGTTCGAATAGCAGTTCTGTTCTAATAGTAGTTCTAATAGCAGTTCTAATAGCAGTTCTAAACTCTGTTCTAATAGCAGTTCTAATATCAGTTCTAATAGCAGTTCTAATAGTAAATCTAATAGCTGGTCTAATAGCAGTTGAAATAGCAGTTCTAATAGTAGTTCTAATAGCTGTTTTAATTGCAGTTCCAATAGCAGTTCTAATAGGAGTTCTAATAGCAGTTGAATTATCAGTTCTAATAGTAGTTCTAATAGCTGTTCTAATTGCAGTTCCAATAGCAGTTCTAATAGGAGTTCTAATAGCAGTTCTAATAGCAGTTCGAAAGCAGTTCTAATATCAGTTCTAATAGCAGTTCTAACAGCAGTTCTAACAGCAGTTCTAATATCAGTTCTAACAGCAGTTCTAATAGCAGTTCTAATAGCAGTTCTAATAGCAGTTCTAATAGCAGTTCAAAATCAGTTCTAATATCAGTTCTCACAGCAGTTCTAATAGCTGTTTTAATAACAGTTCTAATAACAGTTCTAATAGCAGTTCTAATAGCAGTTCTAATAGCGGTTCTAATAGTAGTGCTAATAGTTGGTCTAATAGCAGTTGTAATAGCAGTTCTAATAGTAGTTCTAATAGCTGTTCTAATTGCAGTTCTAATAGCTGGTCTAATGGCAGTTCTAACAGCAGTTCTAACAGCAGTTCTAATATAAGTTCTAACAGCAGTTCCAATAGCAGTTCTGTTCTAATAGTAGTTCTAATAGCAGTTCTAATAGCAGTTCTAAACTCTGTTCTAATTGCAGTTCTAATATTAGTTCTAATAGCAGTTCTAATAGTAAATCTAATAGCTGGTCTAATAGCAGTTGAAATAGCAGTTCTAATAGTAGTTCTAATAGCTGTTCTAATTGCAGTTCCAATAGCAGTTCTAATAGGAGTTCTAATAGCAGTTCTAATAGCAGTTCGAAAGCAGTTCTAATATCAGTTCTAATAGCAGTTCTAATAGCAGTTCGAATAGCGGTTCTAATAGTAGTGCTAATAGTTGGTCTAATAGCAGTTGTAGTAGCAGTTCTAATAGTAGTTCTAATAGCTGTTCTAATTGCAGTTCTAATAGCAATTCTAATATCAGTTCTAATAGCAGTTCAAATAGTAGTTCTAATAGCTGGTCTAATAGCAGTTGTAATAGCAGTTCTAATAGTAGTTCTAATAGCTGTTCTAATTGCAGTTCCAATAGCAGTTCTAAAAGGAGTACTAATAGCAGTTCTAATAGCAGTTCGAAAGCAGTTCTAATATCAGTTCTAACAGCAGTTCTAATAGCAGTTCTAATAGCAGTTCTAATAGCAGTTCAAAATCAGTTCTAATATCAGTTCTCACAGCAGTTCTAATATCGGTTCTAATAGCAGTTCTAATAGCAGTTCTAACAGCAGTTCTAACAGCAGTTCTAATAGCAGTTCAAAATCAGTTCTAATATCAGTTCTCACAGCAGTTCTAATAGCTGTTCTAATAGCTGTTTTAATAACAGTTCTAATAACAGTTCTAATAGCGGTTCTAATAGTAGTGCTAATAGTTGGTCTAATAGCAGTTGTAATAGCAGTTCTAATAGTAGTTCTAATAGCTGTTCTAATTGCAGTTCTAATAGCTGGTCTAATGGCAGTTCTAACAGCAGTTCTAACAGCAGTTCTAATATAAGTTCTAACAGCAGTTCCAATAGCAGTTCTGTTCTAGTAGTAGTTCTAATAGCAGTTCTAACAGCAGTTCTAAACGCTGTTCTAATAGCAGTTCTAATATCAGTTCTAATATCAGTTCTAATAGCAGTTCTAATAGCTGGTCTAATAGCAGTTGAAATATCAGTTCTAATAGTAGTTCTAATAGCTGTTCTAATTGCAGTTCCAATAGCAGTTCTAATAGGAGTTCTAATAGCAGTTCTAATAGCAGTTCGAAAGCAGTTCTAATAGCAGTTCTAACAGCAGTTCTAACAGCAGTTCTAATATCAGTTCTAACAGCAGTTCTAATAGCAGTTCTAATAGCAGTTCAAAATCAATTCTAATATCAGTTCTCACAGCAGTTCTAATAGCTGTTCTAATAGCTGTTTTAATAACAGTTCTAATAGCAGTTCGAAAGCAGTTCTAATATCTGTTCTTATAGCAGTTCTAATAGCAGTTCTAACAGCAGTTCTAACAGCAGTTCTAATATCAGTTCTAACAGCAGTTCTAATAGCAGTTCTAATAGCAGTTCAAAATCAGTTCTAATATTAGTTCTCACAGCAGTTCTAATAGCTGTTCTAATAGCTGTTTTAATGACAGTTCTAATAGCAGTTCTAAAATCAATTCTAATATCAGTTCTCACAGCAGTTCTAATAGCTGTTCTAATAGCTGTTTTAATAACAGTTCTAATAGCAGTTCTAATAGCAGTTCGAAAGCAGTTCTAATATCAGTTCTAATAGCAGTTCTAATAGCAGTTCTAACAGCAGTTCTAACAGCAGTTCTAATATCAGTTCTAACAGCAGTTCTAATAGCAGTTCTAATAGCAGTTCTAATAGCAGTTCAAAATCAGTTCTAATATCAGTTCTCACAACAGTTCTAATATCTGTTCTAATAGCAGTTCTAATAGCAGTTCTAACAGCAGTTCTAACAGCAGTTCTAATATCAGTTCTAACAGCAGTTCTAATAGCAGTTCTAATAGCAGTTCTAATAGCAGTTCAAAATCAGTTCTAATATCAGTTCTCACAGCAGTTCTAATAGCTGTTCTAATAGCTGTTTTAATAACAGTTCTAATAACAGTTCTAATAGCAGTTCTAATAGCGGTTCTAATAGTAGTGCTAATAGTTGGTCTAATAGCAGTTGTAATAGCAGTTCTAATAGTAGTTCTAATAGCTGTTCTAATTGCAGTTCTAATAGCTGGTCTAATGGCAGTTCTAACAGCAGTTCTAACAGGAGTTCTAATATAAGTTCTAACAGCAGTTCCAATAGCAGTTCTGTTCTAATAGTAGTTCTAATAGCAGTTCTAATAGCAGTTCTAAACTCTGTTCTAATAGCAGTTCTAATATCAGTTCTAATAGCAGTTCTAATAGTAAATCTAATAGCTGGTCTAATAGCAGTTGAAATAGCAGTTCTAATAGTAGTTCTAATAGCTGTTCTAATTGCAGTTCCAATACCAGTTCTAATAGGAGTTCTAATAGCAGTTGAAATATCAGTTCTAATAGTAGTTCTAATAGCTGTTCTAATTGCAGTTCCAATAGCAGTTCTAATAGGAGTTCTAATAGCAGTTCTAATAGCAGTTCGAAAGCAGTTCTAATATCAGTTCTAATAGCAGTTCTAACAGCAGTTCTAACAGCAGTTCTAATATCAGTTCTAACAGCAGTTCTAATAGCAGTTCTAATAGCAGTTCAAAATCAATTCTAATATCAGTTCTCACAGCAGTTCTAATAGCTGTTCTAATAGCTGTTTTAATAACAGTTCTAATAGCAGTTCTAATAGCAGTTCGAAAGCAGTTCTAATATCAGTTCTAATAGCAGTTCTAATAGCAGTTCTAACAGCAGTTCTAACAGCAGTTCTAACAGCAGTTCTAATATCAGTTCTAACAGCAGTTCTAATAGCAGTTCTAATAGCAGTTCAAAATCAATTCTAATATCAGTTCTCACAGCAGTTCTAATAGCTGTTCTAATAGCTGTTTTAATAACAGTTCTAATAACAGTTCTAATAGCAGTTCGAAAGCAGTTCTAATATCAGTTCTAATAGCAGTTCTAATAGCAGTTCTAACAGCAGTTCTAACAGCAGTTCTAATATCAGTTCTAACAGCAGTTCTAATAGCAGTTCTAATAGCAGTTCAAAATCAGTTCTAATATCAGTTCTCACAGCAGTTCTAATATCTGTTCTAATAGCAGTTCTAATAGCAGTTCTAACAGCAGTTCTAATATCAGTTCTAACAGCAGTTCTAATAGCAGTTCTAATAGCAGTTCTAATAGCAGTTCTAATAGCAGTTCTAATAGCAGTTTAAAATCAGTTCTAATATCAGTTCTCACAGCAGTTCTAATAGCTGTTCTAATAGCTGTTTTAATAACAGTTCTAATAACAGTTCTAATAGCAGTTCTAATAGCAGTTCTAATAGCGGTTCTAATAGTAGTGCTAATAGTTGGTCTAATAGCAGTTGTAATAGCAGTTCTAATAGTAGTTCTAATAGCTGTTCTAATTGCAGTTCTAATAGCTGGTCTAATGGCAGTTCTAACAGCAGTTCTAACAGCAGTTCTAATATAAGTTCTAACAGCAGTTCCAATAGCAGTTCTGTTCTAATAGTAGTTCTAATAGCAGTTCTAATAGCAGTTCTAAACTCTGTTCTAATAGCAGTTCTAATATCAGTTCTAATAGCAGTTCTAATAGTAAATCTAATAGCTGGTCTAATAGCAGTTGAAATAGCAGTTCTAATAGTAGTTCTAATAGCTGTTCTAATTGCAGTTCCAATAGCAGTTCTAATAGGAGTTCTAATAGCAGTTCTAATAGCAGTTCGAAAGCAGTTCTAATATCAGTTCTAATAGCAGTTCTAATAGCAGTTCGAATAGCGGTTCTAATAGTAGTGCTAATAGTTGGTCTAATAGCAGTTGTAGTAGCAGTTCTAATAGTAGTTCTAATAGCTGTTCTAATTGCAGTTCTAATAGCAATTCTAATATCAGTTCTAATAGCAGTTCAAATAGTAGTTCTAATAGCTGGTCTAATAGCAGTTGTAATAGCAGTTCTAATAGTAGTTCTAATAGCTGTTCTAATTGCAGTTCCAATAGCAGTTCTAAAAGGAGTACTAATAGCAGTTCTAATAGCAGTTCGAAAGCAGTTCTAATATCAGTTCTAACAGCAGTTCTAATAGCAGTTCTAATAGCAGTTCTAATAGCAGTTCAAAATCAGTTCTAATATCAGTTCTCACAGCAGTTCTAATATCTGTTCTAATAGCAGTTCTAATAGCAGTTCTAACAGCAGTTCTAACAGCAGTTCTAATAGCAGTTCAAAATCAGTTCTAATATCAGTTCTCACAGCAGTTCTAATAGCTGTTCTAATAGCTTTTTTAATAACAGTTCTAATAACAGTTCTAATAGCGGTTCTAATAGTAGTGCTAATAGTTGGTCTAATAGCAGTTGTAATAGCAGTTCTAATAGTAGTTCTAATAGCTGTTCTAATTGCAGTTCTAATAGCTGGTCTAATGGCAGTTCTAACAGCAGTTCTAACAGCAGTTCTAATATAAGTTCTAACAGCAGTTCCAATAGCAGTTCTGTTCTAGTAGTAGTTCTAATAGCAGTTCTAACAGCAGTTCTAAACGCTGTTCTAATAGCAGTTCTAATATCAGTTCTAATATCAGTTCTAATAGCAGTTCTAATAGCTGGTCTAATAGCAGTTGAAATATCAGTTCTAATAGTAGTTCTAATAGCTGTTCTAATTGCAGTTCCAATAGCAGTTCTAATAGGAGTTCTAATAGCAGTTCTAATAGCAGTTCGAAAGCAGTTCTAATAGCAGTTCTAACAGCAGTTCTAACAGCAGTTCTAATATCAGTTCTAACAGCAGTTCTAATAGCAGTTCTAATAGCAGTTCAAAATCAATTCTAATATCAGTTCTCACAGCAGTTCTAATAGCTGTTCTAATAGCTGTTTTAATAACAGTTCTAATAGCAGTTCGAAAGCAGTTCTAATATCTGTTCTAATAGCAGTTCTAATAGCAGTTCTAACAGCAGTTCTAACAGCAGTTCTAATATCAGTTCTAACAGCAGTTCTAATAGCAGTTCTAATAGCAGTTCAAAATCTGTTCTAATATTAGTTCTCACAGCAGTTCTAATAGCTGTTCTAATAGCTGTTTTAATGACAGTTCTAATAGCAGTTCTAAAAGCAGTTCTAATAGCAGTTCTAATAGCAGTTCTAATAGCGGTTCTAATTGTAGTGCTAATAGTTGGTCTAATAGCAGTTGTAGTAGCAGTTCTAATAGTAGTTCTAATAGCTGTTCTATTTGCAGTTCTAATAGCAATTCTAATATCAGTTCAAAAGCAGTTCTAATAGCAGTTCTAATATCAGTTCTAATAGCAGTTCTAATATCCGTTCTAATACCTTTTCTAATTGCAGTTCTAACAGCAGATCTCCCAGCAGTTCTAACAACAGTTCTAATAGCAGTTCTAAGAGCAGTTCTAATATCAGTTCTAATATCAGTTCTAATAGCAATTCTAAACGCTGTTTTAAAAGCAGTTCTAATATCAGTTCTAATAGCAGTTCTAATAGTAGTTCTAATAGCTGGCCTAATAGCAGTTCTAATAGCAGTTCTAATATTAGTTCTAATAGCTGTTATAATTGCAGTTCTAATAGCAGTTCTAATAGCTGGTCTAATGGCAGTTCTAACAGCAGTTCTAACAGCAGTTCTAATATCAGTTCTAACAGCAGGTCCAATAGCAGTTCTGTTCTAATAGTAGTTCTAATAGCTGTTCTAATATCAGTTCTCACAGAAGTTCCAATAGCAGTTCTAATAGGAGTTCTAATAGCAGTTCTAATAGCAGTTCGAAAGCAGTTCTAATATCAGTTCTAATAGCAGTTCTAATATCAGTTCTAACAGCAGTTCTAATAGCAGTTCTAATAGCAGTTCAAAATCAGTTTTAATATCAGTTCTCACTGCAGTTCTAATATCTGTTCTAATAGCAGTTCTAATAGCAGTTCTAACAGCAGTTCTAACAGCAGTTCAAATATCAGTTCTAACAGCAGTTCTAATAGCAGTTCTAATAGAAGTTCTAATAGCAGTTCTAATAGCGGTTCTAATAGTAGTGCTAATAGCTGGTCTAATAGCAGTTGTAATAGCAGTTCTAATAGTAGTTCTAATAGCTGTTCTAATTGCAGTTCTAATTGCAATTCTAATATCAGTTCAAAAGCAGTTCTAATAGGAGTTCTAATAGTAGTTCTAATAGCTGGTCTAATAGTATTTCTAATAGCAGTTCAAAATCAGTTCTAATATCAGTTCTCACAGCAGTTCTAATAGTAGTTCTAATAGCTGTTCTAATAGCAATTCAAAAGCAGTTCTAATATCAGTTCTAATAGCAGTTCTAATATCCGTTCTAATACCTTTTCTAATAGTAGTTCTAACAGCAGATCTCCCAGCAGTTCTAACAACAGTTCTAATAGCAGTTCTAAGAGCAGTTCTAATATCAGTTCTAATATCAGTTCTAATAGCAGTTCTAAACGCTGTTTTAAAAGCAGTTCTAATATCAGTTCTAATAGCAGTTCTAATAGCTGGTCTAATAGCAGTTGTAATAGCAGTTCTAATAGTAGTTCTAATAGCTGTTATAATTGCAGTTCTAATAGCAGTTCTAATAGCAGTTCTAGCAGCAGTTCTAACAGCAGTTCTAATATCAGTTCTAACAGCAGTTCTAATAGCAGTTCTAATAGCAGTTCTAACAGCAGTTCTAACAGCAGTTCTAACAGCAGTTCTAATATCAGTTCTAACAGCAGTTCTAATAGCAGTTCTAATAGCAGTTCTAACAGCAGTTCTAACAGCAGTTCTAATAACAGTTCTAATAGCAGTTCTAATAGCAGTTCTAATAGCAGTTCTAATAGCAGTTCAAAATCAGTTCTAATATCAGTTCTCACAGCAGTTTTAATAGCTGTTCTAATAGCTGTTTTAATAACAGTTCTAATAACAGTTCTAATAGCAGTTTTAATAGCAGTTCTAATAGCGGTTCTAATAGTAGTGCTAATAGTTGGTCTAATAGCAGTTGTAATAGCAGTTGTAATAGCAGTTCTAATAGTAGTTCTAATAGCTGTTCTAGTTGCAGTTCTAATAGCTGGTCTAATGGCAGTTCTAACAGCAGTTCTAACAGCAGTTCTAATATAAGTTCTAACAGCAGTTCCAATAGCAGTTCTGTTCTAATAGTAGTTCTAATAGCAGTTCTAATAGCAGTTCTAAACGCTGTTCTAATAGCAGTTCTATTATCAGTTCTAATAGCAGTTTTAATAGTAGTTCTAATAGCTGGTCTAATAGCAGTTGAAATAGCAGTTCTAATAGTAGTTCTAATAGCTGTTCTAATTGCAGTTCCAATAGCAGTTCTAATAGGAGTTCTAATAGCAGTTCTAATAGCAGTTCGAAAGCAGTTCTAATATCAGTTCTAATATCAGTTCTAATAGCAGTTCTAATAGCAGTTCTAACTGCAGTTCTAACAGCAGTTCTAATATCAGTTCTAACAGCAGTTCTAATAGCAGTTCTAATAGCAGTTCAAAATCAATTCTAATATCAGTTCTCACAGCAGTTCTAATAGCAGTTCTAATAGCTGTTTTAATAACAGTTCTAATAGCAGTTCGAATGCAGTTCTAATATCTGTTCTAATAGCAGTTCTAATAGCAGTTCTAACAGCAGTTCTAACAGCATTTCTAATATCAGTTCTAACAGCAGTTCTAATAGCAGTTCTAATAGCAGTTCAAAATCAGTTCTAATATCAGTTCTCACAGCAGTTCTAATAGCTGTTCTAATAGCTGTTTTAATAACAGTTCTAATAGCAGTTCTAATAGCAGTTCTAATAGCAGTTTTAATAGCGGTTCTAATAGTAGTGCTAATAGTTGGTCTAATAGCAGTTGTAATAGCAGTTCTAATAGTAGTTCTATTAGCTGTTCTAATTGCAGTTCTAATAGCAATTCTAATATCAGTTCAAAAGCAGTTCTAATAGCAGTTCTAATATCAGTTCTAATAGCTGTTCTAATAGCAGTTCTAATATCAGTTCTAATAGCAGTACTAATAGTAGTTCTAATAGCTGGTCTAATAGTATTTCTAATAGCAGTTCATAATCAGTTCTAATAGCAGTTCTCACAGCAGTTCTAATAGTAGTTCTAATAGCTGTTCTAATAGCAATTCAAAAGCAGTTCTAATATCAGTTCTAATAGCAGTTCTAACAGCAGTTCTAATAGTAGTTCTAATAGCTGTTCTAATAGCAGTTCAAAAGCAGTTCTAATATCAGTTCTATATCAGTTCTAATAGCAGTTCTAATATCAGTTCTAATATCAGTTCAAATAGCAGTTCAAATATCAGTTCTCACAGCAGTTCTAATATCTGTTCTAATAGCAGTTCTAATAGCAGTTCTAACAGCAGTTCAAAAGCAGTTCTAACATTAGTTCTAATAGCAGTTCTAATAGTAGTTCTAACAGCAGTTCTAATATCAGTTCTAACAGCAGTTCTAATAGCAGTTCTAATAGCAGTTCAAAATCAATTCTAATATCAGTTCTCACAGCAGTTCTAATAGCTGTTCTAATAGCTGTTTTAATAACAGTTCTAATAGCAGTTCGAAAGCAGTTCTAATATCTGTTCTAATAGCAGTTCTAATAGCAGTTCTAACAGCAGTTCTAACAGCAGTTCTAATATCAGTTCTAACAGCAGTTCTAATAGCAGTTCTTATAGCAGTTCAAAATCAGTTCTAATATTAGTTCTCACAGCAGTTCTAATAGCTGTTCTAATAGCTGTTTTAATAACAGTTCTAATAGCAGTTCTAAAAGCAGTTCTAATAGCAGTTCTAATAGCAGTTCTAATAGCGGTTCTAATAGTAGTGCTAATAGTTGGTCTAATAGCAGTTGTAGTAGCAGTTCTAATAGTAGTTCTAATAGCTGTTCTAATTGCAGTTCTAATAGCAATTCTAATATCAGTTCAAAAGCAGTTCTAATAGCAGTTCTATTATCAGTTCTAATAGCAGTTCTAATATCCGTTCTAATACCTTTTCTAATAGCAGTTATAACAGCAGATCTCCCAGCAGTTCTAACAACAGTTCTAATAGCAGTTCTAAGAGCAGTTCTAATATCAGTTCTAATATCAGTTCTAATAGCAGTTCTAAACGCTGTTTTAAAAGCAGTTCTAATATCAGTTCTAATAGCAGTTCTAATAGTAGTTCTAATAGCTGGCCTAATAGCAGTTCTAATAGCAGTTCTAATAGTAGTTCTAATAGCTGTTATAATCGCAGTTCTAATAGCAGTTCTAATAGCAGTTGTAATAGCAGTTGTAATGGCAGTTCTAACAGCAGTTCTAATATCAGTTCTAACAGCAGTTCCAATTGCAGTTATGTTCTAATAGTAGTTCTAATAGCAGTTCTAATATAAGTTCTAATAGCTGTTTTAATAGCAGTTCTAATAGCAGTTCAAAATCAGTTCTAATATCAGTACTCACAGCAGTTCTAATAGCTGTTCTAATAGCAGTTCAAAAGCAGTTCTAATATCAGTTCTATATCAGTTCTAATAGCAGTTCTAATATCAGTTCTAATAGCAGTTCTAATATCAGTTCTAATAGCAGTTCAAATATCAGTTCTAATAGCAGTTCAAAAGCAGTTCTAACATTAGTTCTAACATCAGTTCTAATAGCAGTTCTAATATCAGTTCTAACAGCAGTTCTAATATCATTTCTAACATCAGTTCTAATAGCAGTTCTAATACCAGTTCTAACAGCAGTTCTAATATCATTTCTAACAGCAGTTCTAATAGCAGTTCTAATAGCAGTTCTAATAGCAGTTCAAAATCAGTTCTAATATCAGTTCTCACAGCAGTTTTAATAGCTGTTCTAATAGCTGTTTTAATAACAGTTCTAATAACAGTTCTAATAGCAGTTCTAATAGCAGTTCTAATAGCGGTTCTAATAGTAGTGCTAATAGTTGGTCTAATAGCAGTTGTAATAGCAGTTGTAATAGCAGTTCTAATAGTAGTTCTAATAGCTGTTCTAATTGCAGTTCTAATAGCTGGTCTAATGGCAGTTCTAACAGCAGTTCTAACAGCAGTTCTAATATAAGTTCTAACAGCAGTTCCAATAGCAGTTCTGTTCTAATAGTAGTTCTAATAGCAGTTCTAATAGCAGTTCTAAACGCTGTTCTAATAGCAGTTCTATTATCAGTTCTAATAGCAGTTCTAATAGTAGTTCTAATAGCTGGTCTAATAGCAGTTGAAATAGCAGTTCTAATAGTAGTTCTAATAGCTGTTCTAATTGCAGTTCCAATAGCATTTCTAATAGGAGTTCTAATAGCAGTTCTAATAGCTTTTCTAATAGTAGTTCTAACAGCAGATCTCCCAGCAGTTCTAACAACAGTTCTAATAGCAGTTCTAAGAGCAGTTCTAATATCAGTTCTAATATCAGTTCTAATAGCAGTTCTAAACGCTGTTTTAAAAGCAGTTCTAATATCAGTTCTAATAGCAGTTCTAATAGCTGGTCTAATAGCAGTTGTAATAGCAGTTCTAATAGTAGTTCTAATAGCTGTTATAATTGCAGTTCTAATAGCAGTTCTAATAGCAGTTCTAGCAGCAGTTCTAACAGCAGTTCTAATATCAGTTCTAACAGCAGTTCTAATAGCAGTTCTAATAGCAGTTCTAACAGCAGTTCTAACAGCAGTTCTAATATCAGTTCTAACAGCAGTTCTAATAGCAGTTCTAATAGCAGTTCTAACAGCAGTTCTAACAGCAGTTCTAATATCATTTCTAACAGCAGTTCTAATAGCAGTTCTAATAGCAGTTCTAATAGCAGTTCAAAATCAGTTCTAATATCAGTTCTCACAGCAGTTTTAATAGCTGTTCTAATAGCTGTTTTAATAACAGTTCTAATAACAGTTCTAATAGCAGTTCTAATAGCAGTTCTAATAGCGGTTCTAATAGTAGTGCTAATAGTTGGTCTAATAGCAGTTGTAATAGCAGTTGTAATAGCAGTTCTAATAGTAGTTCTAATAGCTGTTCTAGTTGCAGTTCTAATAGCTGGTCTAATGGCAGTTCTAACAGCAGTTCTAATATAAGTTCTAACAGCAGTTCCAATAGCAGTTCTGTTCTAATAGTAGTTCTAATAGCAGTTCTAATAGCAGTTATAAACGCTGTTCTAATAGCAGTTCTATTATCAGTTCTAATAGCAGTTCTAATAGTAGTTCTAATAGCTGGTCTAATAGCAGTTGAAATAGCAGTTCTAATAGTATTTCTAATAGCTGTTCTAATTGCAGTTCCAATAGCAGTTCTAATAGGAGTTCTAATAGCAGTTCTAATAGCAGTTCGAAAGCAGTTCTAATATCAGTTCTAATATCAGTTCTAATAGCAGTTCTAATAGCAGTTCTAACTGCAGTTCTAACAGCAGTTCTAATATCAGTTCTAACAGCAGTTCTAATAGCAGTTCTAATAGCAGTTCAAAATCAATTCTAATATCAGTTCTCACAGCAGTTCTAATAGCAGTTCTAATAGCTGTTTTAATAACAGTTCTAATAGCAGTTGGAATGCAGTTCTAATATCTGTTCTAATAGCAGTTCTAATAGCAGTTCTAACAGCAGTTCTAACAGCAGTTCTAATATCAGTTCTAACAGCAGTTCTAATAGCAGTTCTAATAGCAGTTCAAAATCAGTTCTAATATCAGTTCTCACAGCAGTTCTAATAGCTGTTCTAATAGCTGTTTTAATAACAGTTCTAATAGCAGTTCTAATAGCAGTTCTAATAGCAGTTTTAATAGCGGTTCTAATAGTAGTGCTAATAGTTGGTCTAATAGCAGTTGTAATAGCAGTTCTAATAGTAGTTCTAATAGCTGTTCTAATTGCAGTTCTAATAGCAATTCTAATATCAGTTCAAAAGCAGTTCTAATAGCAGTTCTAATATCAGTTCTAATAGCTGTTCTAATAGCAGTTCTAATATCAGTTCTAATAGCAGTACTAATAGTAGTTCTAATAGCTGGTCTAATAGTATTTCTAATAGCAGTTCATAATCAGTTCTAATAGCAGTTCTCACAGCAGTTCTAATAGTAGTTCTAATAGCTGTTCTAATAGCAATTCAAAAGCAGTTCTAATATCAGTTCTAATAGCAGTTCTAACAGCAGTTCTAATAGTAGTTCTAATAGCTGTTCTAATAGCAGTTCAAAAGCAGTTCTAATATCAGTTCTATATCAGTTCTAATAGCAGTTCTAATATCAGTTCTAATATCAGTTCAAATAGCAGTTCAAATATCAGTTCCCACAGCAGTTCTAATATCTGTTCTAATAGCAGTTCTAATAGCAGTTCTAACAGCAGTTCAAAAGCAGTTGTAACATTAGTTCTAATAGCAGTTCTAATAGTAGTTCTAACAGCAGTTCTAATATCAGTTCTAACAGCAGTTCTAATAGCAGTTCTAATAGCAGTTCAAAATCAATTCTAATATCAGTTCTCACAGCAGTTCTAATAGCTGTTCTAATAGCTGTTTTAATAACAGTTCTAATAGCAGTTCGAAAGCAGTTCTAATATCTGTTCTAATAGCAGTTCTAATAGCAGTTCTAACAGCAGTTCTAACAGCAGTTCTAATATCAGTTCTAACAGCAGTTCTAATAGCAGTTCTAATAGCAGTTCAAAATCAGTTCTAATATTAGTTCTCACAGCAGTTCTAATAGCTGTTCTAATAGCTGTTTTAATAACAGTTCTAATAGCAGTTCTAAAAGCAGTTCTAATAGCAGTTCTAATAGCAGTTCTAATAGCGGTTCTAATAGTAGTGCTAATAGTTGGTCTAATAGCAGTTGTAGTAGCAGTTCTAATAGTAGTTCTAATAGCTGTTCTAATTGCAGTTCTAATAGCAATTCTAATATCAGTTCAAAAGCAGTTCTAATAGCAGTTCTATTATCAGTTCTAATAGCAGTTCTAATATCCGTTCTAATACCTTTTCTAATAGCAGTTATAACAGCAGATCTCCCAGCAGTTCTAACAACAGTTCTAATAGCAGTTCTAAGAGCAGTTATAATATCAGTTCTAATATCAGTTCTAATAGCAGTTCTAAACGCTGTTTTAAAAGCAGTTCTAATATCAGTTCTAATAGCAGTTCTAATAGTAGTTCTAATAGCTGGCCTAATAGCAGTTCTAATAGCAGTTCTAATAGTAGTTCTAATAGCTGTTATAATCGCAGTTCTAATAGCAGTTCTAATAGCAGTTGTAATAGCAGTTGTAATGGCAGTTCTAACAGCAGTTCTAACAGCAGTTCTAATATCAGTTCTAACAGCAGTTCCAATTGCAGTTATGTTCTAATAGTAGTTCTAATAGCAGTTCTAATATAAGTTCTAATAGCTGTTTTAATAGCAGTTCTAATAGCAGTTCAAAATCAGTTCTAATATCAGTACTCACAGCAGTTCTAATAGCTGTTCTAATAGCAGTTCAAAAGCAGTTCTAATATCAGTTCTATATCAGTTCTAATAGCAGTTCTAATATCAGTTGTAATAGCAGTTGTAATAGCAGTTCTAATAGTAGTTCTAATAGCTGTTCTAATTGCAGTTCTAATAGCTGGTCTAATGGCAGTTCTAACAGCAGTTCTAACAGCAGTTCTAACAGCAGTTCTAATATAAGTTCTAACAGCAGTTCCAATAGCAGTTCTGTTCTAATAGTAGTTTTAATAGCAGTTCTAAACGCTGTTCTAATAGCAGTTCTATTATCAGTTCTAATAGCAGTTCTAATAGTAGTTCTAATAGCTGGTCTAATAGCAGTTGAAATAGCAGTTCTAATAGTAGTTCTAATAGCTGTTCTAATTGCAGTTCCAATAGCAGTTCTAATAGGAGTTC
Source organism: Troilus luridus (assembly GCA_964056705.1). Taxonomy (NCBI): domain Eukaryota; kingdom Metazoa; phylum Arthropoda; class Insecta; order Hemiptera; family Pentatomidae; genus Troilus; species Troilus luridus. The sequence continues at coordinate 134,232 of CAXKTH010000143.1, forward strand.
TAATAGCAGTTCTAATAGCTTTTCTAATAGTAGTTCTAACAGCAGATCTCCCAGCAGTTCTAACAACAGTTCTAATAGCAGTTCTAAGAGCAGTTCTAATATCAGTTCTAATATCAGTTCTAATAGCAGTTCTAAACGCTGTTTTAAAAGCAGTTCTAATATCAGTTCTAATAGCAGTTCTAATAGCTGGTCTAATAGCAGTTGTAATAGCAGTTCTAATAGTAGTTCTAATAGCTGTTATAATTGCAGTTCTAATAGCAGTTCTAATAGCAGTTCTAGCAGCAGTTCTAACAGCAGTTCTAATATCAGTTCTAACAGCAGTTCTAATAGCAGTTCTAATAGCAGTTCTAACAGCAGTTCTAACAGCAGTTCTAATATCAGTTCTAACATCAGTTCTAATAGCAGTTCTAATATCAGTTCTAACAGCAGTTCAAATAGCTGTTCTAATAGCTGTGTTAATAGCAGTTGTAATAGCAGCTCTAATAGCAGTTCCAATAGCAGTTCGAATAGCAGTTCTGTTCTAATAGCAGTTCTAATAGCAGTTCTAATAGCAGTTCTAATAGCAGTTCTAATAACAGTTCGAAAGCAGTTCTAACAGCAGTTCTAATATCAGTTCTAACAGCAGTTCTAATAGCAGTTCTAATAGCAGTTCTAATAGCAGTTCTAATAGCAGTTCTAATAGCAGTTCTAATAGTAGTTCTAATAGCTGTTCTAATTGCAGTTCTAATAGCTGGTCTAATGGCAGTTCTAACAGCAGTTCTAACAGCAGTTCTAATATAAGTTCTAACAGCAGTTCTAATATCAGTTCTAATAGCAGTTCTAATAGCTGGTCTAATAGCAGTTGAAATATCAGTTCTAATAGTAGTTCTAATAGCTGTTCTAATTGCAGTTTCAATAGCAGTTCTAATAGGAGTTCTAATAGCAGTTCTAATAGCAGTTCGAAAGCAGTTCTAATATCAGTTCTAATAGCAGTTCTAATAGCAGTTCTAACAGCAGTTCTAACAGCAGTTCTAATATCAGTTCTAACAGCAGTTCTAATAGCAGTTCTAATAGCAGTTCAAAATCAATTCTAATATCAGTTCTCACAGCAGTTCTAATAGCTGTTCTAATAGCTGTTTTAATAACAGTTCTAATAGCAGTTCTAATAGCAGTTCGAAAGCAGTTCTAATATCAGTTCTAATAGCAGTTCTAATAGCAGTTCTAACAGCAGTTCTAACAGCAGTTCTAATATCAGTTCTAACAGCAGTTCTAATAGCAGTTCTAATAGCAGTTCTAATAGCAGTTCAAAATCAGTTCTAATATCAGTTCTCACAGCAGTTCTAATATCTGTTCTAATAGCAGTTCTAATAGCAGTTCTAACAGCAGTTCTAACAGCAGTTCTAATATCAGTTCTAACAGCAGTTCTAATAGCAGTTCTAATAGCAGTTCTAATAGCAGTTCTAATAGCAGTTCAAAATCAGTTCTAATATCAGTTCTCACAGCAGTTCTAATAGCTGTTCTAATAGCTGTTTTAATAACAGTTCTAATAACAGTTCTAATAGCAGTTCTAATAGCAGTTCTAATAGCGGTTCTAATAGTAGTGCTAATAGTTGGTCTAATAGCAGTTGTAATAGCAGTTCTAATAGTAGTTCTAATAGCTGTTCTAATTGCAGTTCTAATAGCTGGTCTAATGGCAGTTCTAACAGCAGTTCTAACAGCAGTTCTAATATAAGTTCTAACAGCAGTTCGAATAGCAGTTCTGTTCTAATAGTAGTTCTAATAGCAGTTCTAATAGCAGTTCTAAACTCTGTTCTAATAGCAGTTCTAATATCAGTTCTAATAGCAGTTCTAATAGTAAATCTAATAGCTGGTCTAATAGCAGTTGAAATAGCAGTTCTAATAGTAGTTCTAATAGCTGTTTTAATTGCAGTTCCAATAGCAGTTCTAATAGGAGTTCTAATAGCAGTTGAAATATCAGTTCTAATAGTAGTTCTAATAGCTGTTCTAATTGCAGTTCCAATAGCAGTTCTAATAGGAGTTCTAATAGCAGTTCTAATAGCAGTTCGAAAGCAGTTCTAATATCAGTTCTAATAGCAGTTCTAACAGCAGTTCTAACAGCAGTTCTAATATCAGTTCTAACAGCAGTTCTAATAGCAGTTCTAATAGCAGTTCAAAATCAATTCTAATATCAGTTCTCACAGCAGTTCTAATAGCTGTTCTAATAGCTGTTTTAATAACAGTTCTAATAGCAGTTCTAATAGCAGTTCGAAAGCAGTTCTAATATCAGTTCTAATAGCAGTTCTAATAGCAGTTCTAACAGCAGTTCTAACAGCAGTTCTAATATCAGTTCTAACAGCAGTTCTAATAGCAGTTCTAATAGCAGTTCTAATAGCAGTTCAAAATCAGTCCTAATATCAGTTCTCACAGCAGTTCTAATATCTGTTCTAATAGCAGTTCTAATAGCAGTTCTAACAGCAGTTCTAACAGCAGTTCTAATATCAGTTCTAACAGCAGTTCTAATAGCAGTTCTAATAGCAGTTCTAATAGCAGTTCTAATAGCAGTTCTAATAGCAGTTCAAAATCAGTTCTAATATCAGTTCTCACAGCAGTTCTAATAGCTGTTCTAATAGCTGTTTTAATAACAGTTCTAATAACAGTTCTAATAGCAGTTCTAATAGCAGTTCTAATAGCGGTTCTAATAGTAGTGCTAATAGTTGGTCTAATAGCAGTTGTAATAGCAGTTCTAATAGTAGTTCTAATAGCTGTTCTAATTGCAGTTCTAATAGCTGGTCTAATGGCAGTTCTAACAGCAGTTCTAACAGCAGTTCTAATATAAGTTCTAACAGCAGTTCCAATAGCAGTTCTGTTCTAATAGTAGTTCTAATAGCAGTTCTAATAGCAGTTCTAAACTCTGTTCTAATAGCAGTTCTAATATTAGTTCTAATAGCAGTTCTAATAGTAAATCTAATAGCTGGTCTAATAGCAGTTGAAATAGCAGTTCTAATAGTAGTTCTAATAGCTGTTCTAATTGCAGTTCCAATAGCAGTTCTAATAGGAGTTCTAATAGCAGTTCTAATAGCAGTTCGAAAGCAGTTCTAATATCAGTTCTAATAGCAGTTCTAATAGCAGTTCGAATAGCGGTTCTAATAGTAGTGCTAATAGTTGGTCTAATAGCAGTTGTAGTAGCAGTTCTAATAGTAGTTCTAATAGCTGTTCTAATTGCAGTTCTAATAGCAATTCTAATATCAGTTCTAATAGCAGTTCAAATAGTAGTTCTAATAGCTGGTCTAATAGCAGTTGTAATAGCAGTTCTAATAGTAGTTCTAATAGCTGTTCTAATTGCAGTTCCAATAGCAGTTCTAAAAGGAGTACTAATAGCAGTTCTAATAGCAGTTCGAAAGCAGTTCTAATATCAGTTCTAACAGCAGTTCTAATAGCAGTTCTAATAGCAGTTCTAATAGCAGTTCAAAATCAGTTCTAATATCAGTTCTCACAGCAGTTCTAATATCTGTTCTAATAGCAGTTCTAATAGCAGTTCTAACAGCAGTTCTAACAGCAGTTCTAATAGCAGTTCAAAATCAGTTCTAATATCAGTTCTCACAGCAGTTCTAATAGCTGTTCTAATAGCTGTTTTAATAACAGTTCTAATAACAGTTCTAATAGCGGTTCTAATAGTAGTGCTAATAGTTGGTCTAATAGCAGTTGTAATAGCAGTTCTAATAGTAGTTCTAATAGCTGTTCTAATTGCAGTTCTAATAGCTGGTCTAATGGCAGTTCTAACAGCAGTTCTAACAGCAGTTCTAATATAAGTTCTAACAGCAGTTCCAATAGCAGTTCTGTTCTAGTAGTAGTTCTAATAGCAGTTCTAACAGCAGTTCTAAACGCTGTTCTAATAGCAGTTCTAATATCAGTTCTAATATCAGTTCTAATAGCAGTTCTAATAGCTGGTCTAATAGCAGTTGAAATATCAGTTCTAATAGTAGTTCTAATAGCTGTTCTAATTGCAGTTCCAATAGCAGTTCTAATAGGAGTTCTAATAGCAGTTCTAATAGCAGTTCGAAAGCAGTTCTAATAGCAGTTCTAACAGCAGTTCTAACAGCAGTTCTAATATCAGTTCTAACAGCAGTTCTAATAGCAGTTCTAATAGCAGTTCAAAATCAATTCTAATATCAGTTCTCACAGCAGTTCTAATAGCTGTTCTAATAGCTGTTTTAATAACAGTTCTAATAGCAGTTCGAAAGCAGTTCTAATATCTGTTCTTATAGCAGTTCTAATAGCAGTTCTAACAGCAGTTCTAACAGCAGTTCTAATATCAGTTCTAACAGCAGTTCTAATAGCAGTTCTAATAGCAGTTCAAAATCAGTTCTAATATTAGTTCTCACAGCAGTTCTAATAGCTGTTCTAATAGCTGTTTTAATGACAGTTCTAATAGCAGTTCTAAAATCAATTCTAATATCAGTTCTCACAGCAGTTCTAATAGCTGTTCTAATAGCTGTTTTAATAACAGTTCTAATAGCAGTTGTAATAGCAGTTCGAAAGCAGTTCTAATATCAGTTCTAATAGCAGTTCTAATAGCAGTTCTAACAGCAGTTCTAACAGCAGTTCTAATATCAGTTCTAACAGCAGTTCTAATAGCAGTTCTAATAGCAGTTCTAATAGCAGTTCAAAATCAGTTCTAATATCAGTTCTCACAACAGTTCTAATATCTGTTCTAATAGCAGTTCTAATAGCAGTTCTAACAGCAGTTCTAACAGCAGTTCTAATATCAGTTCTAACAGCAGTTCTAATAGCAGTTCTAATAGCAGTTCTAATAGCAGTTCTAATAGCAGTTCTAATAGCAGTTCAAAATCAGTTCTAATATCAGTTCTCACAGCAGTTCTAATAGCTGTTCTAATAGCTGTTTTAATAACAGTTCTAATAACAGTTCTAATAGCAGTTCTAATAGCAGTTCTAATAGCGGTTCTAATAGTAGTGCTAATAGTTGGTCTAATAGCAGTTGTAATAGCAGTTCTAATAGTAGTTCTAATAGCTGTTCTAATTGCAGTTCTAATAGCTGGTCTAATGGCAGTTCTAACAGCAGTTCTAACAGCAGTTCTAATATAAGTTCTAACAGCAGTTCCAATAGCAGTTCTGTTCTAATAGTAGTTCTAATAGCAGTTCTAATAGCAGTTCTAAACTCTGTTCTAATAGCAGTTCTAATATCAGTTCTAATAGCAGTTCTAATAGTAAATCTAATAGCTGGTCTAATAGCAGTTGAAATAGCAGTTCTAATAGTAGTTCTAATAGCTGTTCTAATTGCAGTTCCAATACCAGTTCTAATAGGAGTTCTAATAGCAGTTGAAATATCAGTTCTAATAGTAGTTCTAATAGCTGTTCTAATTGCAGTTCCAATAGCAGTTCTAATAGGAGTTCTAATAGCAGTTCTAATAGCAGTTCGAAAGCAGTTCTAATATCAGTTCTAATAGCAGTTCTAACAGCAGTTCTAACAGCAGTTCTAATATCAGTTCTAACAGCAGTTCTAATAGCAGTTCTAATAGCAGTTCAAAATCAATTCTAATATCAGTTCTCACAGCAGTTCTAATAGCTGTTCTAATAGCTGTTTTAATAACAGTTCTAATAGCAGTTCTAATAGCAGTTCGAAAGCAGTTCTAATATCAGTTCTAATAGCAGTTCTAATAGCAGTTCTAACAGCAGTTCTAACAGCAGTTCTAATATCAGTTCTAACAGCAGTTCTAATAGCAGTTGAAATAGCAGTTCTAATAGTAGTTCTAATAGCTGTTCTAATTGCAGTTCCAATACCAGTTCTAATAGGAGTTCTAATAGCAGTTGAAATATCAGTTCTAATAGTAGTTCTAATAGCTGTTCTAATTGCAGTTCCAATAGCAGTTCTAATAGGAGTTCTAATAGCAGTTCTAATAGCAGTTCGAAAGCAGTTCTAATATCAGTTCTAATAGCAGTTCTAACAGCAGTTCTAACAGCAGTTCTAATATCAGTTCTAACAGCAGTTCTAATAGCAGTTCTAATAGCAGTTCAAAATCAATTCTAATATCAGTTCTCACAGCAGTTCTAATAGCTGTTCTAATAGCTGTTTTAATAACAGTTCTAATAGCAGTTCTAATAGCAGTTCGAAAGCAGTTCTAATATCAGTTCTAACAGCAGTTCTAATAGCAGTTCTAATAGCAGTTCAAAATCAGTTCTAATATTAGTTCTCACAGCAGTTCTAATAGCTGTTCTAATAGCTGTTTTAATGACAGTTCTAATAGCAGTTCTAAAATCAATTCTAATATCAGTTCTCACAGCAGTTCTAATAGCTGTTCTAATAGCTGTTTTAATAACAGTTCTAATAGCAGTTCTAATAGCAGTTCGAAAGCAGTTCTAATATCAGTTCTAATAGCAGTTCTAATATCAGTTCTAATAGCAGTTCTAATAGCAGTTCTAACAGCAGTTCTAACAGCAGTTCTAATATCAGTTCTAACAGCAGTTCTAATAGCAGTTCTAATAGCAGTTCTAATAGCAGTTCAAAAGCAGTTCTAATATCAGTTCTCACAACAGTTCTAATATCTGTTCTAATAGCAGTTCTAATAGCAGTTCTAACAGCAGTTCTAACAGCAGTTCTAATATCAGTTCTAACAGCAGTTCTAATAGCAGTTCTAATAGCAGTTCTAATAGCAGTTCTAATAGCAGTTCTAATAGCAGTTCAAAATCAGTTCTAATATCAGTTCTCACAGCAGTTCTAATAGCTGTTCTAATATCTGTTTTAATAACAGTTCTAATAACAGTTCTAATAGCAGTTCTAATAGCAGTTCTAATAGCGGTTCTAATAGTAGTGCTAATAGTTGGTCTAATAGCAGTTGTAATAGCAGTTCTAATAGTAGTTCTAATAGCTGTTCTAATTGCAGTTCTAATAGCTGGTCTAATGGCAGTTCTAACAGCAGTTCTAACAGCAGTTCTAATATAAGTTCTAACAGCAGTTCCAATAGCAGTTCTGTTCTAATAGTAGTTCTAATAGCAGTTCTAATAGCAGTTCTAAACTCTGTTCTAATAGCAGTTCTAATATCAGTTCTAATAGCAGTTCTAATAGTAAATCTAATAGCTGGTCTAATAGCAGTTGAAATAGCAGTTCTAATAGTAGTTCTAATAGCTGTTCTAATTGCAGTTCCAATACCAGTTCTAATAGGAGTTCTAATAGCAGTTCTAATAGCAGTTCTAATAGCAGTTCAAAATCAATTCTAATATCAGTTCTCACAGCAGTTCTAATAGCTGTTCTAATAGCTGTTTTAATAACAGTTCTAATAGCAGTTCTAATAGCAGTTCGAAAGCAGTTCTAATATCAGTTCTAATAGCAGTTCTAATAGCAGTTCTAACAGCAGTTCTAACAGCAGTTCTAATATCAGTTCTAACAGCAGTTCTAATAGCAGTTCTAATAGCAGTTCTAATAGCAGTTCAAAATCAGTCCTAATATCAGTTCTCACAGCAGTTCTAATATCTGTTCTAATAGCAGTTCTAATAGCAGTTCTAACAGCAGTTCTAACAGCAGTTCTAATATCAGTTCTAACAGCAGTTCTAATAGCAGTTCTAATAGCAGTTCTAATAGCAGTTCTAATAGCAGTTCTAATAGCAGTTCAAAATCAGTTCTAATATCAGTTCTCACAGCAGTTCTAATAGCTGTTCTAATAGCTGTTTTAATAACAGTTCTAATAACAGTTCTAATAGCAGTTCTAATAGCAGTTCTAATAGCGGTTCTAATAGTAGTGCTAATAGTTGGTCTAATAGCAGTTGTAATAGCAGTTCTAATAGTAGTTCTAATAGCTGTTCTAATTGCAGTTCTAATAGCTGGTCTAATGGCAGTTCTAACAGCAGTTCTAACAGCAGTTCTAATATAAGTTCTAACAGCAGTTCCAATAGCAGTTCTGTTCTAATAGTAGTTCTAATAGCAGTTCTAATAGCAGTTCTAAACTCTGTTCTAATAGCAGTTCTAATATTAGTTCTAATAGCAGTTCTAATAGTAAATCTAATAGCTGGTCTAATAGCAGTTGAAATAGCAGTTCTAATAGTAGTTCTAATAGCTGTTCTAATTGCAGTTCCAATAGCAGTTCTAATAGGAGTTCTAATAGCAGTTCTAATAGCAGTTCGAAAGCAGTTCTAATATCAGTTCTAATAGCAGTTCTAATAGCAGTTCGAATAGCGGTTCTAATAGTAGTGCTAATAGTTGGTCTAATAGCAGTTGTAGTAGCAGTTCTAATAGTAGTTCTAATAGCTGTTCTAATTGCAGTTCTAATAGCAATTCTAATATCAGTTCTAATAGCAGTTCAAATAGTAGTTCTAATAGCTGGTCTAATAGCAGTTGTAATAGCAGTTCTAATAGTAGTTCTAATAGCTGTTCTAATTGCAGTTCCAATAGCAGTTCTAAAAGGAGTACTAATAGCAGTTCTAATAGCAGTTCGAAAGCAGTTCTAATATCAGTTCTAACAGCAGTTCTAATAGCAGTTCTAATAGCAGTTCTAATAGCAGTTCAAAATCAGTTCTAATATCAGTTCTCACAGCAGTTCTAATATCTGTTCTAATAGCAGTTCTAATAGCAGTTCTAACAGCAGTTCTAACAGCAGTTCTAATAGCAGTTCAAAATCAGTTCTAATATCAGTTCTCACAGCAGTTCTAATAGCTGTTCTAATAGCTGTTTTAATAACAGTTCTAATAACAGTTCTAATAGCGGTTCTAATAGTAGTGCTAATAGTTGGTCTAATAGCAGTTGTAATAGCAGTTCTAATAGTAGTTCTAATAGCTGTTCTAATTGCAGTTCTAATAGCTGGTCTAATGGCAGTTCTAACAGCAGTTCTAACAGCAGTTCTAATATAAGTTCTAACAGCAGTTCCAATAGCAGTTCTGTTCTAGTAGTAGTTCTAATAGCAGTTCTAACAGCAGTTCTAAACGCTGTTCTAATAGCAGTTCTAATATCAGTTCTAATAGCAGTTCTAATAGCTGGTCTAATAGCAGTTGAAATATCAGTTCTAATAGTAGTTCTAATAGCTGTTCTAATTGCAGTTCCAATAGCAGTTCTAATAGGAGTTCTAATAGCAGTTCTAATAGCAGTTCGAAAGCAGTTCTAATAGCAGTTCTAACAGCAGTTCTAACAGCAGTTCTAATATCAGTTCTAACAGCAGTTCTAATAGCAGTTCTAATAGCAGTTCAAAATCAATTCTAATATCAGTTCTCACAGCAGTTCTAATAGCTGTTCTAATAGCTGTTTTAATAACAGTTCTAATAGCAGTTCGAAAGCAGTTCTAATATCTGTTCTTATAGCAGTTCTAATAGCAGTTCTAACAGCAGTTCTAACAGCAGTTCTAATATCAGTTCTAACAGCAGTTCTAATAGCAGTTCTAATAGCAGTTCAAAATCAGTTCTAATATTAGTTCTCACAGCAGTTCTAATAGCTGTTCTAATAGCTGTTTTAATGACAGTTCTAATAGCAGTTCTAAAATCAATTCTAATATCAGTTCTCACAGCAGTTCTAATAGCTGTTCTAATAGCTGTTTTAATAACAGTTCTAATAGCAGTTCTAATAGCAGTTCGAAAGCAGTTCTAATATCAGTTCTAATAGCAGTTCTAATAGCAGTTCTAACAGCAGTTCTAACAGCAGTTCTAATATCAGTTCTAACAGCAGTTCTAATAGCAGTTCTAATAGCAGTTCTAATAGCAGTTCAAAATCAGTTCTAATATCAGTTCTCACAACAGTTCTAATATCTGTTCTAATAGCAGTTCTAATAGCAGTTCTAACAGCAGTTCTAACAGCAGTTCTAATATCAGTTCTAACAGCAGTTCTAATAGCAGTTCTAATAGCAGTTCTAATAGCAGTTCTAATAGCAGTTATAATAGCAGTTCAAAATCAGTTCTAATATCAGTTCTCACAGCAGTTCTAATAGCTGTTCTAATAGCTGTTTTAATAACAGTTCTAATAACAGTTCTAATAGCAGTTCTAATAGCAGTTCTAATAGCGGTTCTAATAGTAGTGCTAATAGTTGGTCTAATAGCAGTTGTAATAGCAGTTCTAATAGTAGTTCTAATAGCTGTTCTAATTGCAGTTCTAATAGCTGGTCTAATGGCAGTTCTAACAGCAGTTCTAACAGCAGTTCTAATATAAGTTCTAACAGCAGTTCCAATAGCAGTTCTGTTCTAATAGTAGTTCTAATAGCAGTTCTAATAGCAGTTCTAAACTCTGTTCTAATAGCAGTTCTAATATCAGTTCTAATAGCAGTTCTAATAGTAAATCTAATAGCTGGTCTAATAGCAGTTGAAATAGCAGTTCTAATAGTAGTTCTAATAGCTGTTCTAATTGCAGTTCCAATACCAGTTCTAATAGGAGTTCTAATAGCAGTTGAAATATCAGTTCTAATAGTAGTTCTAATAGCTGTTCTAATTGCAGTTCCAATAGCAGTTCTAATAGGAGTTCTAATAGCAGTTCTAATAGCAGTTCGAAAGCAGTTCTAATATCAGTTCTAATAGCAGTTCTAACAGCAGTTCTAACAGCAGTTCTAATATCAGTTCTAACAGCAGTTCTAATAGCAGTTCTAATAGCAGTTCAAAATCAATTCTAATATCAGTTCTAATAGCAGTTCTAATAGTAAATCTAATAGCTGGTCTAATAGCAGTTGAAATAGCAGTTCTAATAGTAGTTCTAATAGCTGTTCTAATTGCAGTTCCAATACCAGTTCTAATAGGAGTTCTAATAGCAGTTGAAATATCAGTTCTAATAGTAGTTCTAATAGCTGTTCTAATTGCAGTTCCAATAGCAGTTCTAATAGGAGTTCTAATAGCAGTTCTAATAGCAGTTCGAAAGCAGTTCTAATATCAGTTCTAATAGCAGTTCTAACAGCAGTTCTAACAGCAGTTCTAATATCAGTTCTAACAGCAGTTCTAATAGCAGTTCTAATAGCAGTTCAAAATCAATTCTAATATCAGTTCTCACAGCAGTTCTAATAGCTGTTCTAATAGCTGTTTTAATAACAGTTCTAATAGCAGTTCTAATAGCAGTTCGAAAGCAGTTCTAATATCAGTTCTAATAGCAGTTCTAATAGCAGTTCTAACAGCAGTTCTAACAGCAGTTCTAATATCAGTTCTAACAGCAGTTCTAATAGCAGTTCTAATAGCAGTTCAAAATCAGTTCTAATATCAGTTCTCACAGCAGTTCTAATATCTGTTCTAATAGCAGTTCTAATAGCAGTTCTAACAGCAGTTCTAACAGCAGTTCTAATATCAGTTCTAACAGCAGTTCTAATAGCAGTTCTAATAGCAGTTCTAATAGCAGTTCTAATAGCAGTTCTAATAGCAGTTCAAAATCAGTTCTAATATCAGTTCTCACAGCAGTTCTAATAGCTGTTCTAATAGCTGTTTTAATAACAGTTCTAATAACAGTTCTAATAGCAGTTCTAATAGCAGTTCTAATAGCGGTTCTAATAGTAGTGCTAATAGTTGGTCTAATAGCAGTTGTAATAGCAGTTCTAATAGTAGTTCTAATAGCTGTTCTAATTGCAGTTCTAATAGCTGGTCTAATGGCAGTTCTAACAGCAGTTCTAACAGCAGTTCTAATATAAGTTCTAACAGCAGTTCCAATAGCAGTTCTGTTCTAATAGTAGTTCTAATAGCAGTTCTAATAGCAGTTCTAAACTCTGTTCTAATAGCAGTTCTAATATCAGTTCTAATAGCAGTTCTAATAGTAAATCTAATAGCTGGTCTAATAGCAGTTGAAATAGCAGTTCTAATAGTAGTTCTAATAGCTGTTCTAATTGCAGTTCCAATAGCAGTTTTAATAGGAGTTCTAATAGCAGTTCTAATAGCAGTTCGAAAGCAGTTCTAATATCAGTTCTAATAGCAGTTCTAATAGCAGTTCGAATAGCGGTTCTAATAGTAGTGCTAATAGTTGGTCTAATAGCAGTTGTAGTAGCAGTTCTAATAGTAGTTCTAATAGCTGTTCTAATTGCAGTTCTAATAGCAATTCTAATATCAGTTCTAATAGCAGTTCAAATAGTAGTTCTAATAGCTGGTCTAATAGCAGTTGTAATAGCAGTTCTAATAGTAGTTCTAATAGCTGTTCTAATTGCAGTTCCAATAGCAGTTCTAAAAGGAGTACTAATAGCAGTTCTAATAGCAGTTCGAAAGCAGTTCTAATATCAGTTCTAACAGCAGTTCTAATAGCAGTTCTAATAGCAGTTCTAATAGCAGTTCAAAATCAGTTCTAATATCAGTTCTCACAGCAGTTCTAATATCTGTTCTAATAGCAGTTCTAATAGCAGTTCTAACAGCAGTTCTAACAGCAGTTCTAATAGCAGTTCAAAATCAGTTCTAATATCAGTTCTCACAGCAGTTCTAATAGCTGTTCTAATAGCTTTTTTAATAACAGTTCTAATAACAGTTCTAATAGCGGTTCTAATAGTAGTGCTAATAGTTGGTCTAATAGCAGTTGTAATAGCAGTTCTAATAGTAGTTCTAATAGCTGTTCTAATTGCAGTTCTAATAGCTGGTCTAATGGCAGTTCTAACAGCAGTTCTAACAGCAGTTCTAATATAAGTTCTAACAGCAGTTCCAATAGCAGTTCTGTTCTAGTAGTAGTTCTAATAGCAGTTCTAACAGCAGTTCTAAACGCTGTTCTAATAGCAGTTCTAATATCAGTTCTAATATCAGTTCTAATAGCAGTTCTAATAGCTGGTCTAATAGCAGTTGAAATATCAGTTCTAATAGTAGTTCTAATAGCTGTTCTAATTGCAGTTCCAATAGCAGTTCTAATAGGAGTTCTAATAGCAGTTCTAATAGCAGTTCGAAAGCAGTTCTAATAGCAGTTCTAACAGCAGTTCTAACAGCAGTTCTAATATCAGTTCTAACAGCAGTTCTAATAGCAGTTCTAATAGCAGTTCAAAATCAATTCTAATATCAGTTCTCACAGCAGTTCTAATAGCTGTTCTAATAGCTGTTTTAATAACAGTTCTAATAGCAGTTCGAAAGCAGTTCTAATATCTGTTCTAATAGCAGTTCTAATAGCAGTTCTAACAGCAGTTCTAACAGCAGTTCTAATATCAGTTCTAACAGCAGTTCTAATAGCAGTTCTAATAGCAGTTCAAAATCTGTTCTAATATTAGTTCTCACAGCAGTTCTAATAGCTGTTCTAATAGCTGTTTTAATGACAGTTCTAATAGCAGTTCTAAAAGCAGTTCTAATAGCAGTTCTAATAGCAGTTCTAATAGCGGTTCTAATTGTAGTGCTAATAGTTGGTCTAATAGCAGTTGTAGTAGCAGTTCTAATAGTAGTTCTAATAGCTGTTCTATTTGCAGTTCTAATAGCAATTCTAATATCAGTTCAAAAGCAGTTCTAATAGCAGTTCTAATATCAGTTCTAATAGCAGTTCTAATATCCGTTCTAATACCTTTTCTAATAGCAGTTCTAACAGCAGATCTCCCAGCAGTTCTAACAACAGTTCTAATAGCAGTTCTAAGAGCAGTTCTAATATCAGTTCTAATATCAGTTCTAATAGCAATTCTAAACGCTGTTTTAAAAGCAGTTCTAATATCAGTTCTAATAGCAGTTCTAATAGTAGTTCTAATAGCTGGCCTAATAGCAGTTCTAATAGCAGTTCTAATAGTAGTTCTAATAGCTGTTATAATTGCAGTTCTAATAGCAGTTCTAATAGCTGGTCTAATGGCAGTTCTAACAGCAGTTCTAACAGCAGTTCTAATATCAGTTCTAACAGCAGGTCCAATAGCAGTTCTGTTCTAATAGTAGTTCTAATAGCTGTTCTAATATCAGTTCTCACAGCAGTTCTAATATCTGTTCTAATAGCAGTTCTAATAGCAGTTCTAACAGCAGTTCTCACAGCAGTTCTAATAGCAGTTCTAATAGCAGTTCGAAAGCAGTTCTAATATCAGTTCTAATAGCAGTTCTAATAGCAGTTCTAACAGCAGTTCTAACAGCAGTTCTAATATCAGTTCTAACAGCAGTTCTAATAGCAGTTCTAATAGCAGTTCAAAATCAATTCTAATATCAGTTCTCACAGCAGTTCTAATAGCTGTTATAATAGCTGTTTTAATAACAGTTCTAATAGCAGTTCGAAAGCAGTTCTAATATCTGTTCTAATAGCAGTTCTAATAGCAGTTCTAACAGCAGTTCTAATATCAGTTCTAACAGCAGTTCTAATAGCAGTTCTAATAGCAGTTCAAAATCAGTTCTAATATTAGTTCTCACAGCAGTTCTAATAGCTGTTCTAATAGCTGTGTTAATAACAGTTCTAATAGCAGTTCTAAAAGCAGTTCTAATAGCAGTTCTAATAGCAGTTCTAATAGCGGTTCTAATAGTAGTGCTAATAGTTGGTCTAATAGCAGTTGTAGTAGCAGTTCTAATAGTAGTTCTAATAGCTGTTCTATTTGCAGTTCTAATAGCAATTCTAATATCAGTTCAAAAGCAGTTCTAATAGCAGTTCTAATATCAGTTCTAATAGCAGTTCTAATATCCGTTCTAATACCTTTTCTAATAGCAGTTCTAACAGCAGATCTCCCAGCAGTTCTAACAACAGTTCTAATAGCAGTTCTAAGAGCAGTTCTAATTTCAGTTCTAATATCAGTTCTAATAGTAGTTCTAATAGCTGGCCTAATAGCAGTTCTAATAGCAGTTCTAATAGTAGTTCTAATAGCTGTTATAATTGCAGTTCTAATAGCAGTTCTAATAGCTGGTCTAATGGCAGTTCTAACAGCAGTTCTAACAGCAGTTCTAATATCAGTTCTAACAGCAGGTCCAATAGCAGTTCTGTTCTAATAGTAGTTCTAATAGTAGTTCTAATATCAGTTCTAATAGCAGTTATAATAGCAGTTCTAAGAGCAGTTCTAATATCAGTTCTAATATCAGTTCTAATAGTAGTTCTAATAGCTGTTCTAATTGCAGTTCCAATAGCAGTTCTAATAGGAGTTCTAATAGCAGTTCTAATAGCAGTTCGAAAGCAGTTCTAATATCAGTTCTAATAGCAGTTCTAATAGCAGTTCTAACAGCAGTTCTAACAGCAGTTCTAATATCAGTTCTAACAGCAGTTCTAATAGCAGTTCTAATAGCAGTTCAAAATCAATTCTAATATCAGTTCTCACAGCAGTTCTAATAGCTGTTCTAATAGCTGTTTTAATAACAGTTCTAATAGCAGTTCGAAAGCAGTTCTAATATCTGTTCTAATAGCAGTTCTAATAGCAGTTCTAACAGCAGTTCTAACAGCAGTTCTAATATCAGTTCTAACAGCAGTTCTAATAGCAGTTCTAATAGCAGTTCAAAATCAGTTCTAATATTAGTTCTCACAGCAGTTCTAATAGCTGTTCTAATAGCTGTTTTAATGACAGTTCTAATAGCAGTTCTAAAAGCAGTTCTAATAGCAGTTCTAATAGCAGTTCTAATAGCGGTTCTAATAGTAGTGCTAATAGTTGGTCTAATAGCAGTTGTAGTAGCAGTTCTAATAGTAGTTCTAATAGCTGTTCTATTTGCAGTTCTAATAGCAATTCTAATATCAGTTCAAAAGCAGTTCTAATAGCAGTTCTAATATCAGTTCTAATAGCAGTTCTAATATCCGTTCTAATACCTTTTCTAATAGCAGTTCTAACAGCAGATCTCCCAGCAGTTCTAACAACAGTTCTAATAGCAGTTCTAAGAGCAGTTCTAATATCAGTTCTAATATCAGTTCTAATAGCAATTCTAAACGCTGTTTTAAAAGCAGTTCTAATATCAGTTCTAATAGCAGTTCTAATAGTAGTTCTAATAGCTGGCCTAATAGCAGTTCTAATAGCAGTTCTAATAGTAGTTCTAATAGCTGTTATAATTGCAGTTCTAATAGCAGTTCTAATAGCAGGTCTAATGGCAGTTCTAACAGCAGTTCTAACAGCAGTTCTAATATTAGTTCTAACAGCAGGTCCAATAGCAGTTCTAAGAGCAGTTCTAATATCAGTTCTAATATCAGTTCTAATAGTAGTTCTAATAGCTGTTCTAATTGCAGTTCCAATAGCAGTTCTAATAGGAGTTCTAATAGCAGTTCTAATAGCAGTTCGAAAGCAGTTCTAATATCAGTTCTAATAGCAGTTCTAATAGCAGTTCTAACAGCAGTTCTAACAGCAGTTCTAATATCAGTTCTAACAGCAGTTCTAATAGCAGTTCTAATAGCAGTTCAAAATCAATTCTAATATCAGTTCTCACAGCAGTTCTAATAGCTGTTCTAATAGCTGTTTTAATAACAGTTCTAATAGCAGTTCGAAAGCAGTTCTAATATCTGTTCTAATAGCAGTTCTAATAGCAGTTCTAACAGCAGTTCTAACAGCAGTTCTAATATCAGTTCTAACAGCAGTTCTAATAGCAGTTCTAATAGCAGTTCAAAATCAGTTCTAATATTAGTTCTCACAGCAGTTCTAATAGCTGTTCTAATAGCTGTTTTAATGACAGTTCTAATAGCAGTTCTAAAAGCAGTTCTAATAGCAGTTCTAACAACAGTTCTAATAGCAGTTCTAAGAGCAGTTCTAATATCAGTTCTAATATCAGTTCTAATAGCAATTCTAAACGCTGTTTTAAAAGCAGTTCTAATATCAGTTCTAATAGCAGTTCTAATAGTAGTTCTAATAGCTGGCCTAATAGCAGTTCTAATAGCAGTTCTAATAGTAGTTCTAATAGCTGTTATAATTGCAGTTCTAATAGCAGTTCTAATAGCAGGTCTAATGGCAGTTCTAACAGCAGTTCTAACAGCAGTTCTAATATCAGTTCTAACAGCAGGTCCAATAGCAGTTCTGTTCTAATAGTAGTTCTAATAGCAGTTCTAATATCAGTTCTAATAGCAGTTATAATAGCAGTTCTAAGAGCAGTTCTAATATCAGTTCTAATAGCAGTTCTAAACGCTGTTCTAATAGCAGTTCTAATATCAGTTCTAATATCAGTTCTAATAGTAGTTCTAATAGCTGGTCTAATAGCAGTTGTAATAGCAGTTCTAATAGTAGTTCTAATAGCTGTTCTAATATCAGTTCTCACAGCAGTTCCAATAGCAGTTCTAAAAGGAGTTCTAATAGCAGTTCTAATAGCAGTTCAAAATCAGTTCTAATATCAGTTCTCACAGCAGTTCTAATAGCTGTTCTAATAGCTGTTTTAATAACAGTTCTAATAACAGTTCTAATAGCAGATCTAATAGCAGTTCTAATAGCGGTTCTAATAGTAGTGCTAATAGTTGGTCTAATAGCAGTTGTAATAGCAGTTCTAATAGTAGTTCTAATAGCTGTTCTAATTGCAGTTCTAATAGCTGGTCTAATGGCAGTTCTAACAGCAGTTCTAACAGCAGTTCTAATATAAGTTCTAACAGCAGTTCTAATATCAGTTCTAATAGCAGTTCTAATAGCTGGTCTAATAGCAGTTGAAATATCAGTTCTAATAGTAGTTCTAATAGCTGTTCTAATTGCAGTTTCAATAGCAGTTCTAATAGGAGTTCTAATAGCAGTTCTAATATCAGTTCTAACAGCAGTTCTAATAGCAGTTCTAATAGCAGTTCAAAATCAATTCTAATATCAGTTCTCTCAGCAGTTCTAATAGCTGTTCTAATAGCTGTTTTAATAACAGTTCTAATAGCAGTTCTAATAGCAGTTCGAAAGCAGTTCTAATATCAGTTCTAATAGCAGTTCTAATAGCAGTTCTAACAGCAGTTCTAACAGCAGTTCTAATATCAGTTCTAACAGCAGTTCTAATAGCAGTTCTAATAGCAGTTCTAATAGCAGTTCAAAATCAGTTCTAATATCAGTTCTCACAGCAGTTCTAATAGCTGTTCTAATAGCTGTGTTAATAACAGTTCTAATAGCAGTTCTAAAAGCAGTTCTAATAGCAGTTCTAATAGCAGTTCTAATAGCGGTTCTAATAGTAGTGCTAATAGTTGGTCTAATAGCAGTTGTAGTAGCAGTTCTAATAGTAGTTCTAATAGCTGTTCTATTTGCAGTTCTAATAGCAATTCTAATATCAGTTCAAAAGCAGTTCTAATAGCAGTTCTAACAACAGTTCTAATAGCAGTTCTAAGAGCAGTTCTAATATCAGTTCTAATATCAGTTCTAATAGTAGTTCTAATAGCTGGCCTAATAGCAGTTCTAATAGCAGTTCTAATAGTAGTTCTAATAGCTGTTATAATTGCAGTTCTAATAGCAGTTCTAATAGCTGGTCTAATGGCAGTTCTAACAGCAGTTCTAACAGCAGTTCTAATATCAGTTCTAACAGCAGGTCCAATAGCAGTTCTGTTCTAATAGTAGTTCTAATAGCAGTTCTAATATCAGTTCTAATAGCAGTTATAATAGCAGTTCTAAGAGCAGTTCTAATATCAGTTCTAATATCAGTTCTAATAGTAGTTCTAATAGCTGTTCTAATTGCAGTTCCAATAGCAGTTCTAATAGGAGTTCTAATAGCAGTTCTAATAGCAGTTCGAAAGCAGTTCTAATATCAGTTCTAATAGCAGTTCTAATAGCAGTTCTAACAGCAGTTCTAACAGCAGTTCTAATATCAGTTCTAACAGCAGTTCTAATAGCAGTTCTAATAGCAGTTCAAAATCAATTCTAATATCAGTTCTCACAGCAGTTCTAATAGCTGTTCTAATAGCTGTTTTAATAACAGTTCTAATAGCAGTTCGAAAGCAGTTCTAATATCTGTTCTAATAGCAGTTCTAATAGCAGTTCTAACAGCAGTTCTAACAGCAGTTCTAATATCAGTTCTAACCGCAGTTCTAATAGCAGTTCTAATACCAGTTCAAAATGAGTTCTAATATTAGTTCTCACAGCAGTTCTAATAGCTGTTCTAATAGCTGTTTTAATGACAGTTCTAATAGCAGTTCTAAAAGCAGTTCTAATAGCAGTTCTAATAGCAGTTCTAATAGCGGTTCTAATAGTAGTGCTAATAGTTGGTCTAATAGCAGTTGTAGTAGCAGTTCTAATAGTAGTTCTAATAGCTGTTCTATTTGCTGTTCTAATAGCAATTCTAATATCAGTTCAAAAGCAGTTCTAATAGCAGTTCTAATATCAGTTCTAATAGCAGTTCTAATATCCGTTCTAATACCTTTTCTAATAGCAGTTCTAACAGCAGATCTCCCAGCAGTTCTAACAACAGTTCTAATAGCAGTTCTAAGAGCAGTTCTAATATCAGTTCTAATATCAGTTCTAATAGCAATTCTAAACGCTGTTTTAAAAGCAGTTCTAATATCAGTTCTAATAGCAGTTCTAATAGTAGTTCTAATAGCTGGCCTAATAGCAGTTCTAATAGCAGTTCTAATAGTAGTTCTAATAGCTGTTATAATTGCAGTTCTAATAGCAGTTCTAATAGCTGGTCTAATGGCAGTTCTAACAGCAGTTCTAACAGCAGTTCTAATATCAGTTCTAACAGCAGGTCCAATAGCAGTTCTGTTCTAATAGTAGTTCTAATAGCAGTTCTAATATCAGTTCTAATAGCAGTTATAATAGCAGTTCTAAGAGCAGTTCTAATATCAGTTCTAATATCAGTTCTAATAGCAGTTCTAAACGCTGTTCTAATAGCAGTTCTAATATCAGTTCTAATATCAGTTCTAATAGTAGTTCTAATAGCTGGTCTAATAGCAGTTGAAATAGCAGTTCTAATAGTAGTTCTAATAGCTGTTCTAATTGCAGTTCCAATAGCAGTTCTAATAGGAGTTCTAATAGCAGTTCTAATAGCAGTTCGAAAGCAGTTCTAATATCAGTTCTAATAGCAGTTCTAATAGCAGTTCGAATAGCGGTTCTAATAGTAGTGCTAATAGTTGGTCTAATAGCAGTTGTAGTAGCAGTTCTAATAGTAGTTCTAATAGCTGTTCTAATTGCAGTTCTAATAGCAATTCTAATATCAGTTCTAATAGCAGTTCAAATAGTAGTTCTAATAGCTGGTCTAATAGCAGTTGTAATAGCAGTTCTAATAGTAGTTCTAATAGCTGTTCTAATTGCAGTTCCAATAGCAGTTCTAAAAGGAGTACTAATAGCAGTTCTAATAGCAGTTCGAAAGCAGTTCTAATATCAGTTCTAACAGCAGTTCTAATAGCAGTTCTAATAGCAGTTCTAATAGCAGTTCAAAATCAGTTCTAATATCAGTTCTCACAGCAGTTCTAATATCTGTTCTAATAGCAGTTCTAATAGCAGTTCTAACAGCAGTTCTCACAGCAGTTCTAATAGCAGTTCTAATAGCAGTTCGAAAGCAGTTCTAATATCAGTTCTAATAGCAGTTCTAATAGCAGTTCTAACAGCAGTTCTAACAGCAGTTCTAATATCAGTTCTAACAGCAGTTTTAATAGCAGTTCTAATAGCAGTTCAAAATCAATTCTAATATCAGTTCTCACAGCAGTTCTAATAGCTGTTCTAATAGCTGTTTTAATAACAGTTCTAATAGCAGTTCGAAAGCAGTTCTAATATCTGTTCTAATAGCAGTTCTAATAGCAGTTCTAACAGCAGTTCTAATATCAGTTCTAACAGCAGTTCTAATAGCAGTTCTAATAGCAGTTCAAAATCAGTTCTAATATTAGTTCTCACAGCAGTTCTAATAGCTGTTCTAATAGCTGTGTTAATAACAGTTCTAATAGCAGTTCTAAAAGCAGTTCTAATAGCAGTTCTAATAGCAGTTCTAATAGCGGTTCTAATAGTAGTGCTAATAGTTGGTCTAATAGCAGTTGTAGTAGCAGTTCTAATAGTAGTTCTAATAGCTGTTCTATTTGCAGTTCTAATAGCAATTCTAATATCAGTTCAAAAGCAGTTCTAATAGCAGTTCTAATATCAGTTCTAATAGCAGTTCTAATATCCGTTCTAATACCTTTTCTAATAGCAGTTCTAACAGCAGATCTCCCAGCAGTTCTAACAACAGTTCTAATAGCAGTTCTAAGAGCAGTTCTAATATCAGTTCTAATATCAGTTCTAATAGTAGTTCTAATAGCTGGCCTAATAGCAGTTCTAATAGCAGTTCTAATAGTAGTTCTAATAGCTGTTATAATTGCAGTTCTAATAGCAGTTCTAATAGCTGGTCTAATGGCAGTTCTAACAGCAGTTCTAACAGCAGTTCTAATATCAGTTCTAACAGCAGGTCCAATAGCAGTTCTGTTCTAATAGTAGTTCTAATAGTAGTTCTAATATCAGTTCTAATAGCAGTTATAATAGCAGTTCTAAGAGCAGTTCTAATATCAGTTCTAATATCAGTTCTAATAGTAGTTCTAATAGCTGTTCTAATTGCAGTTCCAATAGCAGTTCTAATAGGAGTTCTAATAGCAGTTCTAATAGCAGTTCGAAAGCAGTTCTAATATCAGTTCTAATAGCAGTTCTAATAGCAGTTCTAACAGCAGTTCTAACAGCAGTTCTAATATCAGTTCTAACAGCAGTTCTAATAGCAGTTCTAATAGCAGTTCTAATAGCAGTTCAAAATCAGTTCTAATATTAGTTCTCACAGCAGTTCTAATAGCTGTTCTAATAGCTGTTTTAATGACAGTTCTAATAGCAGTTCTAAAAGCAGTTCTAATAGCAGTTCTAATAGCAGTTCTAATAGCGGTTCTAATAGTAGTGCTAATAGTTGGTCTAATAGCAGTTGTAGTAGCAGTTCTAATAGTAGTTCTAATAGCTGTTCTATTTGCAGTTCTAATAGCAATTCTAATATCAGTTCAAAAGCAGTTCTAATAGCAGTTCTAATATCAGTTCTAATAGCAGTTCTAATATCCGTTCTAATACCTTTTCTAATAGCAGTTCTAACAGCAGATCTCCCAGCAGTTCTAACAACAGTTCTAATAGCAGTTCTAAGAGCAGTTCTAATATCAGTTCTAATATCAGTTCTAATAGCAATTCTAAACGCTGTTTTAAAAGCAGTTCTAATATCAGTTCTAATAGCAGTTCTAATAGTAGTTCTAATAGCTGGCCTAATAGCAGTTCTAATAGCAGTTCTAATAGTAGTTCTAATAGCTGTTATAATTGCAGTTCTAATAGCAGTTCTAATAGCTGGTCTAATGGCAGTTCTAACAGCAGTTCTAACAGCAGTTCTAATATCAGTTCTAACAGCAGGTCCAATAGCAGTTCTGTTCTAATAGTAGTTCTAATAGCAGTTCTAATATCAGTTCTAATAGCAGTTATAATAGCAGTTCTAAGAGCAGTTCTAATATCAGTTCTAATAGCAGTTCTAAACGCTGTTCTAATAGCAGTTCTAATATCAGTTCTAATATCAGTTCTAATAGTAGTTCTAATAGCTGGTCTAATAGCAGTTGTAATAGCAGTTCTAATAGTAGTTCTAATAGCTGTTCTAATATCAGTTCTCACAGCAGTTCCAATAGCAGTTCTAAAAGGAGTTCTAATAGCAGTTCTAATAGCAGTTCAAAATCAGTTCTAATATCAGTTCTCACAGCAGTTCTAATAGCTGTTCTAATAGCTGTTTTAATAACAGTTCTAATAACAGTTCTAATAGCAGATCTAATAGCAGTTCTAATAGCGGTTCTAATAGTAGTGCTAATAGTTGGTCTAATAGCAGTTGTAATAGCAGTTCTAATAGTAGTTCTAATAGCTGTTCTAATTGCAGTTCTAATAGCTGGTCTAATGGCAGTTCTAACAGCAGTTCTAACAGCAGTTCTAATATAAGTTCTAACAGCAGTTCTAATATCAGTTCTAATAGCAGTTCTAATAGCTGGTCTAATAGCAGTTGAAATATCAGTTCTAATTGTAGTTCTAATAGCTGTTCTAATTGCAGTTTCAATAGCAGTTCTAATAGGAGTTCTAATAGCAGTTCTAATATCAGTTCTAACAGCAGTTCTAATAGCAGTTCTAATAGCAGTTCAAAATCAATTCTAATATCAGTTCTCTCAGCAGTTCTAATAGCTGTTCTAATAGCTGTTTTAATAACAGTTCTAATAGCAGTTCTAATAGCAGTTCGAAAGCAGTTCTAATATCAGTTCTAATAGCAGTTCTAATAGCAGTTCTAACAGCAGTTCTAACAGCAGTTCTAATATCAGTTCTAACAGCAGTTCTAATAGCAGTTCTAATAGCAGTTCTAATAGCAGTTCAAAATCAGTTCTAATATCAGTTCTCACAGCAGTTCTAATAGCTGTTCTAATAGCTGTGTTAATAACAGTTCTAATAGCAGTTCTAAAAGCAGTTCTAATAGCAGTTCTAATAGCAGTTCTAATAGCGGTTCTAATAGTAGTGCTAATAGTTGGTCTAATAGCAGTTGTAGTAGCAGTTCTAATAGTAGTTCTAATAGCTGTTCTATTTGCAGTTCTAATAGCAATTCTAATATCAGTTCAAAAGCAGTTCTAATAGCAGTTCTAATATCAGTTCTAATAGCAGTTCTAATATCCGTTCTAATACCTTTTCTAATAGCAGTTCTAACAGCAGATCTCCCAGCAGTTCTAACAACAGTTCTAATAGCAGTTCTAAGAGCAGTTCTAATATCAGTTCTAATATCAGTTCTAATAGCAATTCTAAACGCTGTTTTAAAAGCAGTTCTAATATCAGTTCTAATAGCAGTTCTAATAGTAGTTCTAATAGCTGGCCTAATAGCAGTTCTAATAGCAGTTCTAATAGTAGTTCTAATAGCTGTTATAATTGCAGTTCTAATAGCAGTTCTAATAGCTGGTCTAATGGCAGTTCTAACAGCAGTTCTAACAGCAGTTCTAATATCAGTTCTAACAGCAGGTCCAATAGCAGTTCTGTTCTAATAGTAGTTCTAATAGCAGTTCTAATATCAGTTCTAATAGCAGTTATAATAGCAGTTCTAAGAGCAGTTCTAATATCAGTTCTAATAGCAGTTCTAAACGCTGTTCTAATAGCAGTTCTAATATCAGTTCTAATATCAGTTCTAATAGTAGTTCTAATAGCTGGTCTAATAGCAGTTGTAATAGCAGTTCTAATAGTAGTTCTAATAGCTGTTCTAATATCAGTTCTCACAGCAGTTCCAATAGCAGTTCTAAAAGGAGTTCTAATAGCAGTTCTAATAGCAGTTCAAAATCAGTTCTAATATCAGTTCTCACAGCAGTTCTAATAGCTGTTCTAATAGCTGTTTTAATAACAGTTCTAATAACAGTTCTAATAGCAGATCTAATAGCAGTTCTAATAGCGGTTCTAATAGTAGTGCTAATAGTTGGTCTAATAGCAGTTGTAATAGCAGTTCTAATAGTAGTTCTAATAGCTGTTCTAATTGCAGTTCTAATAGCTGGTCTAATGGCAGTTCTAACAGCAGTTCTAACAGCAGTTCTAATATAAGTTCTAACAGCAGTTCTAATATCAGTTCTAATAGCAGTTCTAATAGCTGGTCTAATAGCAGTTGAAATATCAGTTCTAATTGTAGTTCTAATAGCTGTTCTAATTGCAGTTTCAATAGCAGTTCTAATAGGAGTTCTAATAGCAGTTCTAATATCAGTTCTAACAGCAGTTCTAATAGCAGTTCTAATAGCAGTTCAAAATCAATTCTAATATCAGTTCTCTCAGCAGTTCTAATAGCTGTTCTAATAGCTGTTTTAATAACAGTTCTAATAGCAGTTCTAATAGCAGTTCGAAAGCAGTTCTAATATCAGTTCTAATAGCAGTTCTAATAGCAGTTCTAACAGCAGTTCTAACAGCAGTTCTAATATCAGTTCTAACAGCAGTTCTAATAGCAGTTCTAATAGCAGTTCTAATAGCAGTTCAAAATCAGTTCTAATATCAGTTCTCACAGCAGTTCTAATAGCTGTTCTAATAGCTGTGTTAATAACAGTTCTAATAGCAGTTCTAAAAGCAGTTCTAATAGCAGTTCTAATAGCAGTTCTAATAGCGGTTCTAATAGTAGTGCTAATAGTTGGTCTAATAGCAGTTGTAGTAGCAGTTCTAATAGTAGTTCTAATAGCTGTTCTATTTGCAGTTCTAATAGCAATTCTAATATCAGTTCAAAAGCAGTTCTAATAGCAGTTCTAATATCAGTTCTAATAGCAGTTCTAATATCCGTTCTAATACCTTTTCTAATAGCAGTTCTAACAGCAGATCTCCCAGCAGTTCTAACAACAGTTCTAATAGCAGTTCTAAGAGCAGTTCTAATATCAGTTCTAATATCAGTTCTAATAGTAGTTCTAATAGCTGGCCTAATAGCAGTTCTAATAGCAGTTCTAATAGTAGTTCTAATAGCTGTTATAATTGCAGTTCTAATAGCAGTTCTAATAGCTGGTCTAATGGCAGTTCTAACAGCAGTTCTAACAGCAGTTCTAATATCAGTTCTAACAGCAGGTCCAATAGCAGTTCTGTTCTAATAGTAGTTCTAATAGCAGTTCTAATATCAGTTCTAATAGCAGTTATAATAGCAGTTCTAAGAGCAGTTCTAATATCAGTTCTAATATCAGTTCTAATAGTAGTTCTAATAGCTGTTCTAATTGCAGTTCCAATAGCAGTTCTAATAGGAGTTCTAATAGCAGTTCTAATAGCAGTTCGAAAGCAGTTCTAATATCAGTTCTAATAGCAGTTCTAATAGCAGTTCTAACAGCAGTTCTAACAGCAGTTCTAATATCAGTTCTAACAGCAGTTCTAATAGCAGTTCTAATAGCAGTTCAAAATCAATTCTAATATCAGTTCTCACAGCAGTTCTAATAGCTGTTCTAATAGCTGTTTTAATAACAGTTCTAATAGCAGTTCGAAAGCAGTTCTAATATCTGTTCTAATAGCAGTTCTAATAGCAGTTCTAACAGCAGTTCTAACAGCAGTTCTAATATCAGTTCTAACAGCAGTTCTAATAGCAGTTCTAATAGCAGTTCAGAATCAGTTCTAATATTAGTTCTCACAGCAGTTCTAATAGCTGTTCTAATAGCTGTTTTAATGACAGTTCTAATAGCAGTTCTAAAAGCAGTTCTAATAGCAGTTCTAATAGCAGTTCTAATAGCGGTTCTAATAGTAGTGCTAATAGTTGGTCTAATAGCAGTTGTAGTAGCAGTTCTAATAGTAGTTCTAATAGCTGTTCTATTTGCTGTTCTAATAGCAATTCTAATATCAGTTCAAAAGCAGTTCTAATAGCAGTTCTAATATCAGTTCTAATAGCAGTTCTAATATCCGTTCTAATACCTTTTCTAATAGCAGTTCTAACAGCAGATCTCCCAGCAGTTCTAACAACAGTTCTAATAGCAGTTCTAAGAGCAGTTCTAATATCAGTTCTAATATCAGTTCTAATAGCAATTCTAAACGCTGTTTTAAAAGCAGTTCTAATATCAGTTCTAATAGCAGTTCTAATAGTAGTTCTAATAGCTGGCCTAATAGCAGTTCTAATAGCAGTTCTGATAGTAGTTCTAATAGCTGTTATAATTGCAGTTCTAATAGCAGTTCTAATAGCTGGTCTAATGGCAGTTCTTACAGCAGTTCTAACAGCAGTTCTAATATCAGTTCTAACAGCAGGTCCAATAGCAGTTCTGTTCTAATAGTAGTTCTAATAGCAGTTCTAATATCAGTTCTAATAGCAGTTATAATAGCAGTTCTAAGAGCAGTTCTAATATCAGTTCTAATATCAGTTCTAATAGCAGTTCTAAACGCTGTTCTAATAGCAGTTCTAATATCAGTTCTAATATCAGTTCTAATAGTAGTTCTAATAGCTGGTCTAATAGCAGTTGTAATAGCAGTTCTAATAGTAGTTCTAATAGCTGTTCTAATATCAGTTCTCACAGCAGTTCCAATAGCAGTTCTAATAGGAGTTCTAATAGCAGTTCTAATAGCAGTTCAAAATCAGTTCTAATATCAGTTCTCACAGCAGTTCTAATAGCTGTTCTAATAGCTGTTTTAATAACAGTTCTAATAACAGTTCTAATGGCAGTTCTAATAGCAGTTCTAATAGCAGTTCTAATAGTAGTTCTAATAGCTGTTCTAATTGCAGTTCTAATAGCTGGTCTAATGGCAGTTCTAACAGCAGTTCTAACAGCAGTTCTAATATAAGTTCTAACAGCAGTTCTAATATCAGTTCTAATAGCAGTTCTAATAGCTGGTCTAATAGCAGTTGAAATATCAGTTCTAATAGTAGTTCTAATAGCTGTTCTAATTGCAGTTTCAATAGCAGTTCTAATAGGAGTTCTAATAGGAGTTCTAATAGCAGTTCGAAAGCAGTTCTAATATCAGTTCTAATAGCAGTTCTAATAGCAGTTCTAACAGCAGTTCTAACAGCAGTTCTAATATCAGTTCTAACAGCAGTTCTAATAGCAGTTCTAATAGCAGTTCAAAATCAATTCTAATATCAGTTCTCACAGCAGTTCTAATAGCTGTTCTAATAGCTGTTTTAATAACAGTTCTAATAGCAGTTCTAATAGCAGTTCGAAAGCAGTTCTAATATCAGTTCTAATAGCAGTTCTAATAGCAGTTCTAACAGCAGTTCTAACAGCAGTTCTAATATCAGTTCTAACAGCAGTTCTAATAGCAGTTCTAATAGCAGTTCTAATAGCAGTTCTAATAGCAGTTCTAATAGCAGTTCTAATAGTAGTTCTAATAGCTGTTCTAATTGCAGTTCTAATAGCTGGTCTAATGGCAGTTCTAACAGCAGTTCTAACAGCAGTTCTAATATAAGTTCTAACAGCAGTTCTAATATCAGTTCTAATAGCAGTTCTAATAGCTGGTCTAATAGCAGTTGAAATATCAGTTCTAATAGTAGTTCTAATAGCTGTTCTAATTGCAGTTTCAATAGCAGTTCTAATAGGAGTTCTAATAGCAGTTCTAATAGCAGTTCGAAAGCAGTTCTAATATCAGTTCTAATAGCAGTTCTAATAGCAGTTCTAACAGCAGTTCTAACAGCAGTTCTAATATCAGTTCTAACAGCAGTTCTAATAGCAGTTCTAATAGCAGTTCAAAATCAATTCTAATATCAGTTCTCACAGCAGTTCTAATAGCTGTTCTAATAGCTGTTTTAATAACAGTTCTAATAGCAGTTCTAATAGCAGTTCGAAAGCAGTTCTAATATCAGTTCTAATAGCAGTTCTAATAGCAGTTCTAACAGCAGTTCTAACAGCAGTTCTAATATCAGTTCTAACAGCAGTTCTAATAGCAGTTCTAATAGCAGTTCTAATAGCAGTTCAAAATCAGTTCTAATATCAGTTCTCACAGCAGTTCTAATATCTGTTCTAATAGCAGTTCTAATAGCAGTTCTAACAGCAGTTCTAACAGCAGTTCTAATATCAGTTCTAACAGCAGTTCTAATAGCAGTTCTAATAGCAGTTCTAATAGCAGTTCTAATAGCAGTTCTAATAGCAGTTCAAAATCAGTTCTAATATCAGTTCTCACAGCAGTTCTAATAGCTGTTCTAATAGCTGTTTTAATAACAGTTCTAATAACAGTTCTAATAGCAGTTCTAATAGCAGTTCTAATAGCGGTTCTAATAGTAGTTCTAATAGCTGTTCTAATTGCAGTTCTAATAGCTGGTCTAATGGCAGTTCTAACAGCAGTTCTAACAGCAGTTCTAATATAAGTTCTAACAGCAGTTCGAATAGCAGTTCTGTTCTAATAGTAGTTCTAATAGCAGTTCTAATAGCAGTTCTAAACTCTGTTCTAATAGCAGTTCTAATATCAGTTCTAATAGCAGTTCTAATAGTAAATCTAATAGCTGGTCTAATAGCAGTTGAAATAGCAGTTCTAATAGTAGTTCTAATAGCTGTTTTAATTGCAGTTCCAATAGCAGTTCTAATAGGAGTTCTAATAGCAGTTGAAATATCAGTTCTAATAGTAGTTCTAATAGCTGTTCTAATTGCAGTTCCAATAGCAGTTCTAATAGGAGTTCTAATAGCAGTTCTAATAGCAGTTCGAAAGCAGTTCTAATATCAGTTCTAATAGCAGTTCTAACAGCAGTTCTAACAGCAGTTCTAATATCAGTTCTAACAGCAGTTCTAATAGCAGTTCTAATAGCAGTTCTAATAGCAGTTCTAATAGCAGTTCAAAATCAGTTCTAATATCAGTTCTCACAGCAGTTCTAATAGCTGTTCTAATAGCTGTTTTAATAACAGTTCTAATAACAGTTCTAATAGCAGTTCTAATAGCAGTTCTAATAGCGGTTCTAATAGTAGTGCTAATAGTTGGTCTAATAGCAGTTGTAATAGCAGTTCTAATAGTAGTTCTAATAGCTGTTCTAATTGCAGTTCTAATAGCTGGTCTAATGGCAGTTCTAACAGCAGTTCTAACAGCAGTTCTAATATAAGTTCTAACAGCAGTTCCAATAGCAGTTCTGTTCTAATAGTAGTTCTAATAGCAGTTCTAATAGCAGTTCTAAACTCTGTTCTAATTGCAGTTCTAATATTAGTTCTAATAGCAGTTCTAATAGTAAATCTAATAGCTGGTCTAATAGCAGTTGAAATAGCAGTTCTAATAGTAGTTCTAATAGCTGTTCTAATTGCAGTTCCAATAGCAGTTCTAATAGGAGTTCTAATAGCAGTTCTAATAGCAGTTCGAAAGCAGTTCTAATATCAGTTCTAATAGCAGTTCTAATAGCAGTTCGAATAGCGGTTCTAATAGTAGTGCTAATAGTTGGTCTAATAGCAGTTGTAGTAGCAGTTCTAATAGTAGTTCTAATAGCTGTTCTAATTGCAGTTCTAATAGCAATTCTAATATCAGTTCTAATAGCAGTTCAAATAGTAGTTCTAATAGCTGGTCTAATAGCAGTTGTAATAGCAGTTCTAATAGTAGTTCTAATAGCTGTTCTAATTGCAGTTCCAATAGCAGTTCTAAAAGGAGTACTAATAGCAGTTCTAATAGCAGTTCGAAAGCAGTTCTAATATCAGTTCTAACAGCAGTTCTAATAGCAGTTCTAATAGCAGTTCTAATAGCAGTTCAAAATCAGTTCTAATATCAGTTCTCACAGCAGTTCTAATATCTGTTCTAATAACAGTTCTAATAGCAGTTCTAACAGCAGTTCTAACAGCAGTTCTAATAGCAGTTCAAAATCAGTTCTAATATCAGTTCTCACAGCAGTTCTAATAGCTGTTCTAATAGCTGTTTTAATAACAGTTCTAATAACAGTTCTAATAGCGGTTCTAATAGTAGTGCTAATAGTTGGTCTAATAGCAGTTGTAATAGCAGTTCTAATAGTAGTTCTAATAGCTGTTCTAATTGCAGTTCTAATAGCTGGTCTAATGGCAGTTCTAACAGCAGTTCTAACAGCAGTTCTAATATAAGTTCTAACAGCAGTTCCAATAGCAGTTCTGTTCTAGTAGTAGTTCTAATAGCAGTTCTAACAGCAGTTCTAAACGCTGTTCTAATAGCAGTTCTAATATCAGTTCTAATATCAGTTCTAATATCAGTTCTAATAGCAGTTCTAATAGCTGGTCTAATAGCAGTTGAAATATCAGTTCTAATAGTAGTTCTAATAGCTGTTCTAATTGCAGTTCCAATAGCAGTTCTAATAGGAGTTCTAATAGCAGTTCTAATAGCAGTTCGAAAGCAGTTCTAATAGCAGTACTAACAGCAGTTCTAACAGCAGTTCTAATATCAGTTCTAACAGCAGTTCTAATAGCAGTTCTAATAGCAGTTCAAAATCAATTCTAATATCAGTTCTCACAGCAGTTCTAATAGCTGTTCTAATAGCTGTTTTAATAACAGTTCTAATAGCAGTTCGAAAGCAGTTCTAATATCTGTTCTTATAGCAGTTCTAATAGCAGTTCTAACAGCAGTTCTAACAGCAGTTCTAATATCAGTTCTAACAGCAGTTCTAATAGCAGTTCTAATAGCAGTTCAAAATCAGTTCTAATATTAGTTCTCACAGCAGTTCTAATAGCTGTTCTAATAGCTGTTTTAATGACAGTTCTAATAGCAGTTCTAAAATCAATTCTAATATCAGTTCTCACAGCAGTTCTAATAGCTGTTCTAATAGCTGTTTTAATAACAGTTCTAATAGCAGTTCTAATAGCAGTTCGAAAGCAGTTCTAATATCAGTTCTAATAGCAGTTCTAATAGCAGTTCTAACAGCAGTTCTAACAGCAGTTCTAATATCAGTTCTAACAGCAGTTCTAATAGCAGTTCTAATAGCAGTTCTAATAGCAGTTCAAAATCAGTTCTAATATCAGTTCTCACAACAGTTCTAATATCTGTTCTAATAGCAGTTCTAATAGCAGTTCTAACAGCAGTTCTAACAGCAGTTCTAATATCAGTTCTAACAGCAGTTCTAATAGCAGTTCTAATAGCAGTTCTAATAGCAGTTCTAATAGCAGTTCAAAATCAGTTCTAATATCAGTTCTCACAGCAGTTCTAATAGCTGTTCTAATAGCTGTTTTAATAACAGTTCTAATAACAGTTCTAATAGCAGTTCTAATAGCGGTTCTAATAGTAGTGCTAATAGTTGGTCTAATAGCAGTTGTAATAGCAGTTCTAATAGTAGTTCTAATAGCTGTTCTAATTGCAGTTCTAATAGCTGGTCTAATGGCAGTTCTAACAGCAGTTCTAACAGGAGTTCTAATATAAGTTCTAACAGCAGTTCCAATAGCAGTTCTGTTCTAATAGTAGTTCTAATAGCAGTTCTAATAGCAGTTCTAAACTCTGTTCTAATAGCAGTTCTAATATCAGTTCTAATAGCAGTTCTAATAGTAAATCTAATAGCTGGTCTAATAGCAGTTGAAATAGCAGTTCTAATAGTAGTTCTAATAGCTGTTCTAATTGCAGTTCCAATACCAGTTCTAATAGGAGTTCTAATAGCAGTTGAAATATCAGTTCTAATAGTAGTTCTAATAGCTGTTCTAATTGCAGTTCCAATAGCAGTTCTAATAGGAGTTCTAATAGCAGTTCTAATAGCAGTTCGAAAGCAGTTCTAATATCAGTTCTAATAGCAGTTCTAACAGCAGTTCTAACAGCAGTTCTAATATCAGTTCTAACAGCAGTTCTAATAGCAGTTCTAATAGCAGTTCAAAATCAATTCTAATATCAGTTCTCACAGCAGTTCTAATAGCTGTTCTAATAGCTGTTTTAATAACAGTTCTAATAGCAGTTCTAATAGCAGTTCGAAAGCAGTTCTAATATCAGTTCTAATAGCAGTTCTAATAGCAGTTCTAACAGCAGTTCTAACAGCAGTTCTAACAGCAGTTCTAATATCAGTTCTAACAGCAGTTCTAATAGCAGTTCTAATAGCAGTTCAAAATCAATTCTAATATCAGTTCTCACAGCAGTTCTAATAGCTGTTCTAATAGCTGTTTTAATAACAGTTCTAATAGCAGTTCTAATAGCAGTTCGAAAGCAGTTCTAATATCAGTTCTAATAGCAGTTCTAATAGCAGTTCTAACAGCAGTTCTAACAGCAGTTCTAATATCAGTTCTAACAGCAGTTCTAATAGCAGTTCTAATAGCAGTTCAAAATCAGTTCTAATATCAGTTCTCACAGCAGTTCTAATATCTGTTCTAATAGCAGTTCTAATAGCAGTTCTAACAGCAGTTCTAACAGCAGTTCTAATATCAGTTCTAACAGCAGTTCTAATAGCAGTTCTAATAGCAGTTCTAATAGCAGTTCTAATAGCAGTTCTAATAGCAGTTTAAAATCAGTTCTAATATCAGTTCTCACAGCAGTTCTAATAGCTGTTCTAATAGCTGTTTTAATAACAGTTCTAATAACAGTTCTAATAGCAGTTCTAATAGCAGTTCTAATAGCGGTTCTAATAGTAGTGCTAATAGTTGGTCTAATAGCAGTTGTAATAGCAGTTCTAATAGTAGTTCTAATAGCTGTTCTAATTGCAGTTCTAATAGCTGGTCTAATGGCAGTTCTAACAGCAGTTCTAACAGCAGTTCTAATATAAGTTCTAACAGCAGTTCCAATAGCAGTTCTGTTCTAATAGTAGTTCTAATAGCAGTTCTAATAGCAGTTCTAAACTCTGTTCTAATAGCAGTTCTAATATCAGTTCTAATAGCAGTTCTAATAGTAAATCTAATAGCTGGTCTAATAGCAGTTGAAATAGCAGTTCTAATAGTAGTTCTAATAGCTGTTCTAATTGCAGTTCCAATAGCAGTTCTAATAGGAGTTCTAATAGCAGTTCTAATAGCAGTTCGAAAGCAGTTCTAATATCAGTTCTAATAGCAGTTCTAATAGCAGTTCGAATAGCGGTTCTAATAGTAGTGCTAATAGTTGGTCTAATAGCAGTTGTAGTAGCAGTTCTAATAGTAGTTCTAATAGCTGTTCTAATTGCAGTTCTAATAGCAATTCTAATATCAGTTCTAATAGCAGTTCAAATAGTAGTTCTAATAGCTGGTCTAATAGCAGTTGTAATAGCAGTTCTAATAGTAGTTCTAATAGCTGTTCTAATTGCAGTTCCAATAGCAGTTCTAAAAGGAGTACTAATAGCAGTTCTAATAGCAGTTCGAAAGCAGTTCTAATATCAGTTCTAACAGCAGTTCTAATAGCAGTTCTAATAGCAGTTCTAATAGCAGTTCAAAATCAGTTCTAATATCAGTTCTCACAGCAGTTCTAATATCTGTTCTAATAGCAGTTCTAATAGCAGTTCTAACAGCAGTTCTAACAGCAGTTCTAATAGCAGTTCAAAATCAGTTCTAATATCAGTTCTCACAGCAGTTCTAATAGCTGTTCTAATAGCTTTTTTAATAACAGTTCTAATAACAGTTCTAATAGCGGTTCTAATAGTAGTGCTAATAGTTGGTCTAATAGCAGTTGTAATAGCAGTTCTAATAGTAGTTCTAATAGCTGTTCTAATTGCAGTTCTAATAGCTGGTCTAATGGCAGTTCTAACAGCAGTTCTAACAGCAGTTCTAATATAAGTTCTAACAGCAGTTCCAATAGCAGTTCTGTTCTAGTAGTAGTTCTAATAGCAGTTCTAACAGCAGTTCTAAACGCTGTTCTAATAGCAGTTCTAATATCAGTTCTAATATCAGTTCTAATAGCAGTTCTAATAGCTGGTCTAATAGCAGTTGAAATATCAGTTCTAATAGTAGTTCTAATAGCTGTTCTAATTGCAGTTCCAATAGCAGTTCTAATAGGAGTTCTAATAGCAGTTCTAATAGCAGTTCGAAAGCAGTTCTAATAGCAGTTCTAACAGCAGTTCTAACAGCAGTTCTAATATCAGTTCTAACAGCAGTTCTAATAGCAGTTCTAATAGCAGTTCAAAATCAATTCTAATATCAGTTCTCACAGCAGTTCTAATAGCTGTTCTAATAGCTGTTTTAATAACAGTTCTAATAGCAGTTCGAAAGCAGTTCTAATATCTGTTCTAATAGCAGTTCTAATAGCAGTTCTAACAGCAGTTCTAACAGCAGTTCTAATATCAGTTCTAACAGCAGTTCTAATAGCAGTTCTAATAGCAGTTCAAAATCTGTTCTAATATTAGTTCTCACAGCAGTTCTAATAGCTGTTCTAATAGCTGTTTTAATGACAGTTCTAATAGCAGTTCTAAAAGCAGTTCTAATAGCAGTTCTAATAGCAGTTCTAATAGCGGTTCTAATTGTAGTGCTAATAGTTGGTCTAATAGCAGTTGTAGTAGCAGTTCTAATAGTAGTTCTAATAGCTGTTCTATTTGCAGTTCTAATAGCAATTCTAATATCAGTTCAAAAGCAGTTCTAATAGCAGTTCTAATATCAGTTCTAATAGCAGTTCTAATATCCGTTCTAATACCTTTTCTAATAGCAGTTCTAACAGCAGATCTCCCAGCAGTTCTAACAACAGTTCTAATAGCAGTTCTAAGAGCAGTTCTAATATCAGTTCTAATATCAGTTCTAATAGCAATTCTAAACGCTGTTTTAAAAGCAGTTCTAATATCAGTTCTAATAGCAGTTCTAATAGTAGTTCTAATAGCTGGCCTAATAGCAGTTCTAATAGCAGTTCTAATAGTAGTTCTAATAGCTGTTATAATTGCAGTTCTAATAGCAGTTCTAATAGCTGGTCTAATGGCAGTTCTAACAGCAGTTCTAACAGCAGTTCTAATATCAGTTCTAACAGCAGGTCCAATAGCAGTTCTGTTCTAATAGTAGTTCTAATAGCTGTTCTAATATCAGTTCTCACAGAAGTTCCAATAGCAGTTCTAATAGGAGTTCTAATAGCAGTTCTAATAGCAGTTCGAAAGCAGTTCTAATATCAGTTCTAATAGCAGTTCTAATATCAGTTCTAACAGCAGTTCTAATAGCAGTTCTAATAGCAGTTCAAAATCAGTTTTAATATCAGTTCTCACTGCAGTTCTAATATCTGTTCTAATAGCAGTTCTAATAGCAGTTCTAACAGCAGTTCTAACAGCAGTTCAAATATCAGTTCTAACAGCAGTTCTAATAGCAGTTCTAATAGAAGTTCTAATAGCAGTTCTAATAGCGGTTCTAATAGTAGTGCTAATAGCTGGTCTAATAGCAGTTGTAATAGCAGTTCTAATAGTAGTTCTAATAGCTGTTCTAATTGCAGTTCTAATTGCAATTCTAATATCAGTTCAAAAGCAGTTCTAATAGGAGTTCTAATAGTAGTTCTAATAGCTGGTCTAATAGTATTTCTAATAGCAGTTCAAAATCAGTTCTAATATCAGTTCTCACAGCAGTTCTAATAGTAGTTCTAATAGCTGTTCTAATAGCAATTCAAAAGCAGTTCTAATATCAGTTCTAATAGCAGTTCTAATATCCGTTCTAATACCTTTTCTAATAGTAGTTCTAACAGCAGATCTCCCAGCAGTTCTAACAACAGTTCTAATAGCAGTTCTAAGAGCAGTTCTAATATCAGTTCTAATATCAGTTCTAATAGCAGTTCTAAACGCTGTTTTAAAAGCAGTTCTAATATCAGTTCTAATAGCAGTTCTAATAGCTGGTCTAATAGCAGTTGTAATAGCAGTTCTAATAGTAGTTCTAATAGCTGTTATAATTGCAGTTCTAATAGCAGTTCTAATAGCAGTTCTAGCAGCAGTTCTAACAGCAGTTCTAATATCAGTTCTAACAGCAGTTCTAATAGCAGTTCTAATAGCAGTTCTAACAGCAGTTCTAACAGCAGTTCTAACAGCAGTTCTAATATCAGTTCTAACAGCAGTTCTAATAGCAGTTCTAATAGCAGTTCTAACAGCAGTTCTAACAGCAGTTCTAATATCATTTCTAACAGCAGTTCTAATAGCAGTTCTAATAGCAGTTCTAATAGCAGTTCAAAATCAGTTCTAATATCAGTTCTCACAGCAGTTTTAATAGCTGTTCTAATAGCTGTTTTAATAACAGTTCTAATAACAGTTCTAATAGCAGTTTTAATAGCAGTTCTAATAGCGGTTCTAATAGTAGTGCTAATAGTTGGTCTAATAGCAGTTGTAATAGCAGTTGTAATAGCAGTTCTAATAGTAGTTCTAATAGCTGTTCTAGTTGCAGTTCTAATAGCTGGTCTAATGGCAGTTCTAACAGCAGTTCTAACAGCAGTTCTAATATAAGTTCTAACAGCAGTTCCAATAGCAGTTCTGTTCTAATAGTAGTTCTAATAGCAGTTCTAATAGCAGTTCTAAACGCTGTTCTAATAGCAGTTCTATTATCAGTTCTAATAGCAGTTTTAATAGTAGTTCTAATAGCTGGTCTAATAGCAGTTGAAATAGCAGTTCTAATAGTAGTTCTAATAGCTGTTCTAATTGCAGTTCCAATAGCAGTTCTAATAGGAGTTCTAATAGCAGTTCTAATAGCAGTTCGAAAGCAGTTCTAATATCAGTTCTAATATCAGTTCTAATAGCAGTTCTAATAGCAGTTCTAACTGCAGTTCTAACAGCAGTTCTAATATCAGTTCTAACAGCAGTTCTAATAGCAGTTCTAATAGCAGTTCAAAATCAATTCTAATATCAGTTCTCACAGCAGTTCTAATAGCAGTTCTAATAGCTGTTTTAATAACAGTTCTAATAGCAGTTCGAATGCAGTTCTAATATCTGTTCTAATAGCAGTTCTAATAGCAGTTCTAACAGCAGTTCTAACAGCATTTCTAATATCAGTTCTAACAGCAGTTCTAATAGCAGTTCTAATAGCAGTTCAAAATCAGTTCTAATATCAGTTCTCACAGCAGTTCTAACAGCTGTTCTAATAGCTGTTTTAATAACAGTTCTAATAGCAGTTCTAATAGCAGTTCTAATAGCAGTTTTAATAGCGGTTCTAATAGTAGTGCTAATAGTTGGTCTAATAGCAGTTGTAATAGCAGTTCTAATAGTAGTTCTATTAGCTGTTCTAATTGCAGTTCTAATAGCAATTCTAATATCAGTTCAAAAGCAGTTCTAATAGCAGTTCTAATATCAGTTCTAATAGCTGTTCTAATAGCAGTTCTAATATCAGTTCTAATAGCAGTACTAATAGTAGTTCTAATAGCTGGTCTAATAGTATTTCTAATAGCAGTTCATAATCAGTTCTAATAGCAGTTCTCACAGCAGTTCTAATAGTAGTTCTAATAGCTGTTCTAATAGCAATTCAAAAGCAGTTCTAATATCAGTTCTAATAGCAGTTCTAACAGCAGTTCTAATAGTAGTTCTAATAGCTGTTCTAATAGCAGTTCAAAAGCAGTTCTAATATCAGTTCTATATCAGTTCTAATAGCAGTTCTAATATCAGTTCTAATATCAGTTCAAATAGCAGTTCAAATATCAGTTCTCACAGCAGTTCTAATATCTGTTCTAATAGCAGTTCTAATAGCAGTTCTAACAGCAGTTCAAAAGCAGTTCTAACATTAGTTCTAATAGCAGTTCTAATAGTAGTTCTAACAGCAGTTCTAATATCAGTTCTAACAGCAGTTCTAATAGCAGTTCTAATAGCAGTTCAAAATCAATTCTAATATCAGTTCTCACAGCAGTTCTAATAGCTGTTCTAATAGCTGTTTTAATAATAGTGCTAATAGTTGGTCTAATAGCAGTTGTAGTAGCAGTTCTAATAGTAGTTCTAATAGCTGTTCTAATTGCAGTTCTAATAGCAATTCTAATATCAGTTCAAAAGCAGTTCTAATAGCAGTTCTATTATCAGTTCTAATAGCAGTTCTAATATCCGTTCTAATACCTTTTCTAATAGCAGTTATAACAGCAGATCTCCCAGCAGTTCTAACAACAGTTCTAATAGCAGTTCTAAGAGCAGTTCTAATATCAGTTCTAATATCAGTTCTAATAGCAGTTCTAAACGCTGTTTTAAAAGCAGTTCTAATATCAGTTCTAATAGCAGTTCTAATAGTAGTTCTAATAGCTGGCCTAATAGCAGTTCTAATAGCAGTTCTAATAGTAGTTCTAATAGCTGTTATAATCGCAGTTCTAATAGCAGTTCTAATAGCAGTTGTAATAGCAGTTGTAATGGCAGTTCTAACAGCAGTTCTAATATCAGTTCTAACAGCAGTTCCAATTGCAGTTATGTTCTAATAGTAGTTCTAATAGCAGTTCTAATATAAGTTCTAATAGCTGTTTTAATAGCAGTTCTAATAGCAGTTCAAAATCAGTTCTAATATCAGTACTCACAGCAGTTCTAATAGCTGTTCTAATAGCAGTTCAAAAGCAGTTCTAATATCAGTTCTATATCAGTTCTAATAGCAGTTCTAATATCAGTTCTAATAGCAGTTCTAATATCAGTTCTAATAGCAGTTCAAATATCAGTTCTAATAGCAGTTCAAAAGCAGTTCTAACATTAGTTCTAACATCAGTTCTAATAGCAGTTCTAATATCAGTTCTAACAGCAGTTCTAATATCATTTCTAACATCAGTTCTAATAGCAGTTCTAATACCAGTTCTAACAGCAGTTCTAATATCATTTCTAACAGCAGTTCTAATAGCAGTTCTAATAGCAGTTCTAATAGCAGTTCAAAATCAGTTCTAATATCAGTTCTCACAGCAGTTTTAATAGCTGTTCTAATAGCTGTTTTAATAACAGTTCTAATAACAGTTCTAATAGCAGTTCTAATAGCAGTTCTAATAGCGGTTCTAATAGTAGTGCTAATAGTTGGTCTAATAGCAGTTGTAATAGCAGTTGTAATAGCAGTTCTAATAGTAGTTCTAATAGCTGTTCTAATTGCAGTTCTAATAGCTGGTCTAATGGCAGTTCTAACAGCAGTTCTAACAGCAGTTCTAATATAAGTTCTAACAGCAGTTCCAATAGCAGTTCTGTTCTAATAGTAGTTCTAATAGCAGTTCTAATAGCAGTTCTAAACGCTGTTCTAATAGCAGTTCTATTATCAGTTCTAATAGCAGTTCTAATAGTAGTTCTAATAGCTGGTCTAATAGCAGTTGAAATAGCAGTTCTAATAGTAGTTCTAATAGCTGTTCTAATTGCAGTTCCAATAGCAGTTCTAATAGGAGTTCTAATAGCAGTTCTAATAGCTTTTCTAATAGTAGTTCTAACAGCAGATCTCCCAGCAGTTCTAACAACAGTTCTAATAGCAGTTCTAAGAGCAGTTCTAATATCAGTTCTAATATCAGTTCTAATAGCAGTTCTAAACGCTGTTTTAAAAGCAGTTCTAATATCAGTTCTAATAGCAGTTCTAATAGCTGGTCTAATAGCAGTTGTAATAGCAGTTCTAATAGTAGTTCTAATAGCTGTTATAATTGCAGTTCTAATAGCAGTTCTAATAGCAGTTCTAGCAGCAGTTCTAACAGCAGTTCTAATATCAGTTCTAACAGCAGTTCTAATAGCAGTTCTAATAGCAGTTCTAACAGCAGTTCTAACAGCAGTTCTAATATCAGTTCTAACAGCAGTTCTAATAGCAGTTCTAATAGCAGTTCTAACAGCAGTTCTAACAGCAGTTCTA
Organism: Troilus luridus; assembly: GCA_964056705.1. Classification (NCBI taxonomy): domain Eukaryota; kingdom Metazoa; phylum Arthropoda; class Insecta; order Hemiptera; family Pentatomidae; genus Troilus; species Troilus luridus. The sequence continues at coordinate 173,839 of CAXKTH010000143.1, forward strand.
ATATCATTTCTAACAGCAGTTCTAATAGCAGTTCTAATAGCAGTTCTAATAGCAGTTCAAAATCAGTTCTAATATCAGTTCTCACAGCAGTTTTAATAGCTGTTCTAATAGCTGTTTTAATAACAGTTCTAATAACAGTTCTAATAGCAGTTCTAATAGCAGTTCTAATAGCGGTTCTAATAGTAGTGCTAATAGTTGGTCTAATAGCAGTTGTAATAGCAGTTGTAATAGCAGTTCTAATAGTAGTTCTAATAGCTGTTCTAGTTGCAGTTCTAATAGCTGGTCTAATGGCAGTTCTAACAGCAGTTCTAATATAAGTTCTAACAGCAGTTCCAATAGCAGTTCTGTTCTAATAGTAGTTCTAATAGCAGTTCTAATAGCAGTTATAAACGCTGTTCTAATAGCAGTTCTATTATCAGTTCTAATAGCAGTTCTAATAGTAGTTCTAATAGCTGGTCTAATAGCAGTTGAAATAGCAGTTCTAATAGTAGTTCTAATAGCTGTTCTAATTGCAGTTCCAATAGCAGTTCTAATAGGAGTTCTAATAGCAGTTCTAATAGCAGTTCGAAAGCAGTTCTAATATCAGTTCTAATATCAGTTCTAATAGCAGTTCTAATAGCAGTTCTAACTGCAGTTCTAACAGCAGTTCTAATATCAGTTCTAACAGCAGTTCTAATAGCAGTTCTAATAGCAGTTCAAAATCAATTCTAATATCAGTTCTCACAGCAGTTCTAATAGCAGTTCTAATAGCTGTTTTAATAACAGTTCTAATAGCAGTTGGAATGCAGTTCTAATATCTGTTCTAATAGCAGTTCTAATAGCAGTTCTAACAGCAGTTCTAACAGCAGTTCTAATATCAGTTCTAACAGCAGTTCTAATAGCAGTTCTAATAGCAGTTCAAAATCAGTTCTAATATCAGTTCTCACAGCAGTTCTAATAGCTGTTCTAATAGCTGTTTTAATAACAGTTCTAATAGCAGTTCTAATAGCAGTTCTAATAGCAGTTTTAATAGCGGTTCTAATAGTAGTGCTAATAGTTGGTCTAATAGCAGTTGTAATAGCAGTTCTAATAGTAGTTCTAATAGCTGTTCTAATTGCAGTTCTAATAGCAATTCTAATATCAGTTCAAAAGCAGTTCTAATAGCAGTTCTAATATCAGTTCTAATAGCTGTTCTAATAGCAGTTCTAATATCAGTTCTAATAGCAGTACTAATAGTAGTTCTAATAGCTGGTCTAATAGTATTTCTAATAGCAGTTCATAATCAGTTCTAATAGCAGTTCTCACAGCAGTTCTAATAGTAGTTCTAATAGCTGTTCTAATAGCAATTCAAAAGCAGTTCTAATATCAGTTCTAATAGCAGTTCTAACAGCAGTTCTAATAGTAGTTCTAATAGCTGTTCTAATAGCAGTTGAAATAGCAGTTCTAATAGTAGTTCTAATAGCTGTTCTAATTGCAGTTCCAATAGCAGTTCTAATAGGAGTTCTAATAGCAGTTCTAATAGCTTTTCTAATAGTAGTTCTAACAGCAGATCTCCCAGCAGTTCTAACAACAGTTCTAATAGCAGTTCTAAGAGCAGTTCTAATATATGTTCTAATATCAGTTCTAATAGCAGTTCTAAACGCTGTTTTAAAAGCAGTTCTAATATCAGTTCTAATAGCAGTTCTAATAGCTGGTCTAATAGCAGTTGTAATAGCAGTTCTAATAGTAGTTCTAATAGCTGTTATAATTGCAGTTCTAATAGCAGTTCTAATAGCAGTTCTAGCAGCAGTTCTAACAGCAGTTCTAATATCAGTTCTAACAGCAGTTCTAATAGCAGTTCTAATAGCAGTTCTAACAGCAGTTCTAACAGCAGTTCTAATATCAGTTCTAATAGCAGTTCAAAATCAGTTCTAATATTAGTTCTCACAGCAGTTCTAATAGCTGTTCTAATAGCTGTTTTAATAACAGTTCTAATAGCAGTTCTAAAAGCAGTTCTAATAGCAGTTCTAATAGCAGTTCTAATAGCGGTTCTAATAGTAGTGCTAATAGTTGGTCTAATAGCAGTTGTAGTAGCAGTTCTAATAGTAGTTCTAATAGCTGTTCTAATTGCAGTTCTAATAGCAATTCTAATATCAGTTCAAAAGCAGTTCTAATAGCAGTTCTATTATCAGTTCTAATAGCAGTTCTAATATCCGTTCTAATACCTTTTCTAATAGCAGTTATAACAGCAGATCTCCCAGCAGTTCTAACAACAGTTCTAATAGCAGTTCTAAGAGCAGTTCTAATATCAGTTCTAATATCAGTTCTAATAGCAGTTCTAAACGCTGTTTTAAAAGCAGTTCTAATATCAGTTCTAATAGCAGTTCTAATAGTAGTTCTAATAGCTGGCCTAATAGCAGTTCTAATAGCAGTTCTAATAGTAGTTCTAATAGCTGTTATAATCGCAGTTCTAATAGCAGTTCTAATAGCAGTTGTAATAGCAGTTGTAATGGCAGTTCTAACAGCAGTTCTAACAGCAGTTCTAATATCAGTTCTAACAGCAGTTCCAATTGCAGTTATGTTCTAATAGTAGTTCTAATAGCAGTTCTAATATAAGTTCTAATAGCTGTTTTAATAGCAGTTCTAATAGCAGTTCAAAATCAGTTCTAATATCAGTACTCACAGCAGTTCTAATAGCTGTTCTAATAGCAGTTCAAAAGCAGTTCTAATATCAGTTCTATATCAGTTCTAATAGCAGTTCTAATATCAGTTGTAATAGCAGTTGTAATAGCAGTTCTAATAGTAGTTCTAATAGCTGTTCTAATTGCAGTTCTAATAGCTGGTCTAATGGCAGTTCTAACAGCAGTTCTAACAGCAGTTCTAACAGCAGTTCTAATATAAGTTCTAACAGCAGTTCCAATAGCAGTTCTGTTCTAATAGTAGTTTTAATAGCAGTTCTAAACGCTGTTCTAATAGCAGTTCTATTATCAGTTCTAATAGCAGTTCTAATAGTAGTTCTAATAGCTGGTCTAATAGCAGTTGAAATAGCAGTTCTAATAGTAGTTCTAATAGCTGTTCTAATTGCAGTTCCAATAGCAGTTCTAATAGGAGTTCTAATAGCAGTTCTAATAGCTTTTCTAATAGTAGTTCTAACAGCAGATCTCCCAGCAGTTCTAACAACAGTTCTAATAGCAGTTCTAAGAGCAGTTCTAATATCAGTTCTAATATCAGTTCTAATAGCAGTTCTAAACGCTGTTTTAAAAGCAGTTCTAATATCAGTTCTAATAGCAGTTCTAATAGCTGGTCTAATAGCAGTTGTAATAGCAGTTCTAATAGTAGTTCTAATAGCTGTTATAATTGCAGTTCTAATAGCAGTTCTAATAGCAGTTCTAGCAGCAGTTCTAACAGCAGTTCTAATATCAGTTCTAACAGCAGTTCTAATAGCAGTTCTAATAGCAGTTCTAACAGCAGTTCTAACAGCAGTTCTAATATCAGTTCTAACATCAGTTCTAATAGCAGTTCTAATATCAGTTCTAACAGCAGTTCAAATAGCTGTTCTAATAGCTGTGTTAATAGCAGTTGTAATAGCAGCTCTAATAGCAGTTCCAATAGCAGTTCGAATAGCAGTTCTGTTCTAATAGCAGTTCTAATAGCAGTTCTAATAGCAGTTCTAATAACAGTTCGAAAGCAGTTCTAACAGCAGTTCTAATATCAGTTCTAACAGCAGTTCTAATAGCAGTTCTAATAGCAGTTCTAATAGCAGTTCTAATAGCAGTTCTAATAGCAGTTCTAATAGTAGTTCTAATAGCTGTTCTAATTGCAGTTCTAATAGCTGGTCTAATGGCAGTTCTAACAGCAGTTCTAACAGCAGTTCTAATATAAGTTCTAACAGCAGTTCTAATATCAGTTCTAATAGCAGTTCTAATAGCTGGTCTAATAGCAGTTGAAATATCAGTTCTAATAGTAGTTCTAATAGCTGTTCTAATTGCAGTTTCAATAGCAGTTCTAATAGGAGTTCTAATAGCAGTTCTAATAGCAGTTCGAAAGCAGTTCTAATATCAGTTCTAATAGCAGTTCTAATAGCAGTTCTAACAGCAGTTCTAACAGCAGTTCTAATATCAGTTCTAACAGCAGTTCTAATAGCAGTTCTAATAGCAGTTCAAAATCAATTCTAATATCAGTTCTCACAGCAGTTCTAATAGCTGTTCTAATAGCTGTTTTAATAACAGTTCTAATAGCAGTTCGAAAGCAGTTCTAATATCAGTTCTAATAGCAGTTCTAATAGCAGTTCTAACAGCAGTTCTAACAGCAGTTCTAATATCAGTTCTAACAGCAGTTCTAATAGCAGTTCTAATAGCAGTTCTAATAGCAGTTCAAAATCAGTTCTAATATCAGTTCTCACAGCAGTTCTAATATCTGTTCTAATAGCAGTTCTAATAGCAGTTCTAACAGCAGTTCTAACAGCAGTTCTAATATCAGTTCTAACAGCAGTTCTAATAGCAGTTCTAATAGCAGTTCTAATAGCAGTTCTAATAGCAGTTCAAAATCAGTTCTAATATCAGTTCTCACAGCAGTTCTAATAGCTGTTCTAATAGCTGTTTTAATAACAGTTCTAATAACAGTTCTAATAGCAGTTCTAATAGCAGTTCTAATAGCGGTTCTAATAGTAGTGCTAATAGTTGGTCTAATAGCAGTTGTAATAGCAGTTCTAATAGTAGTTCTAATAGCTGTTCTAATTGCAGTTCTAATAGCTGGTCTAATGGCAGTTCTAACAGCAGTTCTAACAGCAGTTCTAATATAAGTTCTAACAGCAGTTCGAATAGCAGTTCTGTTCTAATAGTAGTTCTAATAGCAGTTCTAATAGCAGTTCTAAACTCTGTTCTAATAGCAGTTCTAATATCAGTTCTAATAGCAGTTCTAATAGTAAATCTAATAGCTGGTCTAATAGCAGTTGAAATAGCAGTTCTAATAGTAGTTCTAATAGCTGTTTTAATTGCAGTTCCAATAGCAGTTCTAATAGGAGTTCTAATAGCAGTTGAAATATCAGTTCTAATAGTAGTTCTAATAGCTGTTCTAATTGCAGTTCCAATAGCAGTTCTAATAGGAGTTCTAATAGCAGTTCTAATAGCAGTTCGAAAGCAGTTCTAATATCAGTTCTAATAGCAGTTCTAACAGCAGTTCTAACAGCAGTTCTAATATCAGTTCTAACAGCAGTTCTAATAGCAGTTCTAATAGCAGTTCAAAATCAATTCTAATATCAGTTCTCACAGCAGTTCTAATAGCTGTTCTAATAGCTGTTTTAATAACAGTTCTAATAGCAGTTCTAATAGCAGTTCGAAAGCAGTTCTAATATCAGTTCTAATAGCAGTTCTAATAGCAGTTCTAACAGCAGTTCTAACAGCAGTTCTAATATCAGTTCTAACAGCAGTTCTAATAGCAGTTCTAATAGCAGTTCTAATAGCAGTTCAAAATCAGTCCTAATATCAGTTCTCACAGCAGTTCTAATATCTGTTCTAATAGCAGTTCTAATAGCAGTTCTAACAGCAGTTCTAACAGCAGTTCTAATATCAGTTCTAACAGCAGTTCTAATAGCAGTTCTAATAGCAGTTCTAATAGCAGTTCTAATAGCAGTTCTAATAGCAGTTCAAAATCAGTTCTAATATCAGTTCTCACAGCAGTTCTAATAGCTGTTCTAATAGCTGTTTTAATAACAGTTCTAATAACAGTTCTAATAGCAGTTCTAATAGCAGTTCTAATAGCGGTTCTAATAGTAGTGCTAATAGTTGGTCTAATAGCAGTTGTAATAGCAGTTCTAATAGTAGTTCTAATAGCTGTTCTAATTGCAGTTCTAATAGCTGGTCTAATGGCAGTTCTAACAGCAGTTCTAACAGCAGTTCTAATATAAGTTCTAACAGCAGTTCCAATAGCAGTTCTGTTCTAATAGTAGTTCTAATAGCAGTTCTAATAGCAGTTCTAAACTCTGTTCTAATAGCAGTTCTAATATTAGTTCTAATAGCAGTTCTAATAGTAAATCTAATAGCTGGTCTAATAGCAGTTGAAATAGCAGTTCTAATAGTAGTTCTAATAGCTGTTCTAATTGCAGTTCCAATAGCAGTTCTAATAGGAGTTCTAATAGCAGTTCTAATAGCAGTTCGAAAGCAGTTCTAATATCAGTTCTAATAGCAGTTCTAATAGCAGTTCGAATAGCGGTTCTAATAGTAGTGCTAATAGTTGGTCTAATAGCAGTTGTAGTAGCAGTTCTAATAGTAGTTCTAATAGCTGTTCTAATTGCAGTTCTAATAGCAATTCTAATATCAGTTCTAATAGCAGTTCAAATAGTAGTTCTAATAGCTGGTCTAATAGCAGTTGTAATAGCAGTTCTAATAGTAGTTCTAATAGCTGTTCTAATTGCAGTTCCAATAGCAGTTCTAAAAGGAGTACTAATAGCAGTTCTAATAGCAGTTCGAAAGCAGTTCTAATATCAGTTCTAACAGCAGTTCTAATAGCAGTTCTAATAGCAGTTCTAATAGCAGTTCAAAATCAGTTCTAATATCAGTTCTCACAGCAGTTCTAATATCTGTTCTAATAGCAGTTCTAATAGCAGTTCTAACAGCAGTTCTAACAGCAGTTCTAATAGCAGTTCAAAATCAGTTCTAATATCAGTTCTCACAGCAGTTCTAATAGCTGTTCTAATAGCTGTTTTAATAACAGTTCTAATAACAGTTCTAATAGCGGTTCTAATAGTAGTGCTAATAGTTGGTCTAATAGCAGTTGTAATAGCAGTTCTAATAGTAGTTCTAATAGCTGTTCTAATTGCAGTTCTAATAGCTGGTCTAATGGCAGTTCTAACAGCAGTTCTAACAGCAGTTCTAATATAAGTTCTAACAGCAGTTCCAATAGCAGTTCTGTTCTAGTAGTAGTTCTAATAGCAGTTCTAACAGCAGTTCTAAACGCTGTTCTAATAGCAGTTCTAATATCAGTTCTAATATCAGTTCTAATAGCAGTTCTAATAGCTGGTCTAATAGCAGTTGAAATATCAGTTCTAATAGTAGTTCTAATAGCTGTTCTAATTGCAGTTCCAATAGCAGTTCTAATAGGAGTTCTAATAGCAGTTCTAATAGCAGTTCGAAAGCAGTTCTAATAGCAGTTCTAACAGCAGTTCTAACAGCAGTTCTAATATCAGTTCTAACAGCAGTTCTAATAGCAGTTCTAATAGCAGTTCAAAATCAATTCTAATATCAGTTCTCACAGCAGTTCTAATAGCTGTTCTAATAGCTGTTTTAATAACAGTTCTAATAGCAGTTCGAAAGCAGTTCTAATATCTGTTCTTATAGCAGTTCTAATAGCAGTTCTAACAGCAGTTCTAACAGCAGTTCTAATATCAGTTCTAACAGCAGTTCTAATAGCAGTTCTAATAGCAGTTCAAAATCAGTTCTAATATTAGTTCTCACAGCAGTTCTAATAGCTGTTCTAATAGCTGTTTTAATGACAGTTCTAATAGCAGTTCTAAAATCAATTCTAATATCAGTTCTCACAGCAGTTCTAATAGCTGTTCTAATAGCTGTTTTAATAACAGTTCTAATAGCAGTTCTAATAGCAGTTCGAAAGCAGTTCTAATATCAGTTCTAATAGCAGTTCTAATAGCAGTTCTAACAGCAGTTCTAACAGCAGTTCTAATATCAGTTCTAACAGCAGTTCTAATAGCAGTTCTAATAGCAGTTCTAATAGCAGTTCAAAATCAGTTCTAATATCAGTTCTCACAACAGTTCTAATATCTGTTCTAATAGCAGTTCTAATAGCAGTTCTAACAGCAGTTCTAACAGCAGTTCTAATATCAGTTCTAACAGCAGTTCTAATAGCAGTTCTAATAGCAGTTCTAATAGCAGTTCTAATAGCAGTTCTAATAGCAGTTCAAAATCAGTTCTAATATCAGTTCTCACAGCAGTTCTAATAGCTGTTCTAATAGCTGTTTTAATAACAGTTCTAATAACAGTTCTAATAGCAGTTCTAATAGCAGTTCTAATAGCGGTTCTAATAGTAGTGCTAATAGTTGGTCTAATAGCAGTTGTAATAGCAGTTCTAATAGTAGTTCTAATAGCTGTTCTAATTGCAGTTCTAATAGCTGGTCTAATGGCAGTTCTAACAGCAGTTCTAACAGCAGTTCTAATATAAGTTCTAACAGCAGTTCCAATAGCAGTTCTGTTCTAATAGTAGTTCTAATAGCAGTTCTAATAGCAGTTCTAAACTCTGTTCTAATAGCAGTTCTAATATCAGTTCTAATAGCAGTTCTAATAGTAAATCTAATAGCTGGTCTAATAGCAGTTGAAATAGCAGTTCTAATAGTAGTTCTAATAGCTGTTCTAATTGCAGTTCCAATACCAGTTCTAATAGGAGTTCTAATAGCAGTTGAAATATCAGTTCTAATAGTAGTTCTAATAGCTGTTCTAATTGCAGTTCCAATAGCAGTTCTAATAGGAGTTCTAATAGCAGTTCTAATAGCAGTTCGAAAGCAGTTCTAATATCAGTTCTAATAGCAGTTCTAACAGCAGTTCTAACAGCAGTTCTAATATCAGTTCTAACAGCAGTTCTAATAGCAGTTCTAATAGCAGTTCAAAATCAATTCTAATATCAGTTCTCACAGCAGTTCTAATAGCTGTTCTAATAGCTGTTTTAATAACAGTTCTAATAGCAGTTCTAATAGCAGTTCGAAAGCAGTTCTAATATCAGTTCTAATAGCAGTTCTAATAGCAGTTCTAACAGCAGTTCTAACAGCAGTTCTAATATCAGTTCTAACAGCAGTTCTAATAGCAGTTCTAATAGCAGTTCAAAATCAGTTCTAATATCAGTTCTCACAGCAGTTCTAATATCTGTTCTAATAGCAGTTCTAATAGCAGTTCTAACAGCAGTTCTAACAGCAGTTCTAATATCAGTTCTAACAGCAGTTCTAATAGCAGTTCTAATAGCAGTTCTAATAGCAGTTCTAATAGCAGTTCTAATAGCAGTTCAAAATCAGTTCTAATATCAGTTCTCACAGCAGTTCTAATAGCTGTTCTAATAGCTGTTTTAATAACAGTTCTAATAACAGTTCTAATAGCAGTTCTAATAGCAGTTCTAATAGCGGTTCTAATAGTAGTGCTAATAGTTGGTCTAATAGCAGTTGTAATAGCAGTTCTAATAGTAGTTCTAATAGCTGTTCTAATTGCAGTTCTAATAGCTGGTCTAATGGCAGTTCTAACAGCAGTTCTAACAGCAGTTCTAATATAAGTTCTAACAGCAGTTCCAATAGCAGTTCTGTTCTAATAGTAGTTCTAATAGCAGTTCTAATAGCAGTTCTAAACTCTGTTCTAATAGCAGTTCTAATATCAGTTCTAATAGCAGTTCTAATAGTAAATCTAATAGCTGGTCTAATAGCAGTTGAAATAGCAGTTCTAATAGTAGTTCTAATAGCTGTTCTAATTGCAGTTCCAATAGCAGTTTTAATAGGAGTTCTAATAGCAGTTCTAATAGCAGTTCGAAAGCAGTTCTAATATCAGTTCTAATAGCAGTTCTAATAGCAGTTCGAATAGCGGTTCTAATAGTAGTGCTAATAGTTGGTCTAATAGCAGTTGTAGTAGCAGTTCTAATAGTAGTTCTAATAGCTGTTCTAATTGCAGTTCTAATAGCAATTCTAATATCAGTTCTAATAGCAGTTCAAATAGTAGTTCTAATAGCTGGTCTAATAGCAGTTGTAATAGCAGTTCTAATAGTAGTTCTAATAGCTGTTCTAATTGCAGTTCCAATAGCAGTTCTAAAAGGAGTACTAATAGCAGTTCTAATAGCAGTTCGAAAGCAGTTCTAATATCAGTTCTAACAGCAGTTCTAATAGCAGTTCTAATAGCAGTTCTAATAGCAGTTCAAAATCAGTTCTAATATCAGTTCTCACAGCAGTTCTAATATCTGTTCTAATAGCAGTTCTAATAGCAGTTCTAACAGCAGTTCTAACAGCAGTTCTAATAGCAGTTCAAAATCAGTTCTAATATCAGTTCTCACAGCAGTTCTAATAGCTGTTCTAATAGCTTTTTTAATAACAGTTCTAATAACAGTTCTAATAGCGGTTCTAATAGTAGTGCTAATAGTTGGTCTAATAGCAGTTGTAATAGCAGTTCTAATAGTAGTTCTAATAGCTGTTCTAATTGCAGTTCTAATAGCTGGTCTAATGGCAGTTCTAACAGCAGTTCTAACAGCAGTTCTAATATAAGTTCTAACAGCAGTTCCAATAGCAGTTCTGTTCTAGTAGTAGTTCTAATAGCAGTTCTAACAGCAGTTCTAAACGCTGTTCTAATAGCAGTTCTAATATCAGTTCTAATATCAGTTCTAATAGCAGTTCTAATAGCTGGTCTAATAGCAGTTGAAATATCAGTTCTAATAGTAGTTCTAATAGCTGTTCTAATTGCAGTTCCAATAGCAGTTCTAATAGGAGTTCTAATAGCAGTTCTAATAGCAGTTCGAAAGCAGTTCTAATAGCAGTTCTAACAGCAGTTCTAACAGCAGTTCTAATATCAGTTCTAACAGCAGTTCTAATAGCAGTTCTAATAGCAGTTCAAAATCAATTCTAATATCAGTTCTCACAGCAGTTCTAATAGCTGTTCTAATAGCTGTTTTAATAACAGTTCTAATAGCAGTTCGAAAGCAGTTCTAATATCTGTTCTAATAGCAGTTCTAATAGCAGTTCTAACAGCAGTTCTAACAGCAGTTCTAATATCAGTTCTAACAGCAGTTCTAATAGCAGTTCTAATAGCAGTTCAAAATCTGTTCTAATATTAGTTCTCACAGCAGTTCTAATAGCTGTTCTAATAGCTGTTTTAATGACAGTTCTAATAGCAGTTCTAAAAGCAGTTCTAATAGCAGTTCTAATAGCAGTTCTAATAGCGGTTCTAATTGTAGTGCTAATAGTTGGTCTAATAGCAGTTGTAGTAGCAGTTCTAATAGTAGTTCTAATAGCTGTTCTATTTGCAGTTCTAATAGCAATTCTAATATCAGTTCAAAAGCAGTTCTAATAGCAGTTCTAATATCAGTTCTAATAGCAGTTCTAATATCCGTTCTAATACCTTTTCTAATAGCAGTTCTAACAGCAGATCTCCCAGCAGTTCTAACAACAGTTCTAATAGCAGTTCTAAGAGCAGTTCTAATATCAGTTCTAATATCAGTTCTAATAGCAATTCTAAACGCTGTTTTAAAAGCAGTTCTAATATCAGTTCTAATAGCAGTTCTAATAGTAGTTCTAATAGCTGGCCTAATAGCAGTTCTAATAGCAGTTCTAATAGTAGTTCTAATAGCTGTTATAATTGCAGTTCTAATAGCAGTTCTAATAGCTGGTCTAATGGCAGTTCTAACAGCAGTTCTAACAGCAGTTCTAATATCAGTTCTAACAGCAGGTCCAATAGCAGTTCTGTTCTAATAGTAGTTCTAATAGCTGTTCTAATATCAGTTCTCACAGAAGTTCCAATAGCAGTTCTAATAGGAGTTCTAATAGCAGTTCTAATAGCAGTTCGAAAGCAGTTCTAATATCAGTTCTAATAGCAGTTCTAATATCAGTTCTAACAGCAGTTCTAATAGCAGTTCTAATAGCAGTTCAAAATCAGTTTTAATATCAGTTCTCACTGCAGTTCTAATATCTGTTCTAATAGCAGTTCTAATAGCAGTTCTAACAGCAGTTCTAACAGCAGTTCAAATATCAGTTCTAACAGCAGTTCTAATAGCAGTTCTAATAGAAGTTCTAATAGCAGTTCTAATAGCGGTTCTAATAGTAGTGCTAATAGCTGGTCTAATAGCAGTTGTAATAGCAGTTCTAATAGTAGTTCTAATAGATGTTCTAATTGCAGTTCTAATTGCAATTCTAATATCAGTTCAAAAGCAGTTCTAATAGGAGTTCTAATAGTAGTTCTAATAGCTGGTCTAATAGTATTTCTAATAGCAGTTCAAAATCAGTTCTAATATCAGTTCTCACAGCAGTTCTAATAGTAGTTCTAATAGCTGTTCTAATAGCAATTCAAAAGCAGTTCTAATATCAGTTCTAATAGCAGTTCTAATATCCGTTCTAATACCTTTTCTAATAGTAGTTCTAACAGCAGATCTCCCAGCAGTTCTAACAACAGTTCTAATAGCAGTTCTAAGAGCAGTTCTAATATCAGTTCTAATATCAGTTCTAATAGCAGTTCTAAACGCTGTTTTAAAAGCAGTTCTAATATCAGTTCTAATAGCAGTTCTAATAGCTGGTCTAATAGCAGTTGTAATAGCAGTTCTAATAGTAGTTCTAATAGCTGTTATAATTGCAGTTCTAATAGCAGTTCTAATAGCAGTTCTAGCAGCAGTTCTAACAGCAGTTCTAATATCAGTTCTAACAGCAGTTCTAATAGCAGTTCTAATAGCAGTTCTAACAGCAGTTCTAACAGCAGTTCTAACAGCAGTTCTAATATCAGTTCTAACAGCAGTTCTAATAGCAGTTCTAATAGCAGTTCTAACAGCAGTTCTAACAGCAGTTCTAATATCATTTCTAACAGCAGTTCTAATAGCAGTTCTAATAGCAGTTCTAATAGCAGTTCAAAATCAGTTCTAATATCAGTTCTCACAGCAGTTTTAATAGCTGTTCTAATAGCTGTTTTAATAACAGTTCTAATAACAGTTCTAATAGCAGTTTTAATAGCAGTTCTAATAGCGGTTCTAATAGTAGTGCTAATAGTTGGTCTAATAGCAGTTGTAATAGCAGTTGTAATAGCAGTTCTAATAGTAGTTCTAATAGCTGTTCTAGTTGCAGTTCTAATAGCTGGTCTAATGGCAGTTCTAACAGCAGTTCTAACAGCAGTACTAATATAAGTTCTAACAGCAGTTCCAATAGCAGTTCTGTTCTAATAGTAGTTCTAATAGCAGTTCTAATAGCAGTTCTAAACGCTGTTCTAATAGCAGTTCTATTATCAGTTCTAATAGCAGTTTTAATAGTAGTTCTAATAGCTGGTCTAATAGCAGTTGAAATAGCAGTTCTAATAGTAGTTCTAATAGCTGTTCTAATTGCAGTTCCAATAGCAGTTCTAATAGGAGTTCTAATAGCAGTTCTAATAGCAGTTCGAAAGCAGTTCTAATATCAGTTCTAATATCAGTTCTAATAGCAGTTCTAATAGCAGTTCTAACTGCAGTTCTAACAGCAGTTCTAATATCAGTTCTAACAGCAGTTCTAATAGCAGTTCTAATAGCAGTTCAAAATCAATTCTAATATCAGTTCTCACAGCAGTTCTAATAGCAGTTCTAATAGCTGTTTTAATAACAGTTCTAATAGCAGTTCGAATGCAGTTCTAATATCTGTTCTAATAGCAGTTCTAATAGCAGTTCTAACAGCAGTTCTAACAGCAGTTCTAATATCAGTTCTAACAGCAGTTCTAATAGCAGTTCTAATAGCAGTTCAAAATCAGTTCTAATATCAGTTCTCACAGCAGTTCTAATAGCTGTTCTAATAGCTGTTTTAATAACAGTTCTAATAGCAGTTCTAATAGCAGTTCTAATAGCAGTTTTAATAGCGGTTCTAATAGTAGTGCTAATAGTTGGTCTAATAGCAGTTGTAATAGCAGTTCTAATAGTAGTTCTATTAGCTGTTCTAATTGCAGTTCTAATAGCAATTCTAATATCAGTTCAAAAGCAGTTCTAATAGCAGTTCTAATATCAGTTCTAATAGCTGTTCTAATAGCAGTTCTAATATCAGTTCTAATAGCAGTACTAATAGTAGTTCTAATAGCTGGTCTAATAGTATTTCTAATAGCAGTTCATAATCAGTTCTAATAGCAGTTCTCACAGCAGTTCTAATAGTAGTTCTAATAGCTGTTCTAATAGCAATTCAAAAGCAGTTCTAATATCAGTTCTAATAGCAGTTCTAACAGCAGTTCTAATAGTAGTTCTAATAGCTGTTCTAATAGCAGTTCAAAAGCAGTTCTAATATCAGTTCTATATCAGTTCTAATAGCAGTTCTAATATCAGTTCTAATATCAGTTCAAATAGCAGTTCAAATATCAGTTCTCACAGCAGTTCTAATATCTGTTCTAATAGCAGTTCTAATAGCAGTTCTAACAGCAGTTCAAAAGCAGTTCTAACATTAGTTCTAATAGCAGTTCTAATAGTAGTTCTAACAGCAGTTCTAATATCAGTTCTAACAGCAGTTCTAATAGCAGTTCTAATAGCAGTTCAAAATCAATTCTAATATCAGTTCTCACAGCAGTTCTAATAGCTGTTCTAATAGCTGTTTTAATAACAGTTCTAATAGCAGTTCGAAAGCAGTTCTAATATCTGTTCTAATAGCAGTTCTAATAGCAGTTCTAACAGCAGTTCTAACAGCAGTTCTAATATCAGTTCTAACAGCAGTTCTAATAGCAGTTCTTATAGCAGTTCAAAATCAGTTCTAATATTAGTTCTCACAGCAGTTCTAATAGCTGTTCTAATAGCTGTTTTAATAACAGTTCTAATAGCAGTTCTAAAAGCAGTTCTAATAGCAGTTCTAATAGCAGTTCTAATAGCGGTTCTAATAGTAGTGCTAATAGTTGGTCTAATAGCAGTTGTAGTAGCAGTTCTAATAGTAGTTCTAATAGCTGTTCTAATTGCAGTTCTAATAGCAATTCTAATATCAGTTCAAAAGCAGTTCTAATAGCAGTTCTATTATCAGTTCTAATAGCAGTTCTAATATCCGTTCTAATACCTTTTCTAATAGCAGTTATAACAGCAGATCTCCCAGCAGTTCTAACAACAGTTCTAATAGCAGTTCTAAGAGCAGTTCTAATATCAGTTCTAATATCAGTTCTAATAGCAGTTCTAAACGCTGTTTTAAAAGCAGTTCTAATATCAGTTCTAATAGCAGTTCTAATAGTAGTTCTAATAGCTGGCCTAATAGCAGTTCTAATAGCAGTTCTAATAGTAGTTCTAATAGCTGTTATAATCGCAGTTCTAATAGCAGTTCTAATAGCAGTTGTAATAGCAGTTGTAATGGCAGTTCTAACAGCAGTTCTAATATCAGTTCTAACAGCAGTTCCAATTGCAGTTATGTTCTAATAGTAGTTCTAATAGCAGTTCTAATATAAGTTCTAATAGCTGTTTTAATAGCAGTTCTAATAGCAGTTCAAAATCAGTTCTAATATCAGTACTCACAGCAGTTCTAATAGCTGTTCTAATAGCAGTTCAAAAGCAGTTCTAATATCAGTTCTATATCAGTTCTAATAGCAGTTCTAATATCAGTTCTAATAGCAGTTCTAATATCAGTTCTAATAGCAGTTCAAATATCAGTTCTAATAGCAGTTCAAAAGCAGTTCTAACATTAGTTCTAACATCAGTTCTAATAGCAGTTCTAATATCAGTTCTAACAGCAGTTCTAATATCATTTCTAACATCAGTTCTAATAGCAGTTCTAATACCAGTTCTAACAGCAGTTCTAATATCATTTCTAACAGCAGTTCTAATAGCAGTTCTAATAGCAGTTCTAATAGCAGTTCAAAATCAGTTCTAATATCAGTTCTCACAGCAGTTTTAATAGCTGTTCTAATAGCTGTTTTAATAACAGTTCTAATAACAGTTCTAATAGCAGTTCTAATAGCAGTTCTAATAGCGGTTCTAATAGTAGTGCTAATAGTTGGTCTAATAGCAGTTGTAATAGCAGTTGTAATAGCAGTTCTAATAGTAGTTCTAATAGCTGTTCTAATTGCAGTTCTAATAGCTGGTCTAATGGCAGTTCTAACAGCAGTTCTAACAGCAGTTCTAATATAAGTTCTAACAGCAGTTCCAATAGCAGTTCTGTTCTAATAGTAGTTCTAATAGCAGTTCTAATAGCAGTTCTAAACGCTGTTCTAATAGCAGTTCTATTATCAGTTCTAATAGCAGTTCTAATAGTAGTTCTAATAGCTGGTCTAATAGCAGTTGAAATAGCAGTTCTAATAGTAGTTCTAATAGCTGTTCTAATTGCAGTTCCAATAGCAGTTCTAATAGGAGTTCTAATAGCAGTTCTAATAGCTTTTCTAATAGTAGTTCTAACAGCAGATCTCCCAGAAGTTCTAACAACAGTTCTAATAGCAGTTCTAAGAGCAGTTCTAATATCAGTTCTAATATCAGTTCTAATAGCAGTTCTAAACGCTGTTTTAAAAGCAGTTCTAATATCAGTTCTAATAGCAGTTCTAATAGCTGGTCTAATAGCAGTTGTAATAGCAGTTCTAATAGTAGTTCTAATAGCTGTTATAATTGCAGTTCTAATAGCAGTTCTAATAGCAGTTCTAGCAGCAGTTCTAACAGCAGTTCTAATATCAGTTCTAACAGCAGTTCTAATAGCAGTTCTAATAGCAGTTCTAACAGCAGTTCTAACAGCAGTTCTAATATCAGTTCTAACAGCAGTTCTAATAGCAGTTCTAATAGCAGTTCTAACAGCAGTTCTAACAGCAGTTCTAATATCATTTCTAACAGCAGTTCTAATAGCAGTTCTAATAGCAGTTCTAATAGCAGTTCAAAATCAGTTCTAATATCAGTTCTCACAGCAGTTTTAATAGCTGTTCTAATAGCTGTTTTAATAACAGTTCTAATAACAGTTCTAATAGCAGTTCTAATAGCAGTTCTAATAGCGGTTCTAATAGTAGTGCTAATAGTTGGTCTAATAGCAGTTGTAATAGCAGTTGTAATAGCAGTTCTAATAGTAGTTCTAATAGCTGTTCTAGTTGCAGTTCTAATAGCTGGTCTAATGGCAGTTCTAACAGCAGTTCTAATATAAGTTCTAACAGCAGTTCCAATAGCAGTTCTGTTCTAATAGTAGTTCTAATAGCAGTTCTAATAGCAGTTATAAACGCTGTTCTAATAGCAGTTCTATTATCAGTTCTAATAGCAGTTCTAATAGTAGTTCTAATAGCTGGTCTAATAGCAGTTGAAATAGCAGTTCTAATAGTAGTTCTAATAGCTGTTCTAATTGCAGTTCCAATAGCAGTTCTAATAGGAGTTCTAATAGCAGTTCTAATAGCAGTTCGAAAGCAGTTCTAATATCAGTTCTAATATCAGTTCTAATAGCAGTTCTAATAGCAGTTCTAACTGCAGTTCTAACCGCAGTTCTAATATCAGTTCTAACAGCAGTTCTAATAGCAGTTCTAATAGCAGTTCAAAATCAATTCTAATATCAGTTCTCACAGCAGTTCTAATAGCAGTTCTAATAGCTGTTTTAATAACAGTTCTAATAGCAGTTGGAATGCAGTTCTAATATCTGTTCTAATAGCAGTTCTAATAGCAGTTCTAACAGCAGTTCTAACAGCAGTTCTAATATCAGTTCTAACAGCAGTTCTAATAGCAGTTCTAATAGCAGTTCAAAATCAGTTCTAATATCAGTTCTCACAGCAGTTCTAATAGCTGTTCTAATAGCTGTTTTAATAACAGTTCTAATAGCAGTTCTAATAGCAGTTCTAATAGCAGTTTTAATAGCGGTTCTAATAGTAGTGCTAATAGTTGGTCTAATAGCAGTTGTAATAGCAGTTCTAATAGTAGTTCTAATAGCTGTTCTAATTGCAGTTCTAATAGCAATTCTAATATCAGTTCAAAAGCAGTTCTAATAGCAGTTCTAATATCAGTTCTAATAGCTGTTCTAATAGCAGTTCTAATATCAGTTCTAATAGCAGTACTAATAGTAGTTCTAATAGCTGGTCTAATAGTATTTCTAATAGCAGTTCATAATCAGTTCTAATAGCAGTTCTCACAGCAGTTCTAATAGTAGTTCTAATAGCTGTTCTAATAGCAATTCAAAAGCAGTTCTAATATCAGTTCTAATAGCAGTTCTAACAGCAGTTCTAATAGTAGTTCTAATAGCTGTTCTAATAGCAGTTCAAAAGCAGTTCTAATATCAGTTCTATATCAGTTCTAATAGCAGTTCTAATATCAGTTCTAATATCAGTTCAAATAGCAGTTCAAATATCAGTTCCCACAGCAGTTCTAATATCTGTTCTAATAGCAGTTCTAATAGCAGTTCTAACAGCAGTTCAAAAGCAGTTCTAACATTAGTTCTAATAGCAGTTCTAATAGTAGTTCTAACAGCAGTTCTAATATCAGTTCTAACAGCAGTTCTAATAGCAGTTCTAATAGCAGTTCAAAATCAATTCTAATATCAGTTCTCACAGCAGTTCTAATAGCTGTTCTAATAGCTGTTTTAATAACAGTTCTAATAGCAGTTCGAAAGCAGTTCTAATATCTGTTCTAATAGCAGTTCTAATAGCAGTTCTAACAGCAGTTCTAACAGCAGTTCTAATATCAGTTCTAACAGCAGTTCTAATAGCAGTTCTAATAGCAGTTCAAAATCAGTTCTAATATTAGTTCTCACAGCAGTTCTAATAGCTGTTCTAATAGCTGTTTTAATAACAGTTCTAATAGCAGTTCTAAAAGCAGTTCTAATAGCAGTTCTAATAGCAGTTCTAATAGCGGTTCTAATAGTAGTGCTAATAGTTGGTCTAATAGCAGTTGTAGTAGCAGTTCTAATAGTAGTTCTAATAGCTGTTCTAATTGCAGTTCTAATAGCAATTCTAATATCAGTTCAAAAGCAGTTCTAATAGCAGTTCTATTATCAGTTCTAATAGCAGTTCTAATATCCGTTCTAATACCTTTTCTAATAGCAGTTATAACAGCAGATCTCCCAGCAGTTCTAACAACAGTTCTAATAGCAGTTCTAAGAGCAGTTCTAATATCAGTTCTAATATCAGTTCTAATAGCAGTTCTAAACGCTGTTTTAAAAGCAGTTCTAATATCAGTTCTAATAGCAGTTCTAATAGTAGTTCTAATAGCTGGCCTAATAGCAGTTCTAATAGCAGTTCTAATAGTAGTTCTAATAGCTGTTATAATCGCAGTTCTAATAGCAGTTCTAATAGCAGTTGTAATAGCAGTTGTAATGGCAGTTCTAACAGCAGTTCTAACAGCAGTTCTAATATCAGTTCTAACAGCAGTTCCAATTGCAGTTATGTTCTAATAGTAGTTCTAATAGCAGTTCTAATATAAGTTCTAATAGCTGTTTTAATAGCAGTTCTAATAGCAGTTCAAAATCAGTTCTAATATCAGTACTCACAGCAGTTCTAATAGCTGTTCTAATAGCAGTTCAAAAGCAGTTCTAATATCAGTTCTATATCAGTTCTAATAGCAGTTCTAATATCAGTTGTAATAGCAGTTGTAATAGCAGTTCTAATAGTAGTTCTAATAGCTGTTCTAATTGCAGTTCTAATAGCTGGTCTAATGGCAGTTCTAACAGCAGTTCTAACAGCAGTTCTAACAGCAGTTCTAATATAAGTTCTAACAGCAGTTCCAATAGCAGTTCTGTTCTAATAGTAGTTCTAATAGCAGTTCTAAACGCTGTTCTAATAGCAGTTCTATTATCAGTTCTAATAGCAGTTCTAATAGTAGTTCTAATAGCTGGTCTAATAGCAGTTGAAATAGCAGTTCTAATAGTAGTTCTAATAGCTGTTCTAATTGCAGTTCCAATAGCAGTTCTAATAGGAGTTCTAATAGCAGTTCTAATAGCTTTTCTAATAGTAGTTCTAACAGCAGATCTCCCAGCAGTTCTAACAACAGTTCTAATAGCAGTTCTAAGAGCAGTTCTAATATCAGTTCTAATATCAGTTCTAATAGCAGTTCTAAACGCTGTTTTAAAAGCAGTTCTAATATCAGTTCTAATAGCAGTTCTAATAGCTGGTCTAATAGCAGTTGTAATAGCAGTTCTAATAGTAGTTCTAATAGCTGTTATAATTGCAGTTCTAATAGCAGTTCTAATAGCAGTTCTAGCAGCAGTTCTAACAGCAGTTCTAATATCAGTTCTAACAGCAGTTCTAATAGCAGTTCTAATAGCAGTTCTAACAGCAGTTCTAACAGCAGTTCTAATATCAGTTCTAACATCAGTTCTAATAGCAGTTCTAATATCAGTTCTAACAGCAGTTCAAATAGCTGTTCTAATAGCTGTGTTAATAGCAGTTGTAATAGCAGCTCTAATAGCAGTTCCAATAGCAGTTCGAATAGCAGTTCTGTTCTAATAGCAGTTCTAATAGCAGTTCTAATAGCAGTTCTAATAACAGTTCTAATAGCAATTCTAATAGCAGTTCTAATAGCAGTTCTAATAACAGTTCTAATAGCAATTCTAATAGTAGTTCTAATAGCTGTTCTAATAACCGGTATAATAGCAGTTCTAATAGCAGTTTCAATAGTAGTTCTAATAGCAGTTCTAATAGCAGTTGTAATAGCTGTTCTAATATCAGTTCAAAAGCAGTTCTAATATCAGTTCAAAAGCAGTTCTAATATCAGTTCAAAAGCAGTTCTAATATCAGTTCTAACAGCTGTTCTAATAGCAGTTCTTTGCTAATAGCAGTTCTAACAGCAGATCTCACAGCAGTTCTAACAGCAGTTCTAATAGCAGTTCTAATATCAGTTCTAATATCAGTTCTAATATCAGTACTAATAGCAGTTCTAAACGCTGTTCTAATAGCAGTTCTAATACCAGTTCTAATAGCAGTTCAAAATCAGTTCTAATATCAGTTCTCACAGCAGTTCTAATAGTAGTTCTAATAGCTGTTCTAATAGCAATTCAAAAGGAGTTCTAATATTAGTTCTAATAGCAGTTCTGTTCTAATAGCAGTTCTAACAGCAGTTCTAATAGTAGTTCTAATAGCTGTTCTAATAGCAGTTCAAAAGCAGTTCTAATATCAGTTCTATATCAGTTCTAATAGCAGTTCTAATATCAGTTCTAATAGCAGTTCTAATATCAGTTCTAATAGCAGTTCAAATATCAGTTCTAATAGCAGTTCAAAAGCAGTTCTAATATCAGTACTCACAGCGGTTCTAATATTAGTTCTAATAGCTGTTCTAATAGCAGTTCAAAAGCAGTTCTAATATCAGTTCCATATCAGTTCTAATTGAAGTTTTAATATCAGTTCTAATATCAGTTCTAATAGCAGTTCAAATACCAGTTCTAATAGCAGTTCAAAAGCAGTTCTAATATCAGTTCTATATCAGTTCTAACATCAGTTCTAATATCAGTTCTAACAGCAGTTCTAATAGCTGTTCTAATAGCTTTTTTAATAGCAGTTCTAATAGCAGTTCCAATAGCAGTTCCAATAGCAGTTCTGTTCTAATAGCAAATCTAATAGCAGTTCTAATAACAGTTCTAATAGCAATTCTAATAGTAGTTCTAATAGCTATTCTAATAGCAGGTATAATAGCAGTTCTAATAGCAGTTTCAATAGTAGTTCTAATAGCAGTTCTAATAGCAGTTGTAATAGCAGTTCTAATATCAGTTCAAAAGCAGTTCTAATATCAGTTCAAAAGCAGTTCTAATATCAGTTCTAACAGCTGTTCTAATAGCAGTTCTAATTACAGTTCTGTTCTAATAGCAGTTCTAACAGCAGATCTCACAGCAGTTCAAACAGCATTTCTAATAGCAGTTCTAAGAGCAGTTCTAATATCAGTTCTAATAGCAGTTCTAAACGCTGTTCTAATAGCAGTTCTAATATCAGTTCTAATAGCAGTTATAATAGCAGTTCTAATAGTAGTTCTAAAGCTGTTCTAATAGCAATTCAAAAGCAGTTCTAATATCAGTTCTAATAGCAGTTCTGTTCTAATAGCAGTTCTAACAGCAGTTCTAATAGTAGTTCTAATAGCTGTTCTAATAGCAGTTCAAAAGCAGTTCTAATATCTGTTCTAATAGCAGTTCTAATAGCAGTTCTAACAGCAGTTCTAACAGCAGTTCTAATATCAGTTCTAACAGCAGTTCTAATAGCAGTTCTAATAGCAGTTCAAAATCAGTTCTAATATTAGTTCTCACAGCAGTTCTAATAGCTGTTCTAATAGCTGTTTTAATAACAGTTCTAATAGCAGTTCTAAAAGCAGTTCTAATAGCAGTTCTCATAGCAGTTCTAATAGCGGTTCTAATAGTAGTGCTAATAGTTGGTCTAATAGCAGTTGTAGTAGCAGTTCTAATAGTAGTTCTAATAGCTGTTCTAATTGCAGTTCTAATAGCAATTCTAATATCAGTTCAAAAGCAGTTCTAATAGCAGTTCTAATATCAGTTCTAATAGCAGTTCTAATATCCGTTCTAATACCTTTTCTAATAGCAGTTATAACAGCAGATCTCCCAGCAGTTCTAACAACAGTTCTAATAGCAGTTCTAAGAGCAGTTCTAATATCAGTTCTAATATCAGTTCTAATAGCAGTTCTAAACGCTGTTTTAAAAGCAGTTCTAATATCAGTTCTAATAGCAGTTCTAATAGTAGTTCTAATAGCTGGCCTAATAGCAGTTCTAATAGTAGTTCTAATAGCAGTTCTAATAGCAGTTGTAATAGCTGTTCTAATATCAGTTCAAAAGCAGTTCTAATATCAGTTCAAAAGCAGTTCTAATATCAGTTCAAAAGCAGTTCTAATATCAGTTCTAACAGCTGTTCTAATAGCAGTTCTTTGCTAATAGCAGTTCTAACAGCAGATCTCACAGCAGTTCTAACAGCAGTTCTAATAGCAGTTCTAATATCAGTTCTAATATCAGTTCTAATATCAGTACTAATAGCAGTTCTAAACGCTGTTCTAATAGCAGTTCTAATACCAGTTCTAATAGCAGTTCAAAATCAGTTCTAATATCAGTTCTCACAGCAGTTCTAATAGTAGTTCTAATAGCTGTTCTAATAGCAATTCAAAAGGAGTTCTAATATTAGTTCTAATAGCAGTTCTGTTCTAATAGCAGTTCTAACAGCAGTTCTAATAGTAGTTCTAATAGCTGTTCTAAAAGCAGTTCAAAAGCAGTTCTAATATCAGTTCTATATCAGTTCTAATAGCAGTTCTAATATCAGTTCTAATAGCAGTTCTAATATCAGTTCTAATAGCAGTTCAAATATCAGTTCTAATAGCAGTTCAAAAGCAGTTCTAATATCAGTACTCACAGCGGTTCTAATATTAGTTCTAATAGCTGTTCTAATAGCAGTTCAAAAGCAGTTCTAATATCAGTTCTAATAGCTGTTCTAATAGCTGTTTTAATAACAGTTCTAATAGCAGTTCTGTTAGCAGTTCCAATAGCAGTTCCAATAGCAGTTTTGTTTTAACATCAGTTCTAACAGCAGTTCTAATAGCAGTTCTAATAGCAGTTCTAATAGCAGTTCTAATAGCGGTTCTAATAGTAGTGCTAATAGCTGGTCTAATAGCAGATGTAATAGCAGTTCTAATAGTAGTTCTAATAGCTGTTCTAATTGCAGTTCTAATTGCAATTCTAATATCAGTTCAAAAGCAGTTCTAATAGGAGTTCTAATAGTAGTTCTAATAGCTGGTCTAATAGTATTTCTAATAGTAGTTCTAACAGCAGATCTCCCAGCAGTTCTAACAACAGTTCTAATAGCAGTTCTAAGAGCAGTTCTAATATCAGTTCTAATATCAGTTCTAATAGCAGTTCTAAACGCTGTTTTAAAAGCAGTTCTAATATCAGTTCTAATAGCAGTTCTAATAGCTGGTCTAATAGCAGTTGTAATAGCAGTTCTAATAGTAGTTCTAATAGCTGTTATAATAGCAGTTCTAATAGCAGTTCTAGCAGCAGTTCTAACAGCAGTTCTAATATCAGTTCTAACAGCAGTTCTGATAGCAGTTCTAATAGCAGTTCTAACAGCAGTTCTAACAGCAGTTCTAATATCAGTTCTAACAGCAGTTCTAATAGCAGTTCTAATAGCAGTTCTAACAGCAGTTCTAATATCATTTCTAACAGCAGTTCTAATAGCAGTTCTAATAGCAGTTCTAATAGCAGTTCAAAATCAGTTCTAATATCAGTTCTCACAGCAGTTTTAATAGCTGTTCTAATAGCTGTTTTAATAACAGTTCTAATAACAGTTCTAATAGCAGTTCTAATAGCAGTTCTAATAGCGGTTTTAATAGTAGTGCTAATAGTTGGTCTAATAGCAGTTGTAATAGCAGTTCTAATAGAAGTTCTAATAGTTGTTCTAATTGCAGTTCTAATAGCTGGTCTAATGGCAGTTCTAACAGCAGTTCTAACAGCAGTTCTAATATAAGTTCTAACAGCAGTTCCAATAGCAGTTCTGTTCTAATAGTAGTTCTAATAGCAGTTCTAATAGCAGTTCTAAACGCTGTTCTAATAGCAGTTCTATTATCAGTTCTAATAGCAGTTCTAATAGTAGTTCTAATAGCTGGTCTAATAGCAGTTGAAATAGCAGTTCTAATAGTAGTTCTAATAACTGTTCTAATTGCAGTTCTAATAGCAGTTCTAACAGCAGTTCTAACAGCAGTTCTAATATCAGTTCTAACAGCAGTTCTAATAGCAGTTCTAATAGCAGTTCAAAATCAGTTCTAATATTAGTTCTCACAGCAGTTCTAATAGCTGTTCTAATAGCTGTTTTAATAACAGTTCTAATAGCAGTTCTAAAAGCAGTTCTAATAGCAGTTCTAATAGCAGTTCTAATAGCGGTTCTAATAGTAGTGCTAATAGTTGGTCTAATAGCAGTTGTAGTAGCAGTTCTAATAGTAGTTCTAATAGCTGTTCTAATTGCAGTTCTAATAGCAATTCTAATATCAGTTCAAAAGCAGTTCTAATAGCAGTTCTAATATCAGTTCTAATAGCAGTTCTAATATCCGTTCTAATACCTTTTCTAATAGCAGTTATAACAGCAGATCTCCCAGCAGTTCTAACAACAGTTCTAATAGCAGTTCTAAGAGCAGTTCTAATATCAGTTCTAATATCAGTTCTAATAGCAGTTCTAAACGCTGTTTTAAAAGCAGTTCTAATATCAGTTCTAATAGCAGTTCTAATAGTAGTTCTAATAGCTGGCCTAATAGCAGTTCTAATAGCAGTTCTAATAGTAGTTCTAATAGCTGTTATAATTGCAGTTCTAATAGCAGTTCTAATAGCTGGTCTAATGGCAGTTCTAACAGCAGTTCTAACAGCAGTTCTAATATCAGTTCTAACAGCAGTTCTAATAGCTGTTCTAATAGCTGTTTTAATAACAGTTCTAATAGCAGTTCTGTTAGCAGTTCCAATAGCAGTTCCAATAGCAGTTTTGTTCTAACATCAGTTCTAACAGCAGTTCTAATAGCAGTTCTAATAGCAGTTCTAATAGCAGTTCTAATAGCGGTTCTAATAGTAGTGCTAATAGCTGGTCTAATAGCAGATGTAATAGCAGTTCTAATAGTAGTTCTAATAGCTGTTCTAATTGCAGTTCTAATTGCAATTCTAATATCAGTTCAAAAGCAGTTCTAATAGGAGTTCTAATAGTAGTTCTAATAGCTGGTCTAATAGTATTTCTAATAGTAGTTCTAACAGCAGATCTCCCAGCAGTTCTAACAACAGTTCTAATAGCAGTTCTAAGAGCAGTTCTAATATCAGTTCTAATATCAGTTCTAATAGCAGTTCTAAACGCTGTTTTAAAAGCAGTTCTAATATCAGTTCTAATAGCAGTTCTAATAGCTGGTCTAATAGCAGTTGTAATAGCAGTTCTAATAGTAGTTCTAATAGCTGTTATAATAGCAGTTCTAATAGCAGTTCTAGCAGCAGTTCTAACAGCAGTTCTAATATCAGTTCTAACAGCAGTTCTAATAGCAGTTCTAATAGCAGTTCTAACAGCAGTTCTAACAGCAGTTCTAATATCAGTTCTAACAGCAGTTCTAATAGCAGTTCTAATAGCAGTTCTAACAGCAGTTCTAACAGCAGTTCTAATATCATTTCTAACAGCAGTTCTAATAGCAGTTCTAATAGCAGTTCTAATAGCAGTTCAAAATCAGTTCTAATATCAGTTCTCACAGCAGTTTTAATAGCTGTTCTAATAGCTGTTTTAATAACAGTTCTAATAACAGTTCTAATAGCAGTTCTAATAGCAGTTCTAATAGCGGTTCTAATAGTAGTGCTAATAGTTGGTCTAATAGCAGTTGTAATAGCAGTTCTAATAGAAGTTCTAATAGTTGTTCTAATTGCAGTTCTAATAGCTGGTCTAATGGCAGTTCTAACAGCAGTTCTAACAGCAGTTCTAATATAAGTTCTAACAGCAGTTCCAATAGCAGTTCTGTTCTAATAGTAGTTCTAATAGCAGTTCTAATAGCAGTTCTAAACGCTGTTCTAATAGCAGTTCTATTATCAGTTCTAATAGCAGTTCTAATAGTAGTTCTAATAGCTGGTCTAATAGCAGTTGAAATAGCAGTTCTAATAGTAGTTCTAATAACTGTTCTAATTGCAGTTCCAATAGCAGTTCTAATAGGAGTTCTAATAGCAGTTCTAATAGCAGTTCGAAAGCAGTTCTAATATCAGTTCTAATAGCAGTTCTAATAGCAGTTCTAACAGCAGTTCTAACAGCAGTTCTAATATCAGTTCTAACAGCAGTTCTAATAGCAGTTCTAATAGCAGTTCAAAATCAATTCTAATATCAGTTCTCACAGCAGTTCTAATATCAGTTCTAATAGCTGTTCTAATAGCAGTTCTAATATCAGTTCTAATAGCAGTACTAATAGTAGTTCTAATAGCTGGTCTAATAGTATTTCTAATAGCAGTTCATAATCAGTTCTAATAGCAGTTCTCACAGCAGTTCTAATAGTAGTTCTAATACCTGTTCTAATAGCAATTCAAAAGCAGTTCTAATATCAGTTCTAATAGCAGTTCTAAAAGCAGTTCTAATAGTAGTTCTAATAGCTGTTCTAATAGCAGTTCAAAAGCAGTTCTAATATCAGTTCTATATCAGTTCTAATAGCAGTTCTAATATCAGTTCTAATATCAGTTCAAATAGCAGTTCAAATATCAGTTCTCACAGCAGTTCTAATATCTGTTCTAATAGCAGTTCTAATAGCAGTTCTAACAGCAGTTCAAAAGCAGTTCTAACATTAGTTCTAATAGCAGTTCTAATAGTAGTTCTAACAGCAGTTCTAATATCAGTTCTAACAGCAGTTCTTCTAATAGCAGTTCTAATAGCAGTTCAAAATCAGTTCTAATATTAGTTCTCACAGCAGTTCTAATAGCTGTTCTAATAGCTGTTTTAATAACAGTTCTAATAGCAGTTCTAAAAGCAGTTCTAATAGCAGTTCTAATAGCAGTTCTAATAGCGGTTCTAATAGTAGTGCTAATAGTTGGTCTAATAGCAGTTCTAATAGCGGTTCTAATTGCAGTTCTAATAGCAATTCCAATATCAGTTCAAAAGCAGTTCTAATAGCAGTTCTAATATCAGTTCTAATAGCAGTTCTAATATCCGTTCTAATACCTTTTCTAATAGCAGTTATAACAGCAGATCTCCCAGCAGTTCTAACAACAGTTCTAATAGCAGTTCTAAGAGCAGTTCTAATATCAGTTCTAATATCAGTTCTAATAGCAGTTCTAAACGCTGTTTTAAAAGCAGTTCTAATATCAGTTCTAATAGCAGTTCTAATAGTAGTTCTAACAGCAGTTCTAATATCAGTTCTAACAGCAGTTCTTCTAATAGCAGTTCTAATAGCAGTTCAAAATCAGTTCTAATATTAGTTCTCACAGCAGTTCTAATAGCTGTTCTAATAGCTGTTTTAATAACAGTTCTAATAGCAGTTCTAAAAGCAGTTCTAATAGCAGTTCTAATAGCAGTTCTAATAGCGGTTCTAATAGTAGTGCTAATAGTTGGTCTAATAGCAGTTGTAGTAGCAGTTCTAATAGTAGTTCTAATAGCTGTTCTAATTGCAGTTCTAATAGCAATTCCAATATCAGTTCAAAAGCAGTTCTAATAGCAGTTCTAATATCAGTTCTAGTAGCAGTTCTAATATCCGTTCTAATAGCAGTTCTAAACGCTGTTTTAAAAGCAGTTCTAATATCAGTTCTAATAGCAGTTCTAATAGTAGTTCTAATAGCTGGCCTAATAGCAGTTCTAATAGCAGTTCTAATAGTAGTTCTAATAGCTGTTATAATCGCAGTTCTAATAGCAGTTCTAATAGCAGTTCTAATAGCAGTTCTAATAGCAGTTGTAATGGCAGTTCTAACAGCAGTTCTAACAGTAGTTCTAATATCAGTTCTAACAGCAGTTCCAATTGCAGTTATGTTCTAATAGTAGTTCTAATAGCAGTTCTAATATCAGTTCTAATAGCTGTTTTAATAGCAGTTCTAATAGCAGTTCAAAATCAGTTCTAATATCAGTACTCACAGCAGTTCTAATAGCTGTTCTAATAGCAGTTCAAAAGCAGTTCTAATATCAGTTCTATATCAGTTCTAATAGCAGTTCTAATATCAGTTCTAATAGCAGTTCTAATATCAGTTCTAATAGCAGTTCAAATATCAGTTCTAAAAGCAGTTCAAAAGCAGTTCTAACATTAGTTCTAACATCAGTTCTAATAGCAGTTCTAATATCAGTTCTAACAGCAGTTCTAATAGCTGTTCTACTAGCTGTTTTAATAGCACTTCTAATAGCAGTTCTAATAGCAGTTCCAACAGCAGTTCCAATAGCAGTTCTGTTCTAATAGCAGTTCTATATCAGTTCTAATAGCAGTTCTAATATCAGTTCTAATAGCAGTTCCAATAGCAGTTCCAATAGCAGTTTTGTTCTAACAGCAGTTCTAATAGCAGTTCTAATAGCAGTTCTAACATCAGTTATAACAGCAGTTCTAATAGCAGTTCTAATAGCGGTTCTAATAGTAGTGCTAATAGCTGGTCTAATAGCAGTTGTAATAGCAGTTCTAATAGTAGTTCTAATAGCTGTTCTAATTGCAGTTCTAATAGCAATTCTAATATCAGTTCAAAAGCAGTTCTAATAGCGGTTCTAAAAGCAGTTCTAATAGCTGTTCTAATTGAAGATCTAATAGCAGTTCTAAACGCTGTTTTAAAAGCAGTTCTAATATCAGTTCTAATAGCTGTTCTAATAGTAGTTCTAATAGTAGTTCTAATAGCTGTTCTAATACCAGTTCAAAAGCAGTTCTAATATCAGTTTTATATCAGTTCTAATAGCAGTTCTAATATCAGTTCTAATAGCAGTTCTAATATCAGTTCTAATAGCAGTTCAAATATCAGTTCTAATAGCAGTTCAAAAGCAGTTCTAACATTTGTTCTAACATCAGTTCTAATAGCAGTTCTAATATCAGTTCTAACAGCAGTTCAAATAGCTGTTCTAATAGCTGTGTTAATAGCAGTTGTAATAGCAGTTCTAATAGCAGTTCCAATAGCAGTTCGAATAGCAGTTCTGTTCTAATAGCAGTTCTAATAGCAGTTCTAATAGCAGTTCTAATAACAGTTCTAATAGCAATTCTAATAGCAGTTCTAATAGCAGTTCTAATAACAGTTCTAATAGCAATTCTAATAGTAGTTCTAATAGCTGTTCTAATAACCGGTATAATAGCAGTTCTAATAGCAGTTTCAATAGTAGTTCTAATAGTAGTTCTAATAGCAGTTGTAATAGCTGTTCTAATATCAGTTCAAAAGCAGTTCTAATTTCAGTTCAAAAGCAGTTCTAATATCAGTTCAAAAGCAGTTCTAATATCAGTTCTAACAGCTGTTCTAATAGCAGTTCTTTGCTAATAGCAGTTCTAACAGCAGATCTCACAGCAGTTCTAACAGCAGTTCTAATAGCAGTTCTAATATCAGTTCTAATATCAGTTCTAATATCAGTACTAATAGCAGTTCTAAACGCTGTTCTAATAGCAGTTCTAATACCAGTTCTAATAGCAGTTCAAAATCAGTTCTAATATCAGTTCTCACAGCAGTTCTAATAGTAGTTCTAATAGCTGTTCTAATAGCAATTCAAAAGGAGTTCTAATATTAGTTCTAATAGCAGTTCTGTTCTAATAGCAGTTCTAACAGCAGTTCTAATAGTAGTTCTAATAGCTGTTCTAATAGCAGTTCAAAAGCAGTTCTAATATCAGTTCTATATCAGTTCTAATAGCAGTTCTAATATCAGTTCTAATAGCAGTTCTAATATCAGTTCTAATAGCAGTTCAAATATCAGTTCTAATAGCAGTTCAAAAGCAGTTCTAATATCAGTACTCACAGCGGTTCTAATATTAGTTCTAATAGCTGTTCTAATAGCAGTTCAAAAGCAGTTCTAACATCAGTTCTATATCAGTTCTAATTGCAGTTTTAATATCAGTTCTAATATCAGTTCTAATAGCAGTTCAAATACCAGTTCTAATAGCAGTTCAAAAGCAGTTCTAATATCAGTTCTATATCAGTTCTAACATCAGTTCTAATATCAGTTCTAACAGCAGTTCTAATAGCTGTTCTAATAGCTTTTTTAATAGCAGTTCTAATAGCAGTTCCAATAGCAGTTCCAATAGCAGTTCTGTTCTAATAGCAAATCTTATAGCAGTTCTAATAACAGTTCTAATAGCAATTCTAATAGTAGTTCTAATAGCTATTCTAATAGCAGGTATAATAGCAGTTCTAATAGCAGTTTCAATAGTAGTTCTAATAGCAGTTCTAATAGCAGTTGTAATAGCAGTTCTAATATCAGTTCAAAAGCAGTTCTAATATCAGTTCAAAAGCAGTTCTAATATCAGTTCTAACAGCTGTTCTAATAGCAGTTCTAATTACAGTTCTGTTCTAATAGCAGTTCTAACAGCAGATCTCACAGCAGTTCAAACAGCATTTCTAATAGCAGTTCTAAGAGCAGTTCTAATATCAGTTCTAATAGCAGTTCTAAACGCTGTTCTAATAGCAGTTCTAATATCAGTTCTAATAGCAGTTATAATAGCAGTTCTAATAGTAGTTCTAATAGCTGTTCTAATAGCAATTCAAAAGCAGTTCTAATATCAGTTCTAATAGCAGTTCTGTTCTAATAGCCGTTCTAACAGCAGTTCTAATAGTAGTTCTAATAGCTGTTCTAATAGCAGTTCAAAAGCAGTTCTAATATCTGTTCTAATAGCAGTTCTAATAGCAGTTCTAACAGCAGTTCTAACAGCAGTTCTAATATCAGTTCTAACAGCAGTTCTAATAGCAGTTCTAATAGCAGTTCAAAATCAGTTCTAATATTAGTTCTCACAGCAGTTCTAATAGCTGTTCTAATAGCTGTTTTAATAACAGTTCTAATAGCAGTTCTAAAAGCAGTTCTAATAGCAGTTCTAATAGCAGTTCTAATAGCGGTTCTAATAGTAGTGCTAATAGTTGGTCTAATAGCAGTTGTAGTAGCAGTTCTAATAGTAGTTCTAATAGCTGTTCTAATTGCAGTTCTAATAGCAATTCTAATATCAGTTCAAAAGCAGTTCTAATAGCAGTTCTAATATCAGTTCTAATAGCAGTTCTAATATCCGTTCTAATACCTTTTCTAATAGCAGTTATAACAGCAGATCTCCCAGCAGTTCTAACAACAGTTCTAATAGCAGTTCTAAGAGCAGTTCTAATATCAGTTCTAACAGCAGGTCCAATAGCAGTTCTGTTCTAATAGTAGTTCTAATAGCAGTTCTAATATCAGTTCTAATAGCAGTTATAATAGCAGTTCTAAGAGCAGTTCTAATATCAGTTCTAATATCAGTTCTAATATCAGTTCTAATAGCAGTTCTAAACGCTGTTCTAATAGCAGTTCTAATATCAGTTCTAATATCAGTTCTAATAGTAGTTCTAATAGCTGGTCTAATAGCAGTTGTAATAGCAGTTCTAATAGTAGTTCTAATAGCTGTTCTAATATCAGTTCTCACAGCAGTTCCAATAGCAGTTCTAATAGGAGTTCTAATAGCAGTTCTAATAGCAGTTCGAAAGCAGTTCTAATATCAGTTCTAATAGCAGTTCTAATAGCAGTTCTAACAGCAGTTCTAACAGCAGTTCTAATATCAGTTCTAACAGCAGTTCTAATAGCAGTTCTAATAGCAGTTCAAAATCAGTTCTAATATCAGTTCTCACAGCAGTTCTAATATCTGTTCTAATAGCAGTTCTAATAGCAGTTCTAACAGCAGTTCTAACAGCAGTTCTAATATCAGTTCTAACAGCAGTTCTAATAGCTGTTCTAATAGCTGTTTTAATAGCAGTTGTAATAGCAGTTCTAATAGTAGTTCTAATAGCTGTTCTAATTGCAGTTCTAATAGCTGGTCTAATGGCAGTTCTAACAGCAGTTCTAACAGCAGTTCTAATATAAGTTCTAACAGCAGTTCCAATAGCAGTTCTGTTCTAATAGTAGTTCTAATAGCAGTTCTAATAGCAGTTCTAAACACTGTTCTAATAGCAGTTCTAATATCAGTTCTAATAGCAGTTCTAATAGTAAATCTAATAGCTGGTCTAATAGCAGTTGAAATAGCAGTTCTAATAGTAGTTCTAATAGCTGTTCTAATTGCAGTTCCAATAGCAGTTCTAATAGGAGTTCTAATAGCAGTTCTAATAGCAGTTCGAAAGCAGTTCTAATATCAGTTCTAATAGCAGTTCTAATAGCAGTTCTAATAGCGGTTCTAATAGTAGTGCTAATAGTTGGTCTAATAGCAGTTGTAGTAGCAGTTCTAATAGTAGTTCTAATAGCTGTTCTAATTGCAGTTCTAATAGCAATTCTAATATCAGTTCAAAAGCTGTTCTAATAGCAGTTCTAATATCAGTTCTAATAGCAGTTCTAATATCCGTTCTAATGCCTTTTCTAATAGCAGTTATAACAGCAGATCTCCCAGCAGTTCTAACAACAGTTCTAATAGCAGTTCTAAGAGCAGTTCTAATATCAGTTCTAATAGCAGTTCTAAACGCTGTTTTAAAAGCAGTTCTAATATCAGTTCTAATAGCAGTTCTAATAGTAGTTCTAATAGCTGGCCTAATAGCAGTTCTAATAGCAGTTCTAATAGTAGTTCTAATAGCTGTTATAATTGCAGTTCTAATAGCAGTTCTAATAGCTGGTCTAATGGCAGTTCTAACAGCAGTTCTAACAGCAGTTCTAATATCAGTTCTAACAGCAGGTCCAATAGCAGTTCTGTTCTAATAGTAGTTCTAATAGCAGTTCTAATATCAGTTCTAATAGCAGTTATAATAGCAGTTCTAAGAGCAGTTCTAATATCAGTTCTAATAGCAGTTCTAAACGCTGTTCTAATAGCAGTTCTAATATCAGTTCTAATATCAGTTCTAATAGTAGTTCTAATATCAGTTCTCACAGCAGTTCCAATAGCAGTTCTAATAGGAGTTCTAATAGCAGTTCTAATAGCAGTTCGAAAGCAGTTCTAATATCAGTTCTAATAGCAGTTCTAATAGCAGTTCTAACAGCAGTTCTAACAGCAGTTCTAATATCAGTTCTAACAGCAGTTCTAATAGCAGTTCTAATAGCAGTTCTAATAGCAGTTCAAAATCAGTTCTAATATCAGTTCTCACAGCAGTTCTAATATCTGTTCTAATAGCAGTTCTAATAGCAGTTCTAACAGCAGTTCTAACAGCAGTTCTAATATCAGTTCTAACAGCAGTTCTAATAGCAGTTCTAATAGCAGTTCTAATAGCAGTTCTAATAGCAGTTCTAATAGCAGTTCAAAATCAGTTCTAATATCAGTTCTCACAGCAGTTCTAATAGCTGTTCTAATAGCTGTTTTAATAACAGTTCTAATAACAGTTCTAATAGCAGTTCTAATAGCAGTTCTAATAGCGGTTCTAATAGTAGTGCTAATAGTTGGTCTAATAGCAGTTGTAATAGCAGTTCTAATGATAGTTCTAATAGCTGTTCTAATTGCAGTTCTAATAGCTGGTCTAATGGCAGTTCTAACAGCAGTTCTAACAGCAGTTCTAATATAAGTTCTAACAGCAGTTCCAATAGCAGTTCTGTTCTAATAGTAGTTCTAATAGCAAATCTAATAGCAGTTCTAAACTCTGTTCTAATAGCAGTTCTAATATCAGTTCTAATAGCAGTTCTAATAGTAAATCTAATAGCTGGTCTAATAGCAGTTGAAATAGCAGTTCTAATAGTAGTTCTAATAGCTGTTCCAATTGCAGTTCCAATAGCAGTTCTAATAGGAGTTCTAATAGCAGTTCTAATAGCAGTTCGAAAGCAGTTCTAATATCAGTTCTAATAGCAGTTCTAATAGCAGTTCGAATAGCGGTTCTAATAGTAGTGCTAATAGTTGGTCTAATAGCAGTTGTAGTAGCAGTTCTAATAGTAGTTCTAATAGCTGTTCTAATTGCAGTTCTAATAGCAATTCTAATATCAGTTCTAATAGCAGTTCAAATAGTAGTTCTAATAGCTGGTCTAAATGCAGTTGTAATAGCAGTTCTAATAGTAGTTCTAATAGCTGTTCTAATTGCAGTTCCAATAGCAGTTCTAAAAGGAGTTCTAATAGCAGTTCTAATAGCAGTTCGAAAGCAGTTCTAATATCAGTTCTAACAGCAGTTCTAATAGCAGTTCTAATAGCAGTTCTAATAGCAGTTCAAAATCAGTTCTAATATCAGTTCTCACAGCAGTTCTAATATCTGTTCTAATAGCAGTTCTAATAGCAGTTCTAACAGCAGTTCTAACAGCAGTTCTAATAGCAGTTCAAAATCAGTTCTAATATCAGTTCTCACAGCAGTTCTAATAGCTGTTCTAATAGCTGTTTTAATAACAGTTCTAATAACAGTTCTAATAGCGGTTCTAATAGTAGTGCTAATAGTTGGTCTAATAGCAGTTGTAATAGCAGTTCTAATAGTAGTTCTAATAGCTGTTCTAATTGCAGATCTAATAGCTGGTCTAATGGCAGTTCTAACAGCAGTTCTAACAGCAGTTCTAATATAAGTTCTAACAGCAGTTCCAATAGCAGTTCTGTTCTAGTAGTAGTTCTAATAGCAGTTCTAACAGCAGTTCTAAACGCTGTTCTAATAGCAGTTCTAATATCAGTTCTAATATCAGTTCTAATAGCAGTTCTAATAGCTGGTCTAATAGCAGTTGAAATATCAGTTCTAATAGTAGTTCTAATAGCTGTTCTAATTGCAGTTCCAATAGCAGTTCTAATAGGAGTTCTAATAGCAGTTCTAATAGCAGTTCGAAAGCAGTTCTAATATCAGTTCTAATATCAGTTCTAATAGCAGTTCTAACAGCAGTTCTAACAGCAGTTCTAATATCAGTTCTAACAGCAGTTCTAATAGCAGTTCTAATAGCAGTTCAAAATCAATTCTAATATCAGTTCTCACAGCAGTTCTAATAGCTGTTCTAATAGCTGTTTTAATAACAGTTCTAATAGCAGTTCTAATAGCAGTTCGAAAGCAGTTCTAATATCAGTTCTAATAGCAGTTCTAATAGCAGTTCTACAGCAGTTCTAACAGCAGTTCTAATATCAGTTCTAACAGCAGTTCTAATAGCAGTTCTAATAGCAGTTCTAATAGCAGTTCAAAATCAGTTCTAATATCAGTTCTCACAGCAGTTCTAATATCTGTTCTAATAGCAGTTCTAATAGCAGTTCTAACAGCAGTTCTAACAGCAGTTCTAATATCAGTTCTAACAGCAGTTCTAATAGCAGTTCTAATAGCAGTTCTAATAGCAGTTCTAATAGCAGTTCAAAATCAGTTCTAATATCAGTTCTCACAGCAGTTCTAATAGCTGTTCTAATAGCAGTTCTAATAACAGTTCTAATAACAGTTCTAATAGCAGTTCTAATAGCAGTTCTAATAGCGGTTCTAATAGTAGTGCTAATAGTTGGTCTAATAGCAGTTGTAATAGCAGTTCTAATAGTAGTTCTAATAGCTGTTCTAATTGCAGTTCTAATAGCTGGTCTAATGGCAGTTCTAACAGCAGTTCTAACAGCAGTTCTAATATAAGTTCTAACAGCAGTTCCAATAGCAGTTCTGTTCTAATAGTAGTTCTAATAGCAGTTCTAATAGCAGTTCTAAACTCTGTTCTAATAGCAGTTCTAATATCAGTTCTAATAGCAGTTCTAATAGTAAATCTAATAGCTGGTCTAATAGCAGTTGAAATAGCAGTTCTAATAGTAGTTCTAATAGCTGTTCTAATTGCAGTTCCAATAGCAGTTCTAATAGGAGTTCTAATAGCAGTTCTAATAGCAGTTCGAAAGCAGTTCTAATATCAGTTCTAATAGCAGTTCTAATAGCAGTTCGAATAGCGGTTCTAATAGTAGTGCTAATAGTTGGTCTAATAGCAGTTGTAGTAGCAGTTCTAATAGTAGTTCTAATAGCTGTTCTAATTGCAGTTCTAATAGCAATTCTAATATCAGTTCTAATAGCAGTTCAAATAGTAGTTCTAATAGCTGGTCTAATAGCAGTTGTAATAGCAGTTCTAATAGTAGTTCTAATAGCTGTTCTAATTGCAGTTCCAATAGCTGTTCTAAAAGGAGTACTAATAGCAGTTCTAATAGCAGTTCGAAAGCAGTTCTAATATCAGTTCTAACAGCAGTTCTAATAGCAGTTCTAATAGCAGTTCTAATAGCAGTTCAAAATCAGTTCTAATATCAGTTCTCACAGCAGTTCTAATATCTGTTCTAATAGCAGTTCTAATAGCAGTTCTAACAGCAGTTCTCACAGCAGTTCTAATAGCAGTTCTAATAGCAGTTCGAAAGCAGTTCTAATATCAGTTCTAATAGCAGTTCTAATAGCAGTTCTAACAGCAGTTCTAACAGCAGTTCTAATATCAGTTCTAACAGCAGTTCTAATAGCAGTTCTAATAGCAGTTCAAAATCAATTCTAATATCAGTTCTCACAGCAGTTCTAATAGCTGTTATAATAGCTGTTTTAATAACAGTTCTAATAGCAGTTCGAAAGCAGTTCTAATATCTGTTCTAATAGCAGTTCTAATAGCAGTTCTAACAGCAGTTCTAATATCAGTTCTAACAGCAGTTCTAATAGCAGTTCTAATAGCAGTTCAAAATCAGTTCTAATATTAGTTCTCACAGCAGTTCTAATAGCTGTTCTAATAGCTGTGTTAATAACAGTTCTAATAGCAGTTCTAAAAGCAGTTCTAATAGCAGTTCTAATAGCAGTTCTAATAGCGGTTCTAATAGTAGTGCTAATAGTTGGTCTAATAGCAGTTGTAGTAGCAGTTCTAATAGTAGTTCTAATAGCTGTTCTATTTGCAGTTCTAATAGCAATTCTAATATCAGTTCAAAAGCAGTTCTAATAGCAGTTCTAATATCAGTTCTAATAGCAGTTCTAATATCCGTTCTAATACCTTTTCTAATAGCAGTTCTAACAGCAGATCTCCCAGCAGTTCTAACAACAGTTCTAATAGCAGTTCTAAGAGCAGTTCTAATATCAGTTCTAATATCAGTTCTAATAGTAGTTCTAATAGCTGGCCTAATAGCAGTTCTAATAGCAGTTCTAATAGTAGTTCTAATAGCTGTTATAATTGCAGTTCTAATAGCAGTTCTAATAGCTGGTCTAATGGCAGTTCTAACAGCAGTTCTAACAGCAGTTCTAATATCAGTTCTAACAGCAGGTCCAATAGCAGTTCTGTTCTAATAGTAGTTCTAATAGTAGTTCTAATATCAGTTCTAATAGCAGTTATAATAGCAGTTCTAAGAGCAGTTCTAATATCAGTTCTAATATCAGTTCTAATAGTAGTTCTAATAGCTGTTCTAATTGCAGTTCCAATAGCAGTTCTAATAGGAGTTCTAATAGCAGTTCTAATAGCAGTTCGAAAGCAGTTCTAATATCAGTTCTAATAGCAGTTCTAATAGCAGTTCTAATATCAGTTCTAACAGCAGTTCTAATAGCAGTTCTAATAGCAGTTCAAAATCAATTCTAATATCAGTTCTCACAGCAGTTCTAATAGCTGTTCTAATAGCTGTTTTAATAACAGTTCTAATAGCAGTTCGAAAGCAGTTCTAATATCTGTTCTAATAGCAGTTCTAATAGCAGTTCTAACAGCAGTTCTAACAGCAGTTCTAATATCAGTTCTAACAGCAGTTCTAATAGCAGTTCTAATAGCAGTTCAAAATCAGTTCTAATATTAGTTCTCACAGCAGTTCTAATAGCTGTTCTAATAGCTGTTTTAATGACAGTTCTAATAGCAGTTCTAAAAGCAGTTCTAATAGCAGTTCTAATAGCAGTTCTAATAGCGGTTCTAATAGTAGTGCTAATAGTTGGTCTAATAGCAGTTGTAGTAGCAGTTCTAATAGTAGTTCTAATAGCTGTTCTATTTGCAGTTCTAATAGCAATTCTAATATCAGTTCAAAAGCAGTTCTAATAGCAGTTCTAATATCAGTTCTAATAGCAGTTCTAATATCCGTTCTAATACCTTTTCTAATAGCAGTTCTAACAGCAGATCTCCCAGCAGTTCTAACAACAGTTCTAATAGCAGTTCTAAGAGCAGTTCTAATATCAGTTCTAATATCAGTTCTAATAGCAATTCTAAACGCTGTTTTAAAAGCAGTTCTAATATCAGTTCTAATAGCAGTTCTAATAGTAGTTCTAATAGCTGGCCTAATAGCAGTTCTAATAGCAGTTCTAATAGTAGTTCTAATAGCTGTTATAATTGCAGTTCTAATAGCAGTTCTAATAGCAGGTCTAATGGCAGTTCTAACAGCAGTTCTAACAGCAGTTCTAATATCAGTTCTAACAGCAGGTCCAATAGCAGTTCTAAGAGCAGTTCTAATATCAGTTCTAATATCAGTTCTAATAGTAGTTCTAATAGCTGTTCTAATTGCAGTTCCAATAGCAGTTCTAATAGGAGTTCTAATAGCAGTTCTAATAGCAGTTCGAAAGCAGTTCTAATATCAGTTCTAATAGCAGTTCTAATAGCAGTTCTAACAGCAGTTCTAACAGCAGTTCTAATATCAGTTCTAACAGCAGTTCTAATAGCAGTTCTAATAGCAGTTCAAAATCAATTCTAATATCAGTTCTCACAGCAGTTCTAATAGCTGTTCTAATAGCTGTTTTAATAACAGTTCTAATAGCAGTTCGAAAGCAGTTCTAATATCTGTTCTAATAGCAGTTCTAATAGCAGTTCTAACAGCAGTTCTAACAGCAGTTCTAATATCAGTTCTAACAGCAGTTCTAATAGCAGTTCTAATAGCAGTTCAAAATCAGTTCTAATATTAGTTCTCACAGCAGTTCTAATAGCTGTTCTAATAGCTGTTTTAATGACGGTTCTAATAGCAGTTCTAAAAGCAGTTCTAATAGCAGTTCTAATAGCAGTTCTAATAGCGGTTCTAATAGTAGTGCTAATAGTTGGTCTAATAGCAGTTGTAGTAGCAGTTCTAATAGTAGTTCTAATAGCTGTTCTATTTGCAGTTCTAATAGCAATTCTAATATCAGTTCAAAAGCAGTTCTAATAGCAGTTCTAATATCAGTTCTAATAGCAGTTCTAATATCCGTTCTAATACCTTTTCTAATAGCAGTTCTAACAGCAGATCTCCCAGCAGTTCTAACAACAGTTCTAATAGCAGTTCTAAGAGCAGTTCTAATATCAGTTCTAATATCAGTTCTAATAGCAATTCTAAACGCTGTTTTAAAAGCAGTTCTAATATCAGTTCTAATAGCAGTTCTAATAGTAGTTCTAATAGCTGGCCTAATAGCAGTTCTAATAGCAGTTCTAATAGTAGTTTTAATAGCTGTTATAATTGCAGTTCTAATAGCAGTTCTAATAGCAGGTCTAATGGCAGTTCTAACAGCAGTTCTAACAGCAGTTCTAATATCAGTTCTAACCGCAGGTCCAATAGCAGTTCTGTTCTAATAGTAGTTCTAATAGCAGTTCTAATATCAGTTCTAATAGCAGTTATAATAGCAGTTCTAAGAGCAGTTCTAATATCAGTTCTAATAGCAGTTCTAAACGCTGTTCTAATAGCAGTTCTAATATCAGTTCTAATATCAGTTCTAATAGTAGTTCTAATAGCTGGTCTAATAGCAGTTGTAATAGCAGTTCTAATAGTAGTTCTAATAGCTGTTCTAATATCAGTTCTCACAGCAGTTCCAATAGCAGTTCTAAAAGGAGTTCTAATAGCAGTTCTAATAGCAGTTCAAAATCAGTTCTAATATCAGTTCTCACAGCAGTTCTAATAGCTGTTCTAATAGCTGTTTTAATAACAGTTCTAATAACAGTTCTAATAGCAGATCTAATAGCAGTTCTAATAGCGGTTCTAATAGTAGTGCTAATAGTTGGTCTAATAGCAGTTGTAATAGCAGTTCTAATAGTAGTTCTAATAGCTGTTCTAATTGCAGTTCTAATAGCTGGTCTAATGGCAGTTCTAACAGCAGTTCTAACAGCAGTTCTAATATAAGTTCTAACAGCAGTTCTAATATCAGTTCTAATAGCAGTTCTAATAGCTGGTCTAATAGCAGTTGAAATATCAGTTCTAATAGTAGTTCTAATAGCTGTTCTAATTGCAGTTTCAATAGCAGTTCTAATAGGAGTTCTAATAGCAGTTCTAATATCAGTTCTAACAGCAGTTCTAATAGCAGTTCTAATAGCAGTTCAAAATCAATTCTAATATCAGTTCTCTCAGCAGTTCTAATAGCTGTTCTAATAGCTGTTTTAATAACAGTTCTAATAGCAGTTCTAATAGCAGTTCGAAAGCAGTTCTAATATCAGTTCTAATAGCAGTTCTAATAGCAGTTCTAACAGCAGTTCTAACAGCAGTTCTAATATCAGTTCTAACAGCAGTTCTAATAGCAGTTCTAATAGCAGTTCTAATAGCAGTTCAAAATCAGTTCTAATATCAGTTCTCACAGCAGTTCTAATAGCTGTTCTAATAGCTGTGTTAATAACAGTTCTAATAGCAGTTCTAAAAGCAGTTCTAATAGCAGTTCTAATAGCAGTTCTAATAGCGGTTCTAATAGTAGTGCTAATAGTTGGTCTAATAGCAGTTGTAGTAGCAGTTCTAATAGTAGTTCTAATAGCTGTTCTATTTGCAGTTCTAATAGCAATTCTAATATCAGTTCAAAAGCAGTTCTAATAGCAGTTCTAATATCAGTTCTAATATCCGTTCTAATACCTTTTCTAATAGCAGTTCTAACAGCAGATCTCCCAGCAGTTCTAACAACAGTTCTAATAGCAGTTCTAAGAGCAGTTCTAATAGCTGGCCTAATAGCAGTTCTAATAGCAGTTCTAATAGTAGTTCTAATAGCTGTTATAATTGCAGTTCTAATAGCAGTTCTAATAGCTGGTCTAATGGCAGTTCTAACAGCAGTTCTAACAGCAGTTCTAATATCAGTTCTAACAGCAGGTCCAATAGCAGTTCTGTTCTAATAGTAGTTCTAATAGCAGTTCTAATATCAGTTCTAATAGCAGTTATAATAGCAGTTCTAAGAGCAGTTCTAATATCAGTTCTAATATCAGTTCTAATAGTAGTTCTAATAGCTGTTCTAATTGCAGTTCCAATAGCAGTTCTAATAGGAGTTCTAATAGCAGTTCTAATAGCAGTTCGAAAGCAGTTCTAATATCAGTTCTAATAGCAGTTCTAATAGCAGTTCTAACAGCAGTTCTAACAGCAGTTCTAATATCAGTTCTAACAGCAGTTCTAATAGCAGTTCTAATAGCAGTTCAAAATCAATTCTAATATCAGTTCTCACAGCAGTTCTAATAGCTGTTCTAATAGCTGTTTTAATAACAGTTCTAATAGCAGTTCGAAAGCAGTTCTAATATCTGTTCTAATAGCAGTTCTAATAGCAGTTCTAACAGCAGTTCTAACAGCAGTTCTAATATCAGTTCTAACAGCAGTTCTAATAGCAGTTCTAATACCAGTTCAAAATCAGTTCTAATATTAGTTCTCACAGCAGTTCTAATAGCTGTTCTAATAGCTGTTTTAATGACAGTTCTAATAGCAGTTCTAAAAGCAGTTCTAATAGCAGTTCTAATAGCAGTTCTAATAGCGGTTCTAATAGTAGTGCTAATAGTTGGTCTAATAGCAGTTGTAGTAGCAGTTCTAATAGTAGTTCTAATAGCTGTTCTATTTGCTGTTCTAATAGCAATTCTAATATCAGTTCAAAAGCAGTTCTAATAGCAGTTCTAATATCAGTTCTAATAGCAGTTCTAATATCCGTTCTAATACCTTTTCTAATAGCAGTTCTAACAGCAGATCTCCCAGCAGTTCTAACAACAGTTCTAATAGCAGTTCTAAGAGCAGTTCTAATATCAGTTCTAATATCAGTTCTAATAGCAATTCTAAACGCTGTTTTAAAAGCAGTTCTAATATCAGTTCTAATAGCAGTTCTAATAGTAGTTGAAATATCAGTTCTAATAGTAGTTCTAATAGCTGTTCTAATTGCAGTTTCAATAGCAGTTCTAATAGGAGTTCTAATAGCAGTTCTAATAGCTGGTCTAATGGCAGTTCTAACAGCAGTTCTAACAGCAGTTCTAATATCAGTTCTAACAGCAGGTCCAATAGCAGTTCTGTTCTAATAGTAGTTCTAATAGCAGTTCTAATATCAGTTCTAATAGCAGTTATAATAGCAGTTCTAAGAGCAGTTCTAATATCAGTTCTAATATCAGTTCTAATAGCAGTTCTAAACGCTGTTCTAATAGCAGTTCTAATATCAGTTCTAATATCAGTTCTAATAGTAGTTCTAATAGCTGGTCTAATAGCAGTTGAAATAGCAGTTCTAATAGTAGTTCTAATAGCTGTTCTAATTGCAGTTCCAATAGCAGTTCTAATAGGAGTTCTAATAGCAGTTCTAATAGCAGTTCGAAAGCAGTTCTAATATCAGTTCTAATAGCAGTTCTAATATCAGTTCGAATAGCGGTTCTAATAGTAGTGCTAATAGTTGGTCTAATAGCAGTTGTAGTAGCAGTTCTAATAGTAGTTCTAATAGCTGTTCTAATTGCAGTTCTAATAGCAATTCTAATATCAGTTCTAATAGCAGTTCAAATAGTAGTTCTAATAGCTGGTCTAATAGCAGTTGTAATAGCAGTTCTAATAGTAGTTCTAATAGCTGTTCTAATTGCAGTTCCAATAGCAGTTCTAAAAGGAGTACTAATAGCAGTTCTAATAGCAGTTCGAAAGCAGTTCTAATATCAGTTCTAACAGCAGTTCTAATAGCAGTTCTAATAGCAGTTCTAATAGCAGTTCAAAATCAGTTCTAATATCAGTTCTCACAGCAGTTCTAATATCTGTTCTAATAGCAGTTCTAATAGCAGTTCTAACAGCAGTTCTCACAGCAGTTCTAATAGCAGTTCTAATAGCAGTTCGAAAGCAGTTCTAATATCAGTTCTAATAGCAGTTCTAATAGCAGTTCTAACAGCAGTTTTAACAGCAGTTCTAATATCAGTTCTAACAGCAGTTCTAATAGCAGTTCTAATAGCAGTTCAAAATCAATTCTAATATCAGTTCTCACAGCAGTTCTAATAGCTGTTCTAATAGCTGTTTTAATAACAGTTCTAATAGCAGTTCGAAAGCAGTTCTAATATCTGTTCTAATAGCAGTTCTAATAGCAGTTCTAACAGCAGTTCTAATATCAGTTCTAACAGCAGTTCTAATAGCAGTTCTAATAGCAGTTCAAAATCAGTTCTAATATTAGTTCTCACAGCAGTTCTAATAGCTGTTCTAATAGCTGTGTTAATAACAGTTCTAATAGCAGTTCTAAAAGCAGTTCTAATAGCAGTTCTAATAGCAGTTCTAATAGCGGTTCTAATAGTAGTGCTAATAGTTGGTCTAATAGCAGTTGTAGTAGCAGTTCTAATAGTAGTTCTAATAGCTGTTCTATTTGCAGTTCTAATAGCAATTCTAATATCAGTTCAAAAGCAGTTCTAATAGCAGTTCTAATATCAGTTCTAATAGCAG
This sequence comes from Troilus luridus, assembly GCA_964056705.1. NCBI lineage: Eukaryota > Metazoa > Arthropoda > Insecta > Hemiptera > Pentatomidae > Troilus > Troilus luridus. The sequence goes on from CAXKTH010000143.1 coordinate 217,339, forward strand.
TTCTAATATCCGTTCTAATACCTTTTCTAATAGCAGTTCTAACAGCAGATCTCCCAGCAGTTCTAACAACAGTTCTAATAGCAGTTCTAAGAGCAGTTCTAATATCAGTTCTAATATCAGTTCTAATAGTAGTTCTAATAGCTGGCCTAATAGCAGTTCTAATAGCAGTTCTAATAGTAGTTCTAATAGCTGTTATAATTGCAGTTCTAATAGCAGTTCTAATAGCTGGTCTAATGGCAGTTCTAACAGCAGTTCTAACAGCAGTTCTAATATCAGTTCTAACAGCAGGTCCAATAGCAGTTCTGTTCTAATAGTAGTTCTAATAGTAGTTCTAATATCAGTTCTAATAGCAGTTATAATAGCAGTTCTAAGAGCAGTTCTAATATCAGTTCTAATATCAGTTCTAATAGTAGTTCTAATAGCTGTTCTAATTGCAGTTCCAATAGCAGTTCTAATAGGAGTTCTAATAGCAGTTCTAATAGCAGTTCGAAAGCAGTTCTAATATCAGTTCTAATAGCAGTTCTAATAGCAGTTCTAACAGCAGTTCTAACAGCAGTTCTAATATCAGTTCTAACAGCAGTTCTAATAGCAGTTCTAATAGCAGTTCTAATAGCAGTTCAAAATCAGTTCTAATATTAGTTCTCACAGCAGTTCTAATAGCTGTTCTAATAGCTGTTTTAATGACAGTTCTAATAGCAGTTCTATAAGCAGTTCTAATAGCAGTTCTAATAGCAGTTCTAATAGCGGTTCTAATAGTAGTGCTAATAGTTGGTCTAATAGCAGTTGTAGTAGCAGTTCTAATAGTAGTTCTAATAGCTGTTCTATTTGCAGTTCTAATAGCAATTCTAATATCAGTTCAAAAGCAGTTCTAATAGCAGTTCTAATATCAGTTCTAATAGCAGTTCTAATATCCGTTCTAATACCTTTTCTAATAGCAGTTCTAACAGCAGATCTCCCAGCAGTTCTAACAACAGTTCTAATAGCAGTTCTAAGAGCAGTTCTAATATCAGTTCTAATATCAGTTCTAATAGCAATTCTAAACGCTGTTTTAAAAGCAGTTCTAATATCAGTTCTAATAGCAGTTCTAATAGTAGTTCTAATAGCTGGCCTAATAGCAGTTCTAATAGCAGTTCTAATAGTAGTTCTAATAGCTGTTATAATTGCAGTTCTAATAGCAGTTCTAATAGCTGGTCTAATGGCAGTTCTAACAGCAGTTCTAACAGCAGTTCTAATATCAGTTCTAACAGCAGGTCCAATAGCAGTTCTGTTCTAATAGTAGTTCTAATAGCAGTTCTAATATCAGTTCTAATAGCAGTTATAATAGCAGTTCTAAGAGCAGTTCTAATATCAGTTCTAATAGCAGTTCTAAACGCTGTTCTAATAGCAGTTCTAATATCAGTTCTAATATCAGTTCTAATAGTAGTTCTAATAGCTGGTCTAATAGCAGTTGTAATAGCAGTTCTAATAGTAGTTCTAATAGCTGTTCTAATATCAGTTCTCACAGCAGTTCCAATAGCAGTTCTAAAAGGAGTTCTAATAGCAGTTCTAATAGCAGTTCAAAATCAGTTCTAATATCAGTTCTCACAGCAGTTCTAATAGCTGTTCTAATAGCTGTTTTAATAACAGTTCTAATAACAGTTCTAATAGCAGATCTAATAGCAGTTCTAATAGCGGTTCTAATAGTAGTGCTAATAGTTGGTCTAATAGCAGTTGTAATAGCAGTTCTAATAGTAGTTCTAATAGCTGTTCTAATTGCAGTTCTAATAGCTGGTCTAATGGCAGTTCTAACAGCAGTTCTAACAGCAGTTCTAATATAAGTTCTAACAGCAGTTCTAATATCAGTTCTAATAGCAGTTCTAATAGCTGGTCTAATAGCAGTTGAAATATCAGTTCTAATAGTAGTTCTAATAGCTGTTCTAATTGCAGTTTCAATAGCAGTTCTAATAGGAGTTCTAATAGCAGTTCTAATATCAGTTCTAACAGCAGTTCTAATAGCAGTTCTAATAGCAGTTCAAAATCAATTCTAATATCAGTTCTCTCAGCAGTTCTAATAGCTGTTCTAATAGCTGTTTTAATAACAGTTCTAATAGCAGTTCTAATAGCAGTTCGAAAGCAGTTCTAATATCAGTTCTAATAGCAGTTCTAATAGCAGTTCTAACAGCAGTTCTAACAGCAGTTCTAATATCAGTTCTAACAGCAGTTCTAATAGCAGTTCTAATAGCAGTTCTAATAGCAGTTCAAAATCAGTTCTAATATCAGTTCTCACAGCAGTTCTAATAGCTGTTCTAATAGCTGTGTTAATAACAGTTCTAATAGCAGTTCTAAAAGCAGTTCTAATAGCAGTTCTAATAGCAGTTCTAATAGCGGTTCTAATAGTAGTGCTAATAGTTGGTCTAATAGCAGTTGTAGTAGCAGTTCTAATAGTAGTTCTAATAGCTGTTCTATTTGCAGTTCTAATAGCAATTCTAATATCAGTTCAAAAGCAGTTCTAATAGCAGTTCTAATATCAGTTCTAATAGCAGTTCTAATATCCGTTCTAATACCTTTTCTAATAGCAGTTCTAACAGCAGATCTCCCAGCAGTTCTAACAACAGTTCTAATAGCAGTTCTAAGAGCAGTTCTAATATCAGTTCTAATATCAGTTCTAATAGTAGTTCTAATAGCTGGCCTAATAGCAGTTCTAATAGCAGTTCTAATAGTAGTTCTAATAGCTGTTATAATTGCAGTTCTAATAGCAGTTCTAATAGCTGGTCTAATGGCAGTTCTAACAGCAGTTCTAACAGCAGTTCTAATATCAGTTCTAACAGCAGGTCCAATAGCAGTTCTGTTCTAATAGTAGTTCTAATAGCAGTTCTAATATCAGTTCTAATAGCAGTTATAATAGCAGTTCTAAGAGCAGTTCTAATATCAGTTCTAATATCAGTTCTAATAGTAGTTCTAATAGCTGTTCTAATTGCAGTTCCAATAGCAGTTCTAATAGGAGTTCTAATAGCAGTTCTAATAGCAGTTCGAAAGCAGTTCTAATATCAGTTCTAATAGCAGTTCTAATAGCAGTTCTAACAGCAGTTCTAACAGCAGTTCTAATATCAGTTCTAACAGCAGTTCTAATAGCAGTTCTAATAGCAGTTCAAAATCAATTCTAATATCAGTTCTCACAGCAGTTCTAATAGCTGTTCTAATAGCTGTTTTAATAACAGTTCTAATAGCAGTTCGAAAGCAGTTCTAATATCTGTTCTAATAGCAGTTCTAATAGCAGTTCTAACAGCAGTTCTAACAGCAGTTCTAATATCAGTTCTAACAGCAGTTCTAATAGCAGTTCTAATAGCAGTTCAGAATCAGTTCTAATATTAGTTCTCACAGCAGTTCTAATAGCTGTTCTAATAGCTGTTTTAATGACAGTTCTAATAGCAGTTCTAAAAGCAGTTCTAATAGCAGTTCTAATAGCAGTTCTAATAGCGGTTCTAATAGTAGTGCTAATAGTTGGTCTAATAGCAGTTGTAGTAGCAGTTCTAATAGTAGTTCTAATAGCTGTTCTATTTGCTGTTCTAATAGCAATTCTAATATCAGTTCAAAAGCAGTTCTAATAGCAGTTCTAATATCAGTTCTAATAGCAGTTCTAATATCCGTTCTAATACCTTTTCTAATAGCAGTTCTAACAGCAGATCTCCCAGCAGTTCTAACAACAGTTCTAATAGCAGTTCTAAGAGCAGTTCTAATATCAGTTCTAATAGCAATTCTAAACGCTGTTTTAAAAGCAGTTCTAATATCAGTTCTAATAGCAGTTCTAATAGTAGTTCTAATAGCTGGCCTAATAGCAGTTCTAATAGCAGTTCTAATAGTAGTTCTAATAGCTGTTATAATTGCAGTTCTAATAGCAGTTCTAATAGCTGGTCTAATGGCAGTTCTTACAGCAGTTCTAACAGCAGTTCTAATATCAGTTCTAACAGCAGGTCCAATAGCAGTTCTGTTCTAATAGTAGTTCTAATAGCAGTTCTAATATCAGTTCTAATAGCAGTTATAATAGCAGTTCTAAGAGCAGTTCTAATATCAGTTCTAATATCAGTTCTAATAGCAGTTCTAAACGCTGTTCTAATAGCAGTTCTAATATCAGTTCTAATATCAGTTCTAATAGTAGTTCTAATAGCTGGTCTAATAGCAGTTGTAATAGCAGTTCTAATAGTAGTTCTAATAGCTGTTCTAATATCAGTTCTCACAGCAGTTCCAATAGCAGTTCTAATAGGAGTTCTAATAGCAGTTCTAATAGCAGTTCAAAATCAGTTCTAATATCAGTTCTCACAGCAGTTCTAATAGCTGTTCTAATAGCTGTTTTAATAACAGTTCTAATAACAGTTCTAATGGCAGTTCTAATAGCAGTTCTAATAGCAGTTCTAATAGTAGTTCTAATAGCTGTTCTAATTGCAGTTCTAATAGCTGGTCTAATGGCAGTTCTAACAGCAGTTCTAACAGCAGTTCTAATATAAGTTCTAACAGCAGTTCTAATATCAGTTCTAATAGCAGTTCTAATAGCTGGTCTAATAGCAGTTGAAATATCAGTTCTAATAGTAGTTCTAATAGCTGTTCTAATTGCAGTTTCAATAGCAGTTCTAATAGGAGTTCTAATAGCAGTTCTAATAGCAGTTCGAAAGCAGTTCTAATATCAGTTCTAATAGCAGTTCTAATAGCAGTTCTAACAGCAGTTCTAACAGCAGTTCTAATATCAGTTCTAACAGCAGTTCTAATAGCAGTTCTAATAGCAGTTCAAAATCAATTCTAATATCAGTTCTCACAGCAGTTCTAATAGCTGTTCTAATAGCTGTTTTAATAACAGTTCTAATAGCAGTTCTATTAGCAGTTCGGAAGCAGTTCTAATATCAGTTCTAATAGCAGTTCTAATAGCAGTTCTAACAGCAGTTCTAACAGCAGTTCTAATATCAGTTCTAACAGCAGTTCTAATAGCAGTTCTAATAGCAGTTCTAATAGCAGTTCTAATAGCAGTTCTAATAGCAGTTCTAATAGTAGTTCTAATAGCTGTTCTAATTGCAGTTCTAATAGCTGGTCTAATGGCAGTTCTAACAGCAGTTCTAACAGCAGTTCTAATATAAGTTCTAACAGCAGTTCTAATATCAGTTCTAATAGCAGTTCTAATAGCTGGTCTAATAGCAGTTGAAATATCAGTTCTAATAGTAGTTCTAATAGCTGTTCTAATTGCAGTTTCAATAGCAGTTCTAATAGGAGTTCTAATAGCAGTTCTAATAGCAGTTCGAAAGCAGTTCTAATATCAGTTCTAATAGCAGTTCTAATAGCAGTTCTAACAGCAGTTCTAACAGCAGTTCTAATATCAGTTCTAACAGCAGTTCTAATAGCAGTTCTAATAGCAGTTCAAAATCAATTCTAATATCAGTTCTCACAGCAGTTCTAATAGCTGTTCTAATAGCTGTTTTAATAACAGTTCTAATAGCAGTTCTAATAGCAGTTCGAAAGCAGTTCTAATATCAGTTCTAATAGCAGTTCTAATAGCAGTTCTAACAGCAGTTCTAACAGCAGTTCTAATATCAGTTCTAACAGCAGTTCTAATAGCAGTTCTAATAGCAGTTCTAATAGCAGTTCAAAATCAGTTCTAATATCAGTTCTCACAGCAGTTCTAATATCTGTTCTAATAGCAGTTCTAATAGCAGTTCTAACAGCAGTTCTAACAGCAGTTCTAATATCAGTTCTAACAGCAGTTCTAATAGCAGTTCTAATAGCAGTTCTAATAGCAGTTCTAATAGCAGTTCTAATAGCAGTTCAAAATCAGTTCTAATATCAGTTCTCACAGCAGTTCTAATAGCTGTTCTAATAGCTGTTTTAATAACAGTTCTAATAACAGTTCTAATATCAGTTCTAATAGCAGTTCTAATAGCGGTTCTAATAGTAGTGCTAATAGTTGGTCTAATAGCAGTTGTAATAGCAGTTCTAATAGTAGTTCTAATAGCTGTTCTAATTGCAGTTCTAATAGCTGGTCTAATGGCAGTTCTAACAGCAGTTCTAACAGCAGTTCTAATATAAGTTCTAACAGCAGTTCGAATAGCAGTTCTGTTCTAATAGTAGTTCTAATAGCAGTTCTAATAGCAGTTCTAAACTCTGTTCTAATAGCAGTTCTAATATCAGTTCTAATAGCAGTTCTAATAGTAAATCTAATAGCTGGTCTAATAGCAGTTGAAATAGCAGTTCTAATAGTAGTTCTAATAGCTGTTTTAATTGCAGTTCCAATAGTAGTTCTAATAGGAGTTCTAATAGCAGTTGAAATATCAGTTCTAATAGTAGTTCTAATAGCTGTTCTAATTGCAGTTCCAATAGCAGTTCTAATAGGAGTTCTAATAGCAGTTCTAATAGCAGTTCGAAAGCAGTTCTAATATCAGTTCTAATAGCAGTTCTAACAGCAGTTCTAACAGCAGTTCTAATATCAGTTCTAACAGCAGTTCTAATAGCAGTTCTAATAGCAGTTCAAAATCAATTCTAATATCAGTTCTCACAGCAGTTCTAATAGCTGTTCTAATAGCTGTTTTAATAACAGTTCTAATAGCAGTTCTAATAGCAGTTCGAAAGCAGTTCTAATATCAGTTCTAATAGCAGTTCTAATAGCAGTTCTAACAGCAGTTCTAACAGCAGTTCTAATATCAGTTCTAACAGCAGTTCTAATAGCAGTTCTAATAGCAGTTCAAAATCAGTCCTAATATCAGTTCTCACAGCAGTTCTAATATCTGTTCTAATAGCAGTTCTAATAGCAGTTCTAACAGCAGTTCTAACAGCAGTTCTAATATCAGTTCTAACAGCAGTTCTAATAGCAGTTCTAATAGCAGTTCTAATAGCAGTTCTAATAGCAGTTCTAATAGCAGTTCAAAATCAGTTCTAATATCAGTTCTCACAGCAGTTCTAATAGCTGTTCTAATAGCTGTTTTAATAACAGTTCTAATAACAGTTCTAATAGCAGTTCTAATAGCAGTTCTAATAGCGGTTCTAATAGTAGTGCTAATAGTTGGTCTAATAGCAGTTGTAATAGCAGTTCTAATAGTAGTTCTAATAGCTGTTCTAATTGCAGTTCTAATAGCTGGTCTAATGGCAGTTCTAACAGCAGTTCTAACAGCAGTTCTAATATAAGTTCTAACAGCAGTTCCAATAGCAGTTCTGTTCTAATAGTAGTTCTAATAGCAGTTCTAATAGCAGTTCTAAACTCTGTTCTAATAGCAGTTCTAATATTAGTTCTAATAGCAGTTCTAATAGTAAATCTAATAGCTGGTCTAATAGCAGTTGAAATAGCAGTTCTAATAGTAGTTCTAATAGCTGTTCTAATTGCAGTTCCAATAGCAGTTCTAATAGGAGTTCTAATAGCAGTTCTAATAGCAGTTCGAAAGCAGTTCTAATATCAGTTCTAATAGCAGTTCTAATAGCAGTTCGAATAGCGGTTCTAATAGTAGTGCTAATAGTTGGTCTAATAGCAGTTGTAGTAGCAGTTCTAATAGTAGTTCTAATAGCTGTTCTAATTGCAGTTCTAATAGCAATTCTAATATCAGTTCTAATAGCAGTTCAAATAGTAGTTCTAATAGCTGGTCTAATAGCAGTTGTAATAGCAGTTCTAATAGTAGTTCTAATAGCTGTTCTAATTGCAGTTCCAATAGCAGTTCTAAAAGGAGTACTAATAGCAGTTCTAATAGCAGTTCGAAAGCAGTTCTAATATCAGTTCTAACAGCAGTTCTAATAGCAGTTCTAATAGCAGTTCTAATAGCAGTTCAAAATCAGTTCTAATATCAGTTCTCACAGCAGTTCTAATATCTGTTCTAATAGCAGTTCTAATAGCAGTTCTAACAGCAGTTCTAACAGCAGTTCTAATAGCAGTTCAAAATCAGTTCTAATATCAGTTCTCACAGCAGTTCTAATAGCTGTTCTAATAGCTGTTTTAATAACAGTTCTAATAACAGTTCTAATAGCGGTTCTAATAGTAGTGCTAATAGTTGGTCTAATAGCAGTTGTAATAGCAGTTCTAATAGTAGTTCTAATAGCTGTTCTAATTGCAGTTCTAATAGCTGGTCTAATGGCAGTTCTAACAGCAGTTCTAACAGCAGTTCTAATATAAGTTCTAACAGCAGTTCCAATAGCAGTTCTGTTCTAGTAGTAGTTCTAATAGCAGTTCTAACAGCAGTTCTAAACGCTGTTCTAATAGCAGTTCTAATATCAGTTCTAATATCAGTTCTAATAGCAGTTCTAATAGCTGGTCTAATAGCAGTTGAAATATCAGTTCTAATAGTAGTTCTAATAGCTGTTCTAATTGCAGTTCCAATAGCAGTTCTAATAGGAGTTCTAATAGCAGTTCTAATAGCAGTTCGAAAGCAGTTCTAATAGCAGTTCTAACAGCAGTTCTAACAGCAGTTCTAATATCAGTTCTAACAGCAGTTCTAATAGCAGTTCTAATAGCAGTTCAAAATCAATTCTAATATCAGTTCTCACAGCAGTTCTAATAGCTGTTCTAATAGCTGTTTTAATAACAGTTCTAATAGCAGTTCGAAAGCAGTTCTAATATCTGTTCTTATAGCAGTTCTAATAGCAGTTCTAACAGCAGTTCTAACAGCAGTTCTAATATCAGTTCTAACAGCAGTTCTAATAGCAGTTCTAATAGCAGTTCAAAATCAGTTCTAATATTAGTTCTCACAGCAGTTCTAATAGCTGTTCTAATAGCTGTTTTAATGACAGTTCTAATAGCAGTTCTAAAATCAATTCTAATATCAGTTCTCACAGCAGTTCTAATAGCTGTTCTAATAGCTGTTTTAATAACAGTTCTAATAGCAGTTCTAATAGCAGTTCGAAAGCAGTTCTAATATCAGTTCTAATAGCAGTTCTAATAGCAGTTCTAACAGCAGTTCTAACAGCAGTTCTAATATCAGTTCTAACAGCAGTTCTAATAGCAGTTCTAATAGCAGTTCTAATAGCAGTTCAAAATCAGTTCTAATATCAGTTCTCACAACAGTTCTAATATCTGTTCTAATAGCAGTTCTAATTGCAGTTCTAACAGCAGTTCTAACAGCAGTTCTAATATCAGTTCTAACAGCAGTTCTAATAGCAGTTCTAATAGCAGTTCTAATAGCAGTTCTAATAGCAGTTCTAATAGCAGTTCAAAATCAGTTCTAATATCAGTTCTCACAGCAGTTCTAATAGCTGTTCTAATAGCTGTTTTAATAACAGTTCTAATAACAGTTCTAATAGCAGTTCTAATAGCAGTTCTAATAGCGGTTCTAATAGTAGTGCTAATAGTTGGTCTAATAGCAGTTGTAATAGCAGTTCTAATAGTAGTTCTAATAGCTGTTCTAATTGCAGTTCTAATAGCTGGTCTAATGGCAGTTCTAACAGCAGTTCTAACAGCAGTTCTAATATAAGTTCTAACAGCAGTTCCAATAGCAGTTCTGTTCTAATAGTAGTTCTAATAGCAGTTCTAATAGCAGTTCTAAACTCTGTTCTAATAGCAGTTCTAATATCAGTTCTAATAGCAGTTCTAATAGTAAATCTAATAGCTGGTCTAATAGCAGTTGAAATAGCAGTTCTAATAGTAGTTCTAATAGCTGTTCTAATTGCAGTTCCAATACCAGTTCTAATAGGAGTTCTAATAGCAGTTGAAATATCAGTTCTAATAGTAGTTCTAATAGCTGTTCTAATTGCAGTTCCAATAGCAGTTCTAATAGGAGTTCTAATAGCAGTTCTAATAGCAGTTCGAAAGCAGTTCTAATATCAGTTCTAATAGCAGTTCTAACAGCAGTTCTAACAGCAGTTCTAATATCAGTTCTAACAGCAGTTCTAATAGCAGTTCTAATAGCAGTTCAAAATCAATTCTAATATCAGTTCTCACAGCAGTTCTAATAGCTGTTCTAATAGCTGTTTTAATAACAGTTCTAATAGCAGTTCTAATAGCAGTTCGAAAGCAGTTCTAATATCAGTTCTAATAGCAGTTCTAATAGCAGTTCTAATAGCAGTTCTAACAGCAGTTCTAACAGCAGTTCTAATATCAGTTCTAACAGCAGTTCTAATAGCAGTTCTAATAGCAGTTCAAAATCAGTTCTAATATCAGTTCTCACAGCAGTTCTAATATCTGTTCTAATAGCAGTTCTAATAGCAGTTCTAACAGCAGTTCTAACAGCAGTTCTAATATCAGTTCTAACAGCAGTTCTAACAGCAGTTCTAACAGCAGTTCTAATAGCAGTTCTAATAGCAGTTCTAATAGCAGTTCAAAATCAGTTCTAATATCAGTTCTCACAGCAGTTCTAATAGCTGTTCTAATAGCTGTTTTAATAACAGTTCTAATAACAGTTCTAATAGCAGTTCTAATAGTAAATCTAATAGCTGGTCTAATAGCAGTTGAAATAGCAGTTCTAATAGTAGTTCTAATAGCTGTTCTAATTGCAGTTCCAATAGCAGTTCTAATAGGAGTTCTAATAGCAGTTCTAATAGCAGTTCGAAAGCAGTTCTAATATCAGTTCTAATAGCAGTTCTAATAGCAGTTCGAATAGCGGTTCTAATAGTAGTGCTAATAGTTGGTCTAATAGCAGTTGTAGTAGCAGTTCTAATAGTAGTTCTAATAGCTGTTCTAATTGCAGTTCTAATAGCAATTCTAATATCAGTTCTAATAGCAGTTCAAATAGTAGTTCTAATAGCTGGTCTAATAGCAGTTGTAATAGCAGTTCTAATAGTAGTTCTAATAGCTGTTCTAATTGCAGTTCCAATAGCAGTTCTAAAAGGAGTACTAATAGCAGTTCTAATAGCAGTTCGAAAGCAGTTCTAATATCAGTTCTAACAGCAGTTCTAATAGCAGTTCTAATAGCAGTTCTAATAGCAGTTCAAAATCAGTTCTAATATCAGTTCTCACAGCAGTTCTAATATCTGTTCTAATAGCAGTTCTAATAGCAGTTCTAACAGCAGTTCTAACAGCAGTTCTAATAGCAGTTCAAAATCAGTTCTAATATCAGTTCTCACAGCAGTTCTAATAGCTGTTCTAATAGCTTTTTTAATAACAGTTCTAATAACAGTTCTAATAGCGGTTCTAATAGTAGTGCTAATAGTTGGTCTAATAGCAGTTGTAATAGCAGTTCTAATAGTAGTTCTAATAGCTGTTCTAATTGCAGTTCTAATAGCTGGTCTAATGGCAGTTCTAACAGCAGTTCTAACAGCAGTTCTAATATAAGTTCTAACAGCAGTTCCAATAGCAGTTCTGTTCTAGTAGTAGTTCTAATAGCAGTTCTAACAGCAGTTCTAAACGCTGTTCTAATAGCAGTTCTAATATCAGTTCCAATATCAGTTCTAATAGCAGTTCTAATAGCTGGTCTAATAGCAGTTGAAATATCAGTTCTAATAGTAGTTCTAATAGCTGTTCTAATTGCAGTTCCAATAGCAGTTCTAATAGGAGTTCTAATAGCAGTTCTAATAGCAGTTCGAAAGCAGTTCTAATAGCAGTTCTAACAGCAGTTCTAACAGCAGTTCTAATATCAGTTCTAACAGCAGTTCTAATAGCAGTTCTAATAGCAGTTCAAAATCAATTCTAATATCAGTTCTCACAGCAGTTCTAATAGCTGTTCTAATAGCTGTTTTAATAACAGTTCTAATAGCAGTTCGAAAGCAGTTCTAATATCTGTTCTAATAGCAGTTCTAATAGCAGTTCTAACAGCAGATCTAACAGCAGTTCTAATATCAGTTCTAACAGCAGTTCTAATAGCAGTTCTAATAGCAGTTCAAAATATGTTCTAATATTAGTTCTCACAGCAGTTCTAATAGCTGTTCTAATAGCTGTTTTAATGACAGTTCTAATAGCAGTTCTAAAAGCAGTTCTAATAGCAGTTCTAATAGCAGTTCTAATAGCGGTTCTAATTGTAGTGCTAATAGTTGGTCTAATAGCAGTTGTAGTAGCAGTTCTAATAGTAGTTCTAATAGCTGTTCTATTTGCAGTTCTAATAGCAATTCTAATATCAGTTCAAAAGCAGTTCTAATAGCAGTTCTAATATCAGTTCTAATAGCAGTTCTAATATCCGTTCTAATACCTTTTCTAATAGCAGTTCTAACAGCAGATCTCCCAGCAGTTCTAACAACAGTTCTAATAGCAGTTCTAAGAGCAGTTCTAATATCAGTTCTAATATCAGTTCTAATAGCAATTCTAAACGCTGTTTTAAAAGCAGTTCTAATATCAGTTCTAATAGCAGTTCTAATAGTAGTTCTAATAGCTGGCCTAATAGCAGTTCTAATAGCAGTTCTAATAGTAGTTCTAATAGCTGTTATAATTGCAGTTCTAATAGCAGTTCTAATAGCTGGTCTAATGGCAGTTCTAACAGCAGTTCTAACAGCAGTTCTAATATCAGTTCTAACAGCAGGTCCAATAGCAGTTCTGTTCTAATAGTAGTTCTAATAGCTGTTCTAATATCAGTTCTCACAGAAGTTCCAATAGCAGTTCTAATAGGAGTTCTAATAGCAGTTCTAATAGCAGTTCGAAAGCAGTTCTAATATCAGTTCTAATAGCAGTTCTAATATCAGTTCTAACAGCAGTTCTAATAGCAGTTCTAATAGCAGTTCAAAATCAGTTTTAATATCAGTTCTCACTGCAGTTCTAATATCTGTTCTAATAGCAGTTCTAATAGCAGTTCTAACAGCAGTTCTAACAGCAGTTCAAATATCAGTTCTAACAGCAGTTCTAATAGCAGTTCTAATAGAAGTTCTAATAGCAGTTCTAATAGCGGTTCTAATAGTAGTGCTAATAGCTGGTCTAATAGCAGTTGTAATAGCAGTTCTAATAGTAGTTCTAATAGCTGTTCTAATTGCAGTTCTAATTGCAATTCTAATATCAGTTCAAAAGCAGTTCTAATAGGAGTTCTAATAGTAGTTCTAATAGCTGGTCTAATAGTATTTCTAATAGCAGTTCAAAATCAGTTCTAATATCAGTTCTCACAGCAGTTCTAATAGTAGTTCTAATAGCTGTTCTAATAGCAATTCAAAAGCAGTTCTAATATCAGTTCTAATAGCAGTTCTAATATCCGTTCTAATACCTTTTCTAATAGTAGTTCTAACAGCAGATCTCCCAGCAGTTCTAACAACAGTTCTAATAGCAGTTCTAAGAGCAGTTCTAATATCAGTTCTAATATCAGTTCTAATAGCAGTTCTAAACGCTGTTTTAAAAGCAGTTCTAATATCAGTTCTAATAGCAGTTCTAATAGCTGGTCTAATAGCAGTTGTAATAGCAGTTCTAATAGTAGTTCTAATAGCTGTTATAATTGCAGTTCTAATAGCAGTTCTAATAGCAGTTCTAGCAGCAGTTCTAACAGCAGTTCTAATATCAGTTCTAACAGCAGTTCTAATAGCAGTTCTAATAGCAGTTCTAACAGCAGTTCTAACAGCAGTTCTAACAGCAGTTCTAATATCAGTTCTAACAGCAGTTCTAATAGCAGTTCTAATAGCAGTTCTAACAGCAGTTCTAACAGCAGTTCTAATATCATTTCTAACAGCAGTTCTAATAGCAGTTCTAATAGCAGTTCTAATAGCAGTTCAAAATCAGTTCTAATATCAGTTCTCACAGCAGTTTTAATAGCTGTTCTAATAGCTGTTTTAATAACAGTTCTAATAACAGTTCTAATAGCAGTTTTAATAGCAGTTCTAATAGCGGTTCTAATAGTAGTGCTAATAGTTGGTCTAATAGCAGTTGTAATAGCAGTTGTAATAGCAGTTCTAATAGTAGTTCTAATAGCTGTTCTAGTTGCAGTTCTAATAGCTGGTCTAATGGCAGTTCTAACAGCAGTTCTAACAGCAGTTCTAATATAAGTTCTAACAGCAGTTCCAATAGCAGTTCTGTTCTAATAGTAGTTCTAATAGCAGTTCTAATAGCAGTTCTAAACGCTGTTCTAATAGCAGTTCTATTATCAGTTCTAATAGCAGTTTTAATAGTAGTTCTAATAGCTGGTCTAATAGCAGTTGAAATAGCAGTTCTAATAGTAGTTCTAATAGCTGTTCTAATTGCAGTTCCAATAGCAGTTCTAATAGGAGTTCTAATAGCAGTTCTAATAGCAGTTCGAAAGCAGTTCTAATATCAGTTCTAATATCAGTTCTAATAGCAGTTCTAATAGCAGTTCTAACTGCAGTTCTAACAGCAGTTCTAATATCAGTTCTAACAGCAGTTCTAATAGCAGTTCTAATAGCAGTTCAAAATCAATTCTAATATCAGTTCTCACAGCAGTTCTAATAGCAGTTCTAATAGCTGTTTTAATAACAGTTCTAATAGCAGTTCGAATGCAGTTCTAATATCTGTTCTAATAGCAGTTCTAATAGCAGTTCTAACAGCAGTTCTAACAGCAGTTCTAATATCAGTTCTAACAGCAGTTCTAATAGCAGTTCTAATAGCAGTTCAAAATCAGTTCTAATATCAGTTCTCACAGCAGTTCTAATAGCTGTTCTAATAGCTGTTTTAATAACAGTTCTAATAGCAGTTCTAATAGCAGTTCTAATAGCAGTTTTAATAGCGGTTCTAATAGTAGTGCTAATAGTTGGTCTAATAGCAGTTGTAATAGCAGTTCTAATAGTAGTTCTATTAGCTGTTCTAATTGCAGTTCTAATAGCAATTCTAATAGCAGTACTAATAGTAGTTCTAATAGCTGGTCTAATAGTATTTCTAATAGCAGTTCATAATCAGTTCTAACAGCAGTTCTAATAGCAGTTCTAATATCAGTTCTAATATCAGTTCAAATAGCAGTTCAAATATCAGTTCTCACAGCAGTTCTAATATCTGTTCTAATAGCAGTTCTAATAGCAGTTCTAACAGCAGTTCAAAAGCAGTTCTAACATTAGTTCTAATAGCAGTTCTAATAGTAGTTCTAACAGCAGTTCTAATATCAGTTCTAACAGCAGTTCTAATAGCAGTTCTAATAGCAGTTCAAAATCAATTCTAATATCAGTTCTCACAGCAGTTCTAATAGCTGTTCTAATAGCTGTTTTAATAACAGTTCTAATAGCAGTTCGAAAGCAGTTCTAATATCTGTTCTAATAGCAGTTCTAATAGCAGTTCTAACAGCAGTTCTAACAGCAGTTCTAATATCAGTTCTAACAGCAGTTCTAATAGCAGTTCTTATAGCAGTTCAAAATCAGTTCTAATATTAGTTCTCACAGCAGTTCTAATAGCTGTTCTAATAGCTGTTTTAATAACAGTTCTAATAGCAGTTCTAAAAGCAGTTCTAATAGCAGTTCTAATAGCAGTTCTAATAGCGGTTCTAATAGTAGTGCTAATAGTTGGTCTAATAGCAGTTGTAGTAGCAGTTCTAATAGTAGTTCTAATAGCTGTTCTAATTGCAGTTCTAATAGCAATTCTAATATCAGTTCAAAAGCAGTTCTAATAGCAGTTCTATTATCAGTTCTAATAGCAGTTCTAATATCCGTTCTAATACCTTTTCTAATAGCAGTTGTAGTAGCAGTTCTAATAGTAGTTCTAATAGCTGTTCTAATTGCAGTTCTAATAGCAATTCTAATATCAGTTCAAAAGCAGTTCAAAATCAGTTCTAATATTAGTTCTAATAGCAGTTCTAAGAGCAGTTCTAATATCAGTTCTAATATCAGTTCTAATAGCAGTTCTAAACGCTGTTTTAAAAGCAGTTCTAATATCAGTTCTAATAGCAGTTCTAATAGTAGTTCTAATAGCTGGCCTAATAGCAGTTCTAATATCAGTTCTAACAGCAGTTCTAATAGCAGTTCTAATAGCAGTTCTAACAGCAGTTCTAACAGCAGTTCTAATATCAGTTCTAACAGCAGTTCTAATAGCAGTTCTAATAGCAGTTCTAACAGCAGTTCTAACAGCAGTTCTAATATCATTTCTAACAGCAGTTCTAATAGCAGTTCTAATAGCAGTTCTAATAGCAGTTCAAAATCAGTTCTAATATCAGTTCTCACAGCAGTTTTAATAGCTGTTCTAATAGCTGTTTTAATAACAGTTCTAATAACAGTTCTAATAGCAGTTCTAATAGCAGTTCTAATAGCGGTTCTAATAGTAGTGCTAATAGTTGGTCTAATAGCAGTTGTAATAGCAGTTCTAATAGCTGTTCTAATTGCAGTTCTAATAGCTGGTCTAATGGCAGTTCTAACAGCAGTTCTAATAGCAGTTCTAATAGCTTTTCTAATAGTAGTTCTAACAGCAGATCTCCCAGCAGTTCTAACAACAGTTCTAA
The DNA here is from genome assembly GCA_964056705.1 of Troilus luridus. NCBI lineage: Eukaryota > Metazoa > Arthropoda > Insecta > Hemiptera > Pentatomidae > Troilus > Troilus luridus. The sequence continues at coordinate 233,541 of CAXKTH010000143.1, forward strand.
TAGCAGTTCTAAGAGCAGTTCTAATATCAGTTCTAATATCAGTTCTAATAGCAGTTCTAAACGCTGTTTTAAAAGCAGTTCTAATATCAGTTCTAATAGCAGTTCTAATAGCTGGTCTAATAGCAGTTGTAATAGCAGTTCTAATAGTAGTTCTAATAGCTGTTATAATTGCAGTTCTAATAGCAGTTCTAATAGCAGTTCTAGCAGCAGTTCTAACAGCAGTTCTAATATCAGTTCTAACAGCAGTTCTAATAGCAGTTCTAATAGCAGTTCTAACAGCAGTTCTAACAGCAGTTCTAATATCAGTTCTAACAGCAGTTCTAATAGCAGTTCTAATAGCAGTTCTAACAGCAGTTCTAACAGCAGTTCTAATATCATTGCTAACAGCAGTTCTAATAGCAGTTCTAATAGCAGTTCTAATAGCAGTTCAAAATCAGTTCTAATATCAGTTCTCACAGCAGTTTTAATAGCTGTTCTAATAGCTGTTTTAATAACAGTTCTAATAACAGTTCTAATAGCAGTTCTAATAGCAGTTCTAATAGCAGTTTTAATAGCGGTTCTAATAGTAGTGCTAATAGTTGGTCTAATAGCAGTTGTAATAGCAGTTCTAATAGTAGTTCTAATAGCTGTTCTAATTGCAGTTCTAATAGCAATTCTAATATCAGTTCAAAAGCAGTTCTAATAGCAGTTCTAATATCAGTTCTAATAGCTGTTCTAATAGCAGTTCTAATATCAGTTCTAATAGCAGTACTAATAGTAGTTCTAATAGCTGGTCTAATAGTATTTCTAATAGCAGTTCATAATCAGTTCTAATAGCAGTTCTCACAGCAGTTCTAATAGTAGTTCTAATAGCTGTTCTAATAGCAATTCAAAAGCAGTTCTAATATCAGTTCTAATAGCAGTTCTAACAGCAGTTCTAATAGTAGTTCTAATAGCTGTTCTAATAGCAGTTCAAAAGCAGTTCTAATATCAGTTCTATATCAGTTCTAATAGCAGTTCTAATATCAGTTCTAATATCAGTTCAAATAGCAGTTCAAATATCAGTTCCCACAGCAGTTCTAATATCTGTTCTAATAGCAGTTCTAATAGCAGTTCTAACAGCAGTTCAAAAGCAGTTCTAACATTAGTTCTAATAGCAGTTCTAATAGTAGTTCTAACAGCAGTTCTAATATCAGTTCTAACAGCAGTTCTAATAGCAGTTCTAATAGCAGTTCAAAATCAATTCTAATATCAGTTCTCACAGCAGTTCTAATAGCTGTTCTAATAGCTGTTTTAATAACAGTTCTAATAGCAGTTCGAAAGCAGTTCTAATATCTGTTCTAATAGCAGTTCTAATAGCAGTTCTAACAGCAGTTCTAATATCAGTTCTAACAGCAGTTCTAATAGCAGTTCTAATAGCAGTTCAAAATCAGTTCTAATATTAGTTCTCACAGCAGTTCTAATAGCTGTTCTAATAGCTGTTTTAATAACAGTTCTAATAGCAGTTCTAAAAGCAGTTCTAATAGCAGTTCTAATTGCAGTTCTAATAGCGGTTCTAATAGTAGTGCTAATAGTTGGTCTAATAGCAGTTGTAGTAGCAGTTCTAATAGTAGTTCTAATAGCTGTTCTAATTGCAGTTCTAATAGCAATTCTAATATCAGTTCAAAAGCAGTTCTAATAGCAGTTCTATTATCAGTTCTAATAGCAGTTCTAATAGTAGTTCTAATAGCTGGTCTAATAGCAGTTGAAATAGCAGTTCTAATAGTAGTTCTAATAGCTGTTCTAATTGCAGTTCCAATAGCAGTTCTAATAGGAGTTCTAATAGCAGTTCTAATAGCTTTTCTAATAGTAGTTCTAACAGCAGATCTCCCAGCAGTTCTAACAACAGTTCTAATAGCAGTTCTAAGAGCAGTTCTAATATCAGTTCTAATATCAGTTCTAATAGCAGTTCTAAACGCTGTTTTAAAAGCAGTTCTAATATCAGTTCTAATAGCAGTTCTAATAGCTGGTCTAATAGCAGTTGTAATAGCAGTTCTAATAGTAGTTCTAATAGCTGTTATAATTGCAGTTCTAATAGCAGTTCTAATAGCAGTTCTAGCAGCAGTTCTAACAGCAGTTCTAATATCAGTTCTAACAGCAGTTCTAATAGCAGTTCTAATAGCAGTTCTAACAGCAGTTCTAACAGCAGTTCTAATATCAGTTCTAACAGCAGTTCTAATAGCAGTTCTAATAGCAGTTCTAACAGCAGTTCTAACAGCAGTTCTAATATCATTTCTAACAGCAGTTCTAATAGCAGTTCTAATAGCAGTTCTAATAGCAGTTCAAAATCAGTTCTAATATCAGTTCTCACAGCAGTTTTAATAGCTGTTCTAATAGCTGTTTTAATAACAGTTCTAATAACAGTTCTAATAGCAGTTCTAATAGCAGTTCTAATAGCGGTTCTAATAGTAGTGCTAATAGTTGGTCTAATAGCAGTTGTAATAGCAGTTGTAATAGCAGTTCTAATAGTAGTTCTAATAGCTGTTCTAGTTGCAGTTCTAATAGCTGGTCTAATGGCAGTTCTAACAGCAGTTCTAATATAAGTTCTAACAGCAGTTCCAATAGCAGTTCTGTTCTAATAGTAGTTCTAATAGCAGTTCTAATAGCAGTTATAAACGCTGTTCTAATAGCAGTTCTATTATCAGTTCTAATAGCAGTTCTAATAGTAGTTCTAATAGCTGGTCTAATAGCAGTTGAAATAGCAGTTCTAATAGTAGTTCTAATAGCTGTTCTAATTGCAGTTCCAATAGCAGTTCTAATAGGAGTTCTAATAGCAGTTCTAATAGCAGTTCGAAAGCAGTTCTAATATCAGTTCTAATATCAGTTCTAATAGCAGTTCTAATAGCAGTTCTAACTGCAGTTCTAACAGCAGTTCTAATATCAGTTCTAACAGCAGTTCTAATAGCAGTTCTAATAGCAGTTCAAAATCAATTCTAATATCAGTTCTCACAGCAGTTCTAATAGCAGTTCTAATAGCTGTTTTAATAACAGTTCTAATAGCAGTTGGAATGCAGTTCTAATATCTGTTCTAATAGCAGTTCTAATAGCAGTTCTAACAGCAGTTCTAATATCAGTTCTAACAGCAGTTCTAATAGCAGTTCTAATAGCAGTTCAAAATCAGTTCTAATATCAGTTCTCACAGCAGTTCTAATAGCTGTTCTAATAGCTGTTTTAATAACAGTTCTAATAGCAGTTCTAATAGCAGTTCTAATAGCAGTTTTAATAGCGGTTCTAATAGTAGTGCTAATAGTTGGTCTAATAGCAGTTGTAATAGCAGTTCTAATAGTAGTTCTAATAGCTGTTCTAATTGCAGTTCTAATAGCAATTCTAATATCAGTTCAAAAGCAGTTCTAATAGCAGTTCTAATATCAGTTCTAATAGCTGTTCTAATAGCAGTTCTAATATCAGTTCTAATAGCAGTACTAATAGTAGTTCTAATAGCTGGTCTAATAGTATTTCTAATAGCAGTTCATAATCAGTTCTAATAGCAGTTCTCACAGCAGTTCTAATAGTAGTTCTAATAGCTGTTCTAATAGCAATTCAAAAGCAGTTCTAATATCAGTTCTAATAGCAGTTCTAACAGCAGTTCTAATAGTAGTTCTAATAGCTGTTCTAATAGCAGTTCAAAAGCAGTTCTAATATCAGTTCTATATCAGTTCTAATAGCAGTTCTAATATCAGTTCTAATATCAGTTCAAATAGCAGTTCAAATATCAGTTCCCACAGCAGTTCTAATATCTGTTCTAATAGCAGTTCTAATAGCAGTTCTAACAGCAGTTCAAAAGCAGTTCTAACATTAGTTCTAATAGCAGTTCTAATAGTAGTTCTAACAGCAGTTCTAATATCAGTTCTAACAGCAGTTCTAATAGCAGTTCTAATAGCAGTTCAAAATCAATTCTAATATCAGTTCTCACAGCAGTTCTAATAGCTGTTCTAATAGCTGTTTTAATAACAGTTCTAATAGCAGTTCGAAAGCAGTTCTAATATCTGTTCTAATAGCAGTTCTAATAGCAGTTCTAACAGCAGTTCTAACAGCAGTTCTAATATCAGTTCTAACAGCAGTTCTAATAGCAGTTCTAATAGCAGTTCAAAATCAGTTCTAATATTAGTTCTCACAGCAGTTCTAATAGCTGTTCTAATAGCTGTTTTAATAACAGTTCTAATAGCAGTTCTAAAAGCAGTTCTAATAGCAGTTCTAATAGCAGTTCTAATAGCGGTTCTAATAGTAGTGCTAATAGTTGGTCTAATAGCAGTTGTAGTAGCAGTTCTAATAGTAGTTCTAATAGCTGTTCTAATTGCAGTTCTAATAGCAATTCTAATATCAGTTCAAAAGCAGTTCTAATAGCAGTTCTATTATCAGTTCTAATAGCAGTTCTAATATCCGTTCTAATACCTTTTCTAATAGCAGTTATAACAGCAGATCTCCCAGCAGTTCTAACAACAGTTCTAATAGCAGTTCTAAGAGCAGTTCTAATATCAGTTCTAATATCAGTTCTAATAGCAGTTCTAAACGCTGTTTTAAAAGCAGTTCTAATATCAGTTCTAATAGCAGTTCTAATAGTAGTTCTAATAGCTGGCCTAATAGCAGTTCTAATAGCAGTTCTAATAGTAGTTCTAATAGCTGTTATAATCGCAGTTCTAATAGCAGTTCTAATAGCAGTTGTAATAGCAGTTGTAATGGCAGTTCTAACAGCAGTTCTAACAGCAGTTCTAATATCAGTTCTAACAGCAGTTCCAATTGCAGTTATGTTCTAATAGTAGTTCTAATAGCAGTTCTAATATAAGTTCTAATAGCTGTTTTAATAGCAGTTCTAATAGCAGTTCAAAATCAGTTCTAATATCAGTACTCACAGCAGTTCTAATAGCTGTTCTAATAGCAGTTCAAAAGCAGTTCTAATATCAGTTCTATATCAGTTCTAATAGCAGTTCTAATATCAGTTGTAATAGCAGTTGTAATAGCAGTTCTAATAGTAGTTCTAATAGCTGTTCTAATTGCAGTTCTAATAGCTGGTCTAATGGCAGTTCTAACAGCAGTTCTAATAGCAGTTCTAATAGCTTTTCTAATAGTAGTTCTAACAGCAGATCTCCCAGCAGTTCTAACAACAGTTCTAATAGCAGTTCTAAGAGCAGTTCTAATATCAGTTCTAATATCAGTTCTAATAGCAGTTCTAAACGCTGTTTTAAAAGCAGTTCTAATATCAGTTCTAATAGCAGTTCTAATAGCTGGTCTAATAGCAGTTGTAATAGCAGTTCTAATAGTAGTTCTAATAGCTGTTATAATTGCAGTTCTAATAGCAGTTCTAATAGCAGTTCTAGCAGCAGTTCTAACAGCAGTTCTAATATCAGTTCTAACAGCAGTTCTAATAGCAGTTCTAATAGCAGTTCTAACAGCAGTTCTAACAGCAGTTCTAATATCAGTTCTAACAGCAGTTCTAATAGCAGTTCTAATAGCAGTTCTAACAGCAGTTCTAACAGCAGTTCTAATATCATTGCTAACAGCAGTTCTAATAGCAGTTCTAATAGCAGTTCTAATAGCAGTTCAAAATCAGTTCTAATATCAGTTCTCACAGCAGTTTTAATAGCTGTTCTAATAGCTGTTTTAATAACAGTTCTAATAACAGTTCTAATAGCAGTTCTAATAGCAGTTCTAATAGCAGTTTTAATAGCGGTTCTAATAGTAGTGCTAATAGTTGGTCTAATAGCAGTTGTAATAGCAGTTCTAATAGTAGTTCTAATAGCTGTTCTAATTGCAGTTCTAATAGCAATTCTAATATCAGTTCAAAAGCAGTTCTAATAGCAGTTCTAATATCAGTTCTAATAGCTGTTCTAATAGCAGTTCTAATATCAGTTCTAATAGCAGTACTAATAGTAGTTCTAATAGCTGGTCTAATAGTATTTCTAATAGCAGTTCATAATCAGTTCTAATAGCAGTTCTCACAGCAGTTCTAATAGTAGTTCTAATAGCTGTTCTAATAGCAATTCAAAAGCAGTTCTAATATCAGTTCTAATAGCAGTTCTAACAGCAGTTCTAATAGTAGTTCTAATAGCTGTTCTAATAGCAGTTCAAAAGCAGTTCTAATATCAGTTCTATATCAGTTCTAATAGCAGTTCTAATATCAGTTCTAATATCAGTTCAAATAGCAGTTCAAATATCAGTTCCCACAGCAGTTCTAATATCTGTTCTAATAGCAGTTCTAATAGCAGTTCTAACAGCAGTTCAAAAGCAGTTCTAACATTAGTTCTAATAGCAGTTCTAATAGTAGTTCTAACAGCAGTTCTAATATCAGTTCTAACAGCAGTTCTAATAGCAGTTCTAATAGCAGTTCAAAATCAATTCTAATATCAGTTCTCACAGCAGTTCTAATAGCTGTTCTAATAGCTGTTTTAATAACAGTTCTAATAGCAGTTCGAAAGCAGTTCTAATATCTGTTCTAATAGCAGTTCTAATAGCAGTTCTAACAGCAGTTCTAATATCAGTTCTAACAGCAGTTCTAATAGCAGTTCTAATAGCAGTTCAAAATCAGTTCTAATATTAGTTCTCACAGCAGTTCTAATAGCTGTTCTAATAGCTGTTTTAATAACAGTTCTAATAGCAGTTCTAAAAGCAGTTCTAATAGCAGTTCTAATAGCAGTTCTAATAGCGGTTCTAATAGTAGTGCTAATAGTTGGTCTAATAGCAGTTGTAGTAGCAGTTCTAATAGTAGTTCTAATAGCTGTTCTAATTGCAGTTCTAATAGCAATTCTAATATCAGTTCAAAAGCAGTTCTAATAGCAGTTCTATTATCAGTTCTAATAGCAGTTCTAATATCCGTTCTAATACCTTTTCTAATAGCAGTTATAACAGCAGATCTCCCAGCAGTTCTAACAACAGTTCTAATAGCAGTTCTAAGAGCAGTTCTAATATCAGTTCTAATATCAGTTCTAATAGCAGTTCTAAACGCTGTTTTAAAAGCAGTTCTAATATCAGTTCTAATAGCAGTTCTAATAGTAGTTCTAATAGCTGGCCTAATAGCAGTTCTAATAGCAGTTCTAATAGTAGTTCTAATAGCTGTTATAATCGCAGTTCTAATAGCAGTTCTAATAGCAGTTGTAATAGCAGTTGTAATGGCAGTTCTAACAGCAGTTCTAACAGCAGTTCTAATATCAGTTCTAACAGCAGTTCCAATTGCAGTTATGTTCTAATAGTAGTTCTAATAGCAGTTCTAATATAAGTTCTAATAGCTGTTTTAATAGCAGTTCTAATAGCAGTTCAAAATCAGTTCTAATATCAGTACTCACAGCAGTTCTAATAGCTGTTCTAATAGCTGTTCAAAAGCAGTTCTAATATCAGTTCTATATCAGTTCTAATAGCAGTTCTAATATCAGTTATAATAGCAGTTGTAATAGCAGTTCTAATAGTAGTTCTAATAGCTGTTCTAATTGCAGTTCTAATAGCTGGTCTAATGGCAGTTCTAACAGCAGTTCTAACAGCAGTTCTAACAGCAGTTCTAATATAAGTTCTAACAGCAGTTCCAATAGCAGTTCTGTTCTAATAGTAGTTCTAATAGCAGTTCTAAACGCTGTTCTAATAGCAGTTCTATTATCAGTTCTAATAGCAGTTCTAATAGTAGTTCTAATAGCTGGTCTAATAGCAGTTGAAATAGCAGTTCTAATAGTAGTTCTAATAGCTGTTCTAATTGCAGTTCCAATAGCAGTTCTAATAGGAGTTCTAATAGCAGTTCTAATAGCTTTTCTAATAGTAGTTCTAACAGCAGATCTCCCAGCAGTTCTAACAACAGTTCTAATAGCAGTTCTAAGAGCAGTTCTAATATCAGTTCTAATATCAGTTCTAATAGCAGTTCTAAACGCTGTTTTAAAAGCAGTTCTAATATCAGTTCTAATAGCAGTTCTAATAGCTGGTCTAATAGCAGTTGTAATAGCAGTTCTAATAGTAGTTCTAATAGCTGTTATAATTGCAGTTCTAATAGCAGTTCTAATAGCAGTTCTAGCAGCAGTTCTAACAGCAGTTCTAATATCAGTTCTAACAGCAGTTCTAATAGCAGTTCTAATAGCAGTTCTAACAGCAGTTCTAACAGCAGTTCTAATATCAGTTCTAACAGCAGTTCTAATAGCAGTTCTAATAGCAGTTCTAACAGCAGTTCTAACAGCAGTTCTAATATCATTTCTAACAGCAGTTCTAATAGCAGTTCTAATAGCAGTTCTAATAGCAGTTCAAAATCAGTTCTAATATCAGTTCTCACAGCAGTTTTAATAGCTGTTCTAATAGCTGTTTTAATAACAGTTCTAATAACAGTTCTAATAGCAGTTCTAATAGCAGTTCTAATAGCGGTTCTAATAGTAGTGCTAATAGTTGGTCTAATAGCAGTTGTAATAGCAGTTGTAATAGCAGTTCTAATAGTAGTTCTAATAGCTGTTCTAGTTGCAGTTCTAATAGCTGGTCTAATGGCAGTTCTAACAGCAGTTCTAATATAAGTTCTAACAGCAGTTCCAATAGAGGTTCTGTTCTAATAGTAGTTCTAATAGCAGTTCTAATAGCAGTTATAAACGCTGTTCTAATAGCAGTTCTATTATCAGTTCTAATAGCAGTTCTAATAGTAGTTCTAATAGCTGGTCTAATAGCAGTTGAAATAGCAGTTCTAATAGTAGTTCTAATAGCTGTTTTAATTGCAGTTCCAATAGCAGTTCTAATAGGAGTTCTAATAGCAGTTCTAATAGCAGTTCGAAAGCAGTTCTAATATCAGTTCTAATATCAGTTCTAATAGCAGTTCTAATAGCAGCTCTAACTGCAGTTCTAACAGCAGTTCTAATATCAGTTCTAACAGCAGTTCTAATAGCAGTTCTAATAGCAGTTCAAAATCAATTCTAATATCAGTTCTCACAGCAGTTCTAATAGCAGTTCTAATAGCTGTTTTAATAACAGTTCTAATAGCAGTTCGAATGCAGTTCTAATATCTGTTCTAATAGCAGTTCTAATAGCAGTTCTAACAGCAGTTCTAACAGCAGTTCTAATATCAGTTCTAACAGCAGTTCTAATAGCAGTTCTAATAGCAGTTCAAAATCAGTTCTAATATCAGTTCTCACAGCAGTTCTAATAGCTGTTCTAATAGCTGTTTTAATAACAGTTCTAATAGCAGTTCTAATAGCAGTTTTAATAGCGGTTCTAATAGTAGTGCTAATAGTTGGTCTAATAGCAGTTGTAATAGCAGTTCTAATAGTAGTTCTAATAGCTGTTCTAATTGCAGTTCTAATAGCAATTCTAATATCAGTTCAAAAGCAGTTCTAATAGCAGTTCTAATATCAGTTCTAATAGCTGTTCTAATAGCAGTTCTAATATCAGTTCTAATAGCAGTACTAATAGTAGTTCTAATAGCTGGTCTAATAGTATTTCTAATAGCAGTTCATAATCAGTTCTAATAGCAGTTCTCACAGCAGTTCTAATAGTAGTTCTAATAGCTGTTCTAATAGCAATTCAAAAGCAGTTCTAATATCAGTTCTAATAGCAGTTCTAACAGCAGTTCTAATAGTAGTTTTAATAGCTGTTCTAATAGCAGTTCAAAAGCATTTCTAATATCAGTTCTATATCAGTTCTAATAGCAGTTCTAATATCAGTTCTAATATCAGTTCATATAGCAGTTCAAATATCAGTTCTCACAGCAGTTCTAATATCTGTTCTAATAGCAGTTCTAATAGCAGTTCTAACAGCAGTTCAAAAGCAGTTCTAACATTAGTTCTAATAGCAGTTCTAATAGTAGTTCTAACAGCAGTTCTAATATCAGTTCTAACAGCAGTTCTAATAGCAGTTCTAATAGCAGTTCAAAATCAATTCTAATATCAGTTCTCACAGCAGTTCTAATAGCTGTTCTAATAGCTGTTTTAATAACAGTTCTAATAGCAGTTCTAATATATGTTCTAATAGCAGTTCTAATAGCAGTTCTAACAGCAGTTCTAACAGCAGTTCTAATATCAGTTCTAACAGCAGTTCTAATAGCAGTTCTAATAGCAGTTCAAAATCAGTTCTAATATTAGTTCTCACAGCAGTTCTAATAGCTGTTCTAATAGCTGTTTTAATAACAGTTCTAATAGCAGTTCTAAAAGCAGTTCTAATAGCAGTTCTAATAGCAGTTCTAATAGCGGTTCTAATAGTAGTGCTAATAGTTGGTCTAATAGCAGTTGTAGTAGCAGTTCTAATAGTAGTTCTAATAGCTGTTCTAATTGCAGTTCTAATAGCAATTCTAATATCAGTTCAAAAGCAGTTCTAATAGCAGTTCTATTATCAGTTCTAATAGCAGTTCTAATATCCGTTCTAATACCTTTTCTAATAGCAGTTATAACAGCAGATCTCCCAGCAGTTCTAACAACAGTTCTAATAGCAGTTCTAAGAGCAGTTCTAATATCAGTTCTAATATCAGTTCTAATAGCAGTTCTAAACGCTGTTTTAAAAGCAGTTCTAATATCAGTTCTAATAGCAGTTCTAATAGTAGTTCTAATAGCTGGCCTAATAGCAGTTCTAATAGCAGTTCTAATAGTAGTTCTAATAGCTGTTATAATCGCAGTTCTAATAGCAGTTCTAATAGCAGTTGTAATAGCAGTTGTAATGGCAGTTCTAACAGCAGTTCTAACAGCAGTTCTAATATCAGTTCTAACAGCAGTTCCAATTGCAGTTATGTTCTAATAGTAGTTCTAATAGCAGTTCTAATATAAGTTCTAATAGCTGTTTTAATAGCAGTTCTAATAGCAGTTCAAAATCAGTTCTAATATCAGTACTCACAGCAGTTCTAATAGCTGTTCTAATAGCAGTTCAAAAGCAGTTCTAATATCAGTTCTATATCAGTTCTAATAGCAGTTCTAATATCAGTTCTAATAGCAGTTCTAATATCAGTTCTAATAGCAGTTCAAATATCAGTTCTAATAGCAGTTCAAAAGCAGTTCTAACATTAGTTCTAACATCAGTTCTAATAGCAGTTCTAATATCAGTTCTAACAGCAGTTCTAATATCATTTCTAACATCAGTTCTAATAGCAGTTCTAACAGCAGTTCTAACAGCAGTTCTAATATCATTTCTAACAGCAGTTCTAATAGCAGTTCTAATAGCAGTTCTAATAGCAGTTCAAAATCAGTTCTAATATCAGTTCTCACAGCAGTTTTAATAGCTGTTCTAATAGCTGTTTTAATAACAGTTCTAATAACAGTTCTAATAGCAGTTCTAATAGCAGTTCTAATAGCGGTTCTAATAGTAGTGCTAATAGTTGGTCTAATAGCAGTTGTAATAGCAGTTGTAATAGCAGTTCTAATAGTAGTTCTAATAGCTGTTCTAATTGCAGTTCTAATAGCTGGTCTAATGGCAGTTCTAACAGCAGTTCTAATATAAGTTCTAACAGCAGTTCCAATAGCAGTTCTGTTCTAATAGTAGTTCTAATAGCAGTTCTAATAGCAGTTCTAAACGCTGTTCTAATAGCAGTTCTATTATCAGTTCTAATAGCAGTTCTAATAGTAGTTCTAATAGCTGGTCTAATAGCAGTTCTAATAGTAGTGCTAATAGTTGGTCTAATAGCAGTTGTAATAGCAGTTCTAATAGTAGTTCTAATAGCTGTTCTAATTGCAGTTCTAATAGCAATTCTAATATCAGTTCAAAAGCAGTTCTAATAGGAGTTCTAATAGCAGTTCTAATAGCAGTTCGAAAGCAGTTCTAATATCAGTTCTAATATCAGTTCTAATAGCAGTTCTAATAGCAGTTCTAACTGCAGTTCTAACAGCAGTTCTAATATCAGTTCTAACAGCAGTTCTAATAGCAGTTCTAATAGCAGTTCAAAATCAATTCTAATATCAGTTCTCACAGCAGTTCTAATAGCAGTTCTAATAGCTGTTTTAATAACAGTTCTAATAGCAGTTCGAATGCAGTTCTAATATCTGTTCTAATAGCAGTTCTAATAGCAGTTCTAACAGCAGTTTTAACAGCAGTTCTAATATCAGTTCTAACAGCAGTTCTAATAGCAGTTCTAAGAGCAGTTCAAAATCAGTTCTAATATCAGTTCTCACAGCAGTTCTAATAGCTGTTCTAATAGCTGTTTTAATAACAGTTCTAATAGCAGTTCTAATAGCAGTTCTAATAGCAGTTCTAATAGCGGTTCTAATAGTAGTGCTAATAGTTGGTCTAATAGCAGTTGTAATAGCAGTTCTAATAGTAGTTCTAATAGCTGTTCTAATTGCAGTTCTAATAGCAATTCTAATATCAGTTCAAAAGCAGTTCTAATAGCAGTTCTAATATCAGTTCTAATAGCTGTTCTAATAGCAGTTCTAATATCAGTTCTAATAGCAGTACTAATAGTAGTTCTAATAGCTGGTCTAATAGTATTTCTAATAGCAGTTCATAATCAGTTCTAATAGCAGTTCTCACAGCAGTTCTAATAGTAGTTCTAATAGCTGTTCTAATAGCAATTCAAAAGCAGTTCTAATATCAGTTCTAATAGCAGTTCTAACAGCAGTTCTAACAGTAGTTCTAATAGCTGTTCTAATAGCAGTTCAAAAGCAGTTCTAATATCAGTTCTATATCAGTTCTAATAGCAGTTCTAATATCAGTTCTAATATCAGTTCAAATAGCAGTTCAAATATCAGTTCTCACAGCAGTTCTAATATCTGTTCTAATAGCAGTTCTAATAGCAGTTCTAACAGCAGTTCAAAAGCAGTTCTAACATTAGTTCTAATAGCAGTTCTAATAGTAGTTCTAACAGCAGTTCTAATATCAGTTCTAACAGCAGTTCTAATAGCAGTTCTAATAGCAGTTCAAAATCAATTCTAATATCAGTTCTCACAGCAGTTCTAATAGCTGTTCTAATAGCTGTTTTAATAACAGTTCTAATAGCAGTTCGAAAGCAGTTCTAATATCTGTTCTAATAGCAGTTCTAATAGCAGTTCTAACAGCAGTTCTAACAGCAGTTCTAATATCAGTTCTAACAGCAGTTCTAATACCAGTTCTAATAGCAGTTCAAAATCAGTTCTAATATTAGTTCTTACAGCAGTTCTAATAGCTGTTCTAATAGCTGTTTTAATAACAGTTCTAATAGCAGTTCTAAAAGCAGTTCTAATAGCAGTTCTAATAGCAGTTCTAATAGCGGTTCTAATAGTAGTGCTAATAGTTGGTCTAATAGCAGTTGTAGTAGCAGTTCTAATAGCTGTTCTAATTGCAGTTCTAATAGCAATTCTAATATCAGTTCAAAAGCAGTTCTAATAGCAGTTCTAATATCAGTTCTAATAGCAGTTCTAATATCCGTTCTAATACCTTTTCTAATAGCAGTTATAACAGCAGATCTCCCAGCAGTTCTAACAACAGTTCTAATAGCAGTTCTAAGAGCAGTTCTAATATCAGTTCTAATATCAGTTCTAATAGCAGTTCTAAACGCTGTTTTAAAAGCAGTTCTAATATCAGTTCTAATAGCAGTTCTAATAGTAGTTCTAATAGCGGGCCTAATAGCAGTTCTAATAGCAGTTCTAATAGTAGTTCTAATAGCTGTTATAATCGCAGTTCTAATAGCAGTTCTAATAGCAGTTGTAATAGCAGTTGTAATGGCAGTTCTAACAGCAGTTCTAACAGCAGTTCTAATATCAGTTCTAACAGCAGTTCCAATTGCAGTTATGTTCTAATAGTAGTTCTAATAGCAGTTCTAATATCAGTTCTAATAGCTGTTTTTATAGCAGTTCTAATAGCCGTTCAAAATCAGTTCTAATATCAGTACTCACAGCAGTTCCTATAGCTGTTCTAATAGCAGTTCAAAAGCAGTTCTAATATCAGTTCTATATCAGTTCTAATAGCAGTTCTAATATCAGTTCTAATAGCAGTTCTAATATCAGTTCTAATAGCAGTTCAAATATCAGTTCTAATAGCAGTTCAAAAGCAGTTCTAACATTAGTTCTAACATCAGTTCTAATAGCAGTTCTAATATCAGTTCTAACAGCAGTTCTAATAGCTGTTCTACTAGCTGTTTTAATAGCACTTCTAATAGCAGTTCTAATAGCAGTTCCAATAGAAGTTCCAATAGCAGTTCTGTTCTAATAGCAGTTCTATATCAGTTCTAATAGCAGTTCTAATATCAGTTCTAATAGCAGTTCCAATAGCAGTTCCAATAGCAGTTTTGTTCTAACAGCAGTTCTAATAGTAGTTCTAATAGCTGTTCTAATCGCAGTTCTAATAGCAATTCTAATATCAGTTCAAAAGCAGTTCTAATAGCGGTTCTAAAAGCAGTTCTAATAGCTGTTCTAATTGAAGATCTAATAGCAGTTCTAAACGCTGTTTTAAAATCAGTTCTAATATCAGTTCTAATAGCTGTTCTAATAGTAGTTCTAATAGTAGTTCTAATAGCTGTTCTAATACCAGTTCAAAAGCAGTTCTAATATCAGTTTTATATCAGTTCTAATAGCAGTTCTAATATCAGTTCTAATAGCAGTTCTAATATCAGTTCTAATAGCAGTTCAAATATCAGTTCTAATAGCCGTTCAAAAGCAGTTCTAACATTTGTTCTAACATCAGTTCTAATAGCAGTTCTAATATCAGTTCTAACAGCAGTTCAAATAGCTGTTCTAATAGCTGTGTTAATAGCAGATGTAATAGCAGTTCTAATAGCAGTTCCAATAGCAGTTCGAATAGCAGTTCTGTTCTAATAGCAGTTCTAATAGCAGTTCTAGTAGCAGTTCTAATAGCAGTTCTAATAGCTGGTCTAATAGCAGTTGTAATAGCAGTTTTAATAGTAGTTCTAATAGCTGTTCTAATTGCAGTTCTAATAGCAATTCTAATAGTAGTTCTAATAGCTGTTCTAATAACCGGTATAATAGCAGTTCTAATAGCAGGTTCAATAGTAGTTCTAATAGCAGTTGTAATAGCTGTTCTAATATCAGTTCAAAAGCAGTTCTAATATCAGTTCAAAAGCAGTTCTAATATCAGTTCTAACAGCTGTTCTAATAGCAGTTCTAATAGCAGTTCTTTTCTAATAGCAGTTCTAACAGCAGATCTCACAGCAGTTCTAACAGCAGTTCTAATAGCAGTTCTAATATCAGTTCTAATATCAGTTCTAATATCAGTACTAATAGCAGTTCTAAACGCGTTCTAATAGCAGTTCTAATATCAGTTCTAATAGCAGTTCTAATAGCAGTTCTAATAGCTGGTCTAATAGCAGTTGTAATAGCAGTTTTAATAGTAGTTCTAATAGCTGTTCTAATTGCAGTTCTAATAGCAGTTCTAATAGGAGTTCTAATATCAGTTCTAATAGCAGTTCGAAAGCAGTTCTAATATCAGTTCAAATAGCAGTTCTAATAGCAGTTCTAACAGCAGTTCTAACAGCAGTTCTAATATCAGTTATAACAGCAGTTCTAATAGCAGTTCTAATACCAGTTCTAATAGCAGTTTAAAATCAGTTCTAATATCAGTTCTCACAGCAGTTCTAATAGCTTTTCTAATAGCTGTTTTAATAACAGTTCTAATAGCAGTTCTGTTAGCAGTTCCAATAGCAGTTTTGTTCTAATAGCAGTTCTAATAGCAGTTCTAACATCAGTTCTAACAGCAGTTCTAATAGCAGTTCTAATAGCAGTTCGAAAGCAGTTCTAATATCAGTTCTAATAGCAGTTCTAATAGCAGTTCTAAGAGCAGTTCTAAGAGCAGTTCTAATATCAGTTCTAACAGCAGTTCTAATAGCAGTTCTAATAGCAGTTCAAAATCAGATCTAATATCAGTTCTCATAGCAGTTCTAATAGCAGTTCCAATAGCAGTTCCAATAGCAGTTTTGTTCTAATAGCAGTTCTAATAGCAGTTCTAACATCAGTTCTAACAGCAGTTCTAACAGCAGTTCTAATAGCAGTTCTAATAGCAGTTCTAATAGCGGTTCTAATAGTAGTGCTAATAGCTGGTATAATAGCTGTTGTAATAGCAGTTCTAATAGTAGTTCTAATAGCTATACTAATTGCAGTTCTAATAGCAATTATAATATCAGTTCAAAAGCAGTTCTAATAGCAGTTCTAAAAGCACTTCTAATAGCTGTTCTAATTGCAGTTCTAATAGCAGTTCTAAACGCTGTTTTAAAAACAGTTCTAATATCAGTTCTAATAGGTGTTCTAATAGTAGTTCTAATAGCTGGTCTAATAGCAGTTGTAATAGCAGTTCTAATAGTATTTCTATTAGCAGTTCAAAATCAGTTCTAATATCAGTTCTCACAGCAGTTCTAATAGTAGTTCTAATAGCTGTTCTAATAGCAATTCAAAAGCGGTTCTAATAGTAGTTCTAATAGCTGTTCTAATAGCAGTTTAAAAGCAGTTCTAATATCAGTTCTATATCAGTTCTAATAGCAGTTTTAATATCAGTTCTAATAGCAGTTATAATATCAGTTCTAATAGCAGTTCAAATATCAGTTCTAATAGCAGTTCTAATAGCAGTTCTAACATCAGTTCTAACAGCAGTTCTAATAGCAGTTCTAATAGCAGTTCTAATAGCAGTTCTAATAGCGGTTCTAATAGTAGTGCTAATAGCTGGTCTAATAGCAGTTGTAATAGCAGTTCTAATAGTAGTTCTAATAGCTGTTCTAATTGCAGTTCTAATAGCAATTCTAATATCAGTTCAAAAGCAGTTCTAATAGCAGTTCTAATATCAGTTCTAATAGCTGTTCTAATAGCAGTTCTAATATCAGTTCTAATAGCAGTTCTAATAGTAGTTCTAATAGCTGGTCTAATAGTATTTCTAATAGCAGTTCAAAATCAGTTCTAATATCAGTTCTCACAGCAGTTCTAATAGTAGTTCTAATAGCTGTTCTAATAGCAATTCAAAAGCAGTTCTAATATCAGTTCTAATAGCAGTTCTAATATCCGTTCTAATACCTTTTCTAATAGCAGTTCTAACAGCAGATCTCCCAACAGTTCTAACAACAGTCCTAATAGCAGTTCTAAGAGCAGTTCTAATATCAGTTCTAATATCAGTTCTAATAGCAGTTCTAAACGCTGTTTTAAAAGCAGTTCTGATATCAGTTCTAATAGCAGTTCTAATAGTAGTTCTAATAGCTGGCCTAATAGCAGTTGTAATAGCAGTTCTAATAGTAGTTCTAATAGCTGTTATAATTGCAGTTCTAATAGCAGTTCTAATAGCAGTTCTAATAGCTGGTCTAATGGCAGTTCTAACAGCAGTTCTAACAGCAGTTCTAATATCAGTTCTAACAGCAGTTCCAATAGCAGTTCTGTTCTAATAGTAGTTCTAATAGCAGTTCTAATATCAGATCTAATAGCAGTTTTAATAGCAGTTCTAAGAGCAGTTCTAATATCAGTTCTAATATCAGTTCTAATAGCAGTTCTAAACGCTGTTCTAATAGCAGTTCTAATATCAGTTCTAATAGCAGTTCTAATAGTAGTTCTAATAGCTGGTCTAATAGCAGTTGTAATAGCAGTTCTAATAGTAGTTCTAATAGCTGTTCTAATTGCAGTTCCAATAGCAGTTCTAATTGGAGTTCTAATAGCAGTTCTCACAGCAGTTCTAATAGCTGTTCTAATAGCAGTTCTAATAGCAGTTCTAACAGCAGTTCTAATATCAGTTCTAACAACAGTTCTAATAGCAGTTCTAAAAGCGGTTCTAATATCAGTTCTAATAGCACTTTTAATAGCAGTTCTAATAGCAGTTCAAAATCAGTTCTAATATCAGTACTCACAGCGGTTCTAATAGTAGTTCTAATAGCTGTTCTAATAGCAGTTCAAAAGCAGTTCTAATATCAGTTCTATATCAGTTCTAATAGCAGTTTTAATATCAGTTCTAATAGCAGTTCTAATATCAGTTCTAATAGCAGTTCAAATATCAGTTCTAATAGCAGTTCAAAAGCAGTTCTAACATTAGTTCTAACACCAGTTCTAATATCAGTTCTAACAGCAGTTCTAATAGCTGTTCTAATAGCTGTTTTAATAGCAGTTCTAATAGCAGTTCTAATAGCAGTTCCACTAGCAGTTCCAATAGCAGTTCTGTTCTAATAGCAAATCTAATAGCAGTTGTAATAGCAGTTCTAATAGCAGTTCAAAATCAGTTCTAATATCAGTTTTCACAGCAGTTCTAATATCTGTTCTAATAGCAGTTCTAATAGCAGTTCTAACATCAGTTCTAACAGCAGTTCTAATAGCAGTTCTAATAGCAGTTCTAATAGCAGTTCTAATAGCGGTTCTAATAGTAGTGCTAATAGCTGGTCTAATAGCAGTTGTAATAGCAGTTCTAATAGTAGTTCTAATAGCTGTTCTAATTGCAGTTCTAATAGCAATTCTAATATCAGTTCAAAAGCAGTTCTAATAGCAGTTCTAATATCAGTTCTAATATCTGTTCTAATAGCAGTTCTAATATCAGTTCTAATAGCAGTTCTAATAGTAGTTCTAATAGCTGGTCTAATAGTATTTCTAATAGCAGTTCAAAATCAGTTCTAATATCAGTTCTCACAGCAGTTCTAATAGTAGTTCTAATAGCTGTTCTAATAGCAATTCAAAAGCAGTTCTAATATCAGTTCTAATAGCAGTTCTGTTCTAATAGCAGTTCTAACAGCAGTTCTAATAGTAGTTCTAATAGCTGTTCTAATAGCAGTTCAAAAGCAGTTCTAATATCAGTTCTATATAAGTTGTAATAGCAGTTCTAATATCAGTTCTAATAGCAGTTCTAATATCAGTTCTAATATCAGTTCTAATAGCAGTTCAAATATCAGTTCTAATAGCAGTTCAAAAGCAGTTCTAATATCAGTACTCACAGCTGTTCTAATAGTAGTTCTAATAGCTGTTCTAATAGCAGTTCAAAAGCAGTTCTAATATCAGTTCTATATCAGTTCTAATAGCAGTTTTAATATCAGTTCTAATAGCAGTTCTAATATCAGTTCTAATAGCAGTTCAAATATCAGTTCTAATAGCAGTTCAAAAGCAGTTCTAACATTAGTTCTAACATCAGTTCTAATATCAGTTCTAACAGCAGTTCTAATAGCTGTTCTAATAACTGTTTTAATAGCAGTTCTAATAGCAGTTCTAATAGCAGTTCCAATAGCAGTTCCAATAGCAGTTCTGTTCTAATAGCAAATCTAATAGCAGTTGTAATAGCCGTTCTAATATCAGTTCAAAAGCAGTTCTAATATCAGTTCAAAAGCAGTTCTAATATCAGTTCTAACAGCTGTTCTAATAGCAGTTCTAATAGCAGTTCTAATAGCAGTTCTAAACGCTGTTCTAATAGCAGTTCTAACAGCAGATCTCACAGCAGTTCTAACAGCATTTCTAATAGCAGTTCTAAGAGCAGTTCTAATAGCAGTTCTAAACGCTGTTCTAATAGCAGTTCTAATATCAGTTCTAATATCAGTTCAAATAGCAGTTCTAATAGCAGTTGTAATAGTAGTTCTAATAGTAGTTCTAATAGCTGTTCTAATTGAAGTTCTAATAGCAGTTCTAATAGGAGTTCTAATAGCAGTTCTAATAGCAGTTCGAAAGATATTCTAATATCAGTTCTAATAGCAGTTCTAATAGCAGTTCTAACAGCAGTTCTAACAGCAGTTTTAATATCAGTTCTAATAGCAGTTCTAATAGCAGTTCTAATAGCAGTTCAAAATCAGTTCTTATATCAGTTCTCACAGCAGTTCTAATAGCTATTCTAACATCAGTTCTAACAGCAGTTCTAATAGCAGTTCTAATAGCAGTTCTAATAGCAGTTCCAATAGAAGTTCTGTTCTAATAGTAGTTCTAATAGCAGTTCTAATATCAGTTCTAATAGCAGTTATAATAGCAGTTCTAAGAGCAGTTCTAATATCAGTTCTAATATCAGTTCTAATAACAGTTCTAAACGCTGTTCTAATAGCAGTTCTAATAGCGGTTCTAATAGTAGTGCTAATAGCTGGTCTAATAGCAGTTGTAATAGCAGTTCTAATAGTAGTTCTAATAGCTGTTCTAATTGCAGTTCTAATAGCAATTCTAATATCAGTTCAAAAGCAGTTCTAATAGCAGTTCTAATATCAGTTCTAATAGCTGTTCTAATAGCAGTTCTAATATCAGTTCTAATAGCAGTTCTAATAGTAGTTCTAATAGCTGGTCTAATAGTATTTCTAATAGCAGTTCAAAATCAGTTCTAATATCAGTTCTCACAGCAGCTCTAATAGTAGTTCTAATAGCTTTTCTAATAGCAATTCAAAAGCAGTTCTATATCAGTTCTAATATCCGTTCTAATACCTTTTCTAATAGCAGTTCTAACAGCAGAACCCAACAGCTCTTCTAACAACAGTTCTAATAGCAGTTCTAAGAGCAGTTCTAATATCAGTTCTAATATCAGTTCTAATAGCAGTTCTAAACGCTGTTTTAAAAGCAGGGCTAATATCAGTTCTAATAGCAGTTCTAATAGTAGTTCTAATAGCTGGCCTAATAGCAGTTGTAATAGCAGTTCTAATAGTAGTTCTAATAGCTGTTATAATTGCAGTTCTAATAGCAGTTCTAATAGCAGTTCTAATAGCTGGTCTAATGGCAGTTCTAACAGCAGTTCTAACAGCAGTTCTAATATCAGTTCTAACAGCAGTTCCAATAGCAGTTCTGTTCTAATAGTAGTTCTAATAGCAGTTCTAATATCAGTTCTAATAGCAGTTTTAATAGCAGTTCTAAGAGCAGTTCTAATATCAGTTCTAATATCAGTTCTAATAGCAGTTCTAAACGCTGTTCTAATAGCAGTTCTAATATCAGTTCTAATAGCAGTTCAAATAGTAGTTCTAATAGCTGGTCTAATAGCAGTTGTAATAGCAGCTCTAATAGTAGTTCTAATAGCTGTTCTAATTGCAGTTCCAATAGCAGTTCTAATAGGAGTTCTAATAGCAGTTCTAATAGCAGTTCGAAAGCAGTTCTAATATCAGTTCTAATAGCAGTTCTAATAGCAGTTCTAACAGCAGTTCTAACAGCAGATCTAATATCAGTTCTAACAGCAGTTCTAATAGCAGTTCTAATAGCAGTTCTAATAGCAGTTCAAAATCAGTTCTAATATCAGTTCTCACAGCAGTTCTAATATCTGTTCTAATAGCAGTTCTAATAGCAGTTCTAACAGCAGTTCTAACAGCAGTTCTAATAGCAGTTCAAAATCAGTTCTAATATCAGTTCTCACAGCAGTTCTAATAGCTGTTCTAATAGCTGTTTTAATAACAGTTCTAATAACAGTTCTACTAGCGGTTCTAATAGTAGTGCTAATAGTTGGTCTAATAGCAGTTGTAATAGCAGTTCTAACAGCAGTTCTAATAGTAGTTCTAATAGCTGTTCTAATCGCAGTTCTAATAGCAATTCTAATATCAGTTCAAAAGCAGTTCTAATAGCGGTTCTAAAAGCAGTTCTAATAGCTGTTCTAATTGAAGATCTAATAGCAGTTCTAAACGCTGTTTTAAAATCAGTTCTAATATCAGTTCTAATAGCTGTTCTAATAGTAGTTCTAATAGTAGTTCTAATAGCTGTTCTAATACCAGTTCAAAAGCAGTTCTAATATCAGTTTTATATCAGTTCTAATAGCAGTTCTAATATCAGTTCTAATAGCAGTTCTAATATCAGTTCTAATAGCAGTTCAAATATCAGTTCTAATAGCCGTTCAAAAGCAGTTCTATCATTTGTTCTAACATCAGTTCTAATAGCAGTTCTAATATCAGTTCTAACAGCAGTTCAAATAGCTGTTCTAATAGCTGTGTTAATAGCAGATGTAATAGCAGTTCTAATAGCAGTTCCAATAGCAGTTCGAATAGCAGTTCTGTTCTAATAGCAGTTCTAATAGCAGTTCTAGTAGCAGTTCTAATAACAGTTCTAATAGCAATTCTAATAGTAGTTCTAATAGCTGTTCTAATAACCGGTATAATAGCAGTTCTAATAGCAGGTTCAATAGTAGTTCTAATAGCAGTTGTAATAGCTGTTCTAATATCAGTTCAAAAGCAGTTCTAATATCAGTTCAAAAGCAGTTCTAATATCAGTTCTAACAGCTGTTCTAATAGCAGTTCTAATAGCAGTTCTTTTCTAATAGCAGTTCTAACAGCAGATCTCACAGCAGTTCTAACAGCAGTTCTAATAGCAGTTCTAATATCAGTTCTAATATCAGTTCTAATATCAGTACTAATAGCAGTTCTAAACGCTGTTCTAATAGCAGTTCTAATATCAGTTCTAATAGCAGTTCTAATAGCAGTTCTAATAGCTGGTCTAATAGCAGTTGTAATAGCAGTTTTAATAGTAGTTCTAATAGCTGTTCTAATTGCAGTTCTAATAGCAGTTCTAATAGGAGTTCTAATATCAGTTCTAATAGCAGTTCGAAAGCAGTTCTAATATCAGTTCAAATAGCAGTTCTAATAGCAGTTCTAACAGCAGTTCTAACAGCAGTTCTAATATCAGTTATAACAGCAGTTCTAATAGCAGTTCTAATACCAGTTCTAATAGCAGTTTAAAATCAGTTTTAATATCAGTTCTCACAGCAGTTCTAATAGCTTTTCTAATAGCTGTTTTAATAACAGTTCTAATAGCAGTTCTGTTAGCAGTTCCAATAGCAGTTTTGTTCTAATAGCAGTTCTAATAGCAGTTCTAACATCAGTTCTAACAGCAGTTCTAATAGCAGTTCTAATAGCAGTTCGAAAGCAGTTCTAATATCAGTTCTAATAGCAGTTCTAATAGCAGTTCTAAGAGCAGTTCTAAGAGCAGTTCTAATATCAGTTCTAACAGCAGTTCTAATAGCAGTTCTAATAGCAGTTCAAAATCAGTTCTAATATCAGTTCTCATAGCAGTTCTAATAGCAGTTCCAATAGCAGTTCCAATAGCAGTTTTGTTCTAATAGCAGTTCTAATAGCAGTTCTAACATCAGTTCTAACAGCAGTTCTAACAGCAGTTCTAATAGCAGTTCTAATAGCAGTTCTAATAGCGGTTCTAATAGTAGTGCTAATAGCTGGTATAATAGCTGTTGTAATAGCAGTTCTAATAGTAGTTCTAATAGCTATACTAATTGCAGTTCTAATAGCAATTATAATATCAGTTCAAAAGCAGTTCTAATAGCAGTTCTAAAAGCACTTCTAATAGCTGTTCTAATTGCAGTTCTAATAGCAGTTCTAAACGCTGTTTTAAAAACAGTTCTAATATCAGTTTTAATAGGTGTTCTAATAGTAGTTCTAATAGCTGGTCTAATAGCAGTTGTAATAGCAGTTCTAATAGTATTTCTATTAGCAGTTCAAAATCAGTTCTAATATCAGTTCTCACAGCAGTTCTAATAGTAGTTCTAATAGCTGTTCTAATAGCAATTCAAAAGCGGTTCTAATAGTAGTTCTAATAGCTGTTCTAATAGCAGTTTAAAAGCAGTTCTAATATCAGTTCTATATCAGTTCTAATAGCAGTTTTAATATCAGTTCTAATAGCAGTTATAATATCAGTTCTAATAGCAGTTCAAATATCAGTTCTAATAGCAGTTCTAATAGCAGTTCTAACATCAGTTCTAACAGCAGTTCTAATAGCAGTTCTAATAGCAGTTCTAATAGCAGTTCTAATAGCGGTTCTAATAGTAGTGCTAATAGCTGGTCTAATAGCAGTTGTAATAGCAGTTCTAATAGTAGTTCTAATAGCTGTTCTAATTGCAGTTCTAATAGCAATTCTAATATCAGTTCAAAAGCAGTTCTAATAGCAGTTCTAATATCAGTTCTAATAGCTGTTCTAATAGCAGTTCTAATATCAGTTCTAATAGCAGTTCTAATAGTAGTTCTAATAGCTGGTCTAATAGTATTTCTAATAGCAGTTCAAAATCAGTTCTAATATCAGTTCTCACAGCAGTTCTAATAGTAGTTCTAATAGCTGTTCTAATAGCAATTCAAAAGCAGTTCTAATATCAGTTCTAATAGCAGTTCTAATATCCGTTCTAATACCTTTTCTAATAGCAGTTCTAACAGCAGATCTCCCAGCAGTTCTAACAACAGTCCTAATAGCAGTTCTAAGAGCAGTTCTAATATCAGTTCTAATATCAGTTCTAATAGCAGTTCTAAACGCTGTTTTAAAAGCAGTTCTGATATCAGTTCTAATAGCAGTTCTAATAGTAGTTCTAATAGCTGGCCTAATAGCAGTTGTAATAGCAGTTCTAATAGTAGTTCTAATAGCTGTTATAATTGCAGTTCTAATAGCAGTTCTAATAGCAGTTCTAATAGCTGGTCTAATGGCAGTTCTAACAGCAGTTCTAACAGCAGTTCTAATATCAGTTCTAACAGCAGTTCCAATAGCAGTTCTGTTCTAATAGTAGTTCTAATAGCAGTTCTAATATCAGATCTAATAGCAGTTTTAATAGCAGTTCTAAGAGCAGTTCTAATATCAGTTCTAATATCAGTTCTAATAGCAGTTCTAAACGCTGTTCTAATAGCAGTTCTAATATCAGTTCTAATAGCAGTTCTAATAGTAGTTCTAATAGCTGGTCTAATAGCAGTTGTAATAGCAGTTCTAATAGTAGTTCTAATAGCTGTTCTAATTGCAGTTCCAATAGCAGTTCTAATTGGAGTTCTAATAGCAGTTCTCACAGCAGTTCTAATAGCTGTTCTAATAGCAGTTCTAATAGCAGTTCTAACAGCAGTTCTAATATCAGTTCTAACAACAGTTCTAATAGCAGTTCTAAAAGCGGTTCTAATATCAGTTCTAATAGCACTTTTAATAGCAGTTCTAATAGCAGTTCAAAATCAGTTCTAATATCAGTACTCACAGCGGTTCTAATAGTAGTTCTAATAGCTGTTCTAATAGCAGTTCAAAAGCAGTTCTAATATCAGTTCTATATCAGTTCTAATAGCAGTTTTAATATCAGTTCTAATAGCAGTTCTAATATCAGTTCTAATAGCAGTTCAAATATCAGTTCTAATAGCAGTTCAAAAGCAGTTCTAACATTAGTTCTAACACCAGTTCTAATATCAGTTCTAACAGCAGTTCTAATAGCTGTTCTAATAGCTGTTTTAATAGCAGTTCTAATAGCAGTTCTAATAGCAGTTCCACTAGCAGTTCCAATAGCAGTTCTGTTCTAATAGCAAATCTAATAGCAGTTGTAATAGCAGTTCTAATAGCAGTTCAAAATCAGTTCTAATATCAGTTTTCACAGCAGTTCTAATATCTGTTCTAATAGCAGTTCTAATAGCAGTTCTAACATCAGTTCTAACAGCAGTTCTAATAGCAGTTCTAATAGCAGTTCTAATAGCAGTTCTAATAGCGGTTCTAATAGTAGTGCTAATAGCTGGTCTAATAGCAGTTGTAATAGCAGTTCTAATAGTAGTTCTAATAGCTGTTCTAATTGCAGTTCTAATAGCAATTCTAATATCAGTTCAAAAGCAGTTCTAATAGCAGTTCTAATATCAGTTCTAATATCTGTTCTAATAGCAGTTCTAATATCAGTTCTAATAGCAGTTCTAATAGTAGTTCTAATAGCTGGTCTAATAGTATTTCTAATAGCAGTTCAAAATCAGTTCTAATATCAGTTCTCACAGCAGTTCTAATAGTAGTTCTAATAGCTGTTCTAATAGCAATTCAAAAGCAGTTCTAATATCAGTTCTAATAGCAGTTCCGTTCTAATAGCAGTTCTAACAGCAGTTCTAATAGTAGTTCTAATAGCTGTTCTAATAGCAGTTCAAAAGCAGTTCTAATATCAGTTCTATATAAGTTGTAATAGCAGTTCTAATATCAGTTCTAATAGCAGTTCTAATATCAGTTCTAATAGCAGTTCAAATATCAGTTCTAATAGCAGTTCAAAAGCAGTTCTAATATCAGTACTCACAGCTGTTCTAATAGTAGTTCTAATAGCTGTTCTAATAGCAGTTCAAAAGCAGTTCTAATATCAGTTCTATATCAGTTCTAATAGCAGTTTTAATATCAGTTCTAATAGCAGTTCTAATATCAGTTCTAATAGCAGTTCAAATATCAGTTCTAATAGCAGTTCAAAAGCAGTTCTAACATTAGTTCTAACATCAGTTCTAATATCAGTTCTAACAGCAGTTCTAATAGCTGTTCTAATAACTGTTTTAATAGCAGTTCTAATAGCAGTTCTAATAGCAGTTCCAATAGCAGTTCCAATAGCAGTTCTGTTCTAATAGCAAATCTAATAGCAGTTGTAATAGCCGTTCTAATATCAGTTCAAAAGCAGTTCTAATATCAGTTCAAAAGCAGTTCTAATATCAGTTCTAACAGCTGTTCTAATAGCAGTTCTAATAGCAGTTCTAATAGCAGTTCTAAACGCTGTTCTAATAGCAGTTCTAACAGCAGATCTCACAGCAGTTCTAACAGCATTTCTAATAGCAGTTCTAAGAGCAGTTCTAATAGCAGTTCTAAACGCTGTTCTAATAGCAGTTCTAATATCAGTTCTAATATCAGTTCAAATAGCAGTTCTAATAGCAGTTGTAATAGTAGTTCTAATAGTAGTTCTAATAGCTGTTCTAATTGAAGTTCTAATAGCAGTTCTAATAGGAGTTCTAATAGCAGTTCTAATAGCAGTTCGAAAGATATTCTAATATCAGTTCTAATAGCAGTTCTAATAGCAGTTCTAACAGCAGTTCTAACAGCAGTTTTAATATCAGTTCTAATAGCAGTTCTAATAGCAGTTCTAATAGCAGTTCAAAATCAGTTCTTATATCAGTTCTCACAGCAGTTCTAATAGCTATTCTAACATCAGTTCTAACAGCAGTTCTAATAGCAGTTCTAATAGCAGTTCTAATAGCAGTTCCAATAGAAGTTCTGTTCTAATAGTAGTTCTAATAGCAGTTCTAATATCAGTTCTAATAGCAGTTATAATAGCAGTTCTAAGAGCAGTTCTAATATCAGTTCTAATATCAGTTCTAATAACAGTTCTAAACGCTGTTCTAATAGCAGTTCTAATAGCGGTTCTAATAGTAGTGCTAATAGCTGGTCTAATAGCAGTTGTAATAGCAGTTCTAATAGTAGTTCTAATAGCTGTTCTAATTGCAGTTCTAATAGCAATTCTAATATCAGTTCAAAAGCAGTTCTAATAGCAGTTCTAATATCAGTTCTAATAGCTGTTCTAATAGCAGTTCTAATATCAGTTCTAATAGCAGTTCTAATAGTAGTTCTAATAGCTGGTCTAATAGTATTTCTAATAGCAGTTCAAAATCAGTTCTAATATCAGTTCTCACAGCAGCTCTAATAGTAGTTCTAATAGCTTTTCTAATAGCAATTCAAAAGCAGTTCTATATCAGTTCTAATATCCGTTCTAATACCTTTTCTAATAGCAGTTCTAACAGCAGAACCCAACAGCTCTTCTAACAACAGTTCTAATAGCAGTTCTAAGAGCAGTTCTAATATCAGTTCTAATATCAGTTCTAATAGCAGTTCTAAACGCTGTTTTAAAAGCAGGGCTAATATCAGTTCTAATAGCAGTTCTAATAGTAGTTCTAATAGCTGGCCTAATAGCAGTTGTAATAGCAGTTCTAATAGTAGTTCTAATAGCTGTTATAATTGCAGTTCTAATAGCAGTTCTAATAGCAGTTCTAATAGCTGGTCTAATGGCAGTTCTAACAGCAGTTCTAACAGCAGTTCTAATATCAGTTCTAACAGCAGTTCCAATAGCAGTTCTGTTCTAATAGTAGTTCTAATAGCAGTTCTAATATCAGTTCTAATAGCAGTTTTAATAGCAGTTCTAAGAGCAGTTCTAATATCAGTTCTAATATCAGTTCTAATAGCAGTTCTAAACGCTGTTCTAATAGCAGTTCTAATATCAGTTCTAATAGCAGTTCAAATAGTAGTTCTAATAGCTGGTCTAATAGCAGTTGTAATAGCAGTTCTAATAGTAGTTCTAATAGCTGTTCTAATTGCAGTTCCAATAGCAGTTCTAATAGGAGTTCTAATAGCAGTTCTAATAGCAGTTCGAAAGCAGTTCTAATATCAGTTCTAATAGCAGTTCTAATAGCAGTTCTAACAGCAGTTCTAACAGCAGATCTAATATCAGTTCTAACAGCAGTTCTAATAGCAGTTCTAATAGCAGTTCTAATAGCAGTTCAAAATCAGTTCTAATATCAGTTCTCACAGCAGTTCTAATATCTGTTCTAATAGCAGTTCTAATAGCAGTTCTAACAGCAGTTCTAACAGCAGTTCTAATAGCAGTTCAAAATCAGTTCTAATATCAGTTCTCACAGCAGTTCTAATAGCTGTTCTAATAGCAGTTGTAATAGCAGTTCTAATAGTAGTTCTAATAGCTGTTCTAATTGCAGTTCTAATAGCTGGTCTAATGGCAGTTCTAACAGCAGTTCTAACAGCAGTTCTAATATAAGTTCTAACAGCAGTTCCAATAGCAGTTCTGTTCTAATAGTAGTTCTAATAGCAGTTCTAAACGCTGTTCTAATAGCAGTTCTAATATCAGTTCTAATAGTAGTTCTAATAGCAGTTCTAATAGCAGTTCTAAACGCTGTTCTAATAGCAGTTCTAATATCAGTTCTAATAGCAGTTCTAATAGTAGTTCTAATAGCTGGTCTAATAGCAGTTGAAATAGCAGTTCTAATAGTAGTTCTAATAGCTGTTCTAATTGCAGTTCCAATAGCAGTTCTAATAGCAGTTCTAATATCCGTTCTAATACCTTTTCTAATAGCAGTTCTAACAGCAGATCTCCCAGCAGTTCTAACAACAGTTCTAATAGCAGTTCTAAGAGCAGTTCTAATATCAGTTCTAATATCAGTTCTAATAGCAGTTCTAAACGCTGTTTAAAAGCAGTTCTAATATCAGTTCTAATAGCAGTTCTAATAGTAGTTCTAATAGCTGGCCTAATAGCTGTTATAATAGCAGTTCTAATAGTAGTTCTAATAGCTGTTATAATTGCAGTTCTAATAGCAGTTCTAATAGCAGTTCTAATAGCTGGTCTAATGGCAGTTCTAACAGCAGTTCTAACATCAGTTCTAATATCAGTTCTAACAGCAGTTCCAATAGCAGTTCAGTTCTAATAGTAGTTCTAATAGCAGTTCTAATATCAGTTTTAATAGCAGTTTTAATAGCAGTTCTAAGAGCAGTTCTAATATCAGTTCTAATAGCAGTTCTAAACGCTGTTCTAATAGCAGTTCTAATATCAGTTCTAATAGCAGTTGTAATAGCAGTTCTAATAGTATTTCTAATAGCTGTTCTAATTGCAGTTCCAATAGCAGTTCTAATAGGAGTTCTAATAGCAGTTCTAATAGCAGTTCGAAAGCAGTTCTAATATCAGTTCTAATATCAGTTCTAATAGCAGTTCTAATAGCAGTTCCAATAGCAGTTCTGTTCTAATAGTAGTTCTAATAGCAGTTCTAATATCAGTTCTAATAGCAGTTATAATAGCAGTTCTAAGAGCAGTTCTAATATCAGTTCTAATATCAGTTCTAATAACAGTTCTAAACGCTGTTCTAATAGCAGATCTAATAGCGGTTCTAATAGTAGTGCTAATAGCTGGTCTAATAGCAGTTGTAATAGCAGTTCGAATAGTAGTTCTAATAGCTGTTCTAATTGCAGTTCTAATAGCAATTCTAATATCAGTTCAAAAGCGTTCTAATAGCAGATCTAATATCAGTTCTAATAGCTGTTTTAATAACAGTTCTAATAACAGTTCTAATAGCAGTTCTAATAGCAGTTCTAATAGTAGTTCTAATAGCTGGTCTAATAGCAGTTGAAATAGCAGTTCTAATAGTAGTTCTAATAGCTGTTCTAATTGCAGTTCCAATAGCAGTTCTAATAGGAGTTCTAATAGCAGTTCTAATAGCAGTTCGAAAGCTGTTTTAATAACAGTTCTAATAGCAGTTCGAAAGCAGTTCTAATATCTGTTCTAATAGCAGTTCTAATAGCAGTTCTAACAGCAGTTCTAACAGCAGTTCTAATATCAGTTCTAACAGCAGTTCTAATAGCAGTTCTAATAGCAGTTCAAAATCAGTTCTAATATTAGTTCTCACAGCAGTTCTAATAGCTGTTCTAATAGCTGTTTTAATAACAGTTCTAATAGCAACTCTAATAGCAGTTCTAATTGCAGTTCTAATAGCAGTTCTAATAGCGGTTCTAATAGTAGTGCTAATAGCAGTTCTGTTCTAATAGCAGTTCTAACAGCAGATCTCACAGCAGTACTAATAGTAGTTCTAATAGCTGGTCTAATAGTATTTCTAATAGCAGTTCATAATAAGTTCTAATAGCAGTTCTCACAGCAGTTCTAATATTAGTTCTAATAGCTGTTCTAATAGCAATTCAAAAGCAGTTCTAATATCAGTTCTAATAGCAGTTCTGTTCTAATAGCAGTTCTAACAGCAGTTCTAATAGTAGTTCTAATAGCTGTTCTAATAGCAGTTCAAAAGCAGTTCTAATATCAGTTCTATATAAGTTCTAATAGCAGTTCTAATATCAGTTCTAATAGCAGTTCTAATATCAGTTCTAATAGCAGTTCAAATATCAGTTCTAATAGCAGTTCAAAAGCAGTTCTAATATCAGTTCTATATCAGTTCTAATAGCAGTTTTAATATCAGTTCTAATAGCAGTTCTAATATCAGTTCTAATAGCAGTTCAAATATCAGTTCTAATAGCAGTTCAAAAGCAGTTCTAACATTAGTTCTAACATCAGTTCTAATATCAGTTCTAACAGCAGTTCTAATAGCTGTTCTAATAGCTGTTTTAATAGCAGTTCTAATAGCAGTTCTAATAGCAGTTCCAATAGCAGTTCCAATAGCAGTTCTGTTCTAATAGCAAATCTAATAGCAGTTGTAATAGCCGTTCTAATATCAGTTCAAAAGCAGTTCTAATATCATTTCAAAAGCAGTTCTAATATCAGTTCTAACAGCTGTTCTAATAGCAGTTCTAATAGCAGTTCTGTTCTAATAGCAGTTCTAACAGCAGATCTCACAGCAGTTCTAACAGCATTTCTAATAGCAGTTCTAAGAGCAGTTCTAATAGCAGTTCTAAACGCTGTTCTAATAGCAGTTCTAATATCAGTTCTAATATCAGTTCAAATAGCAGTTCTAATAGCAGTTGTAATAGCAGTTCTAATAGTAGTTCTAATAGCTGTTCTAATTGCAGTTCTAATAGCAGTTCTAATAGGAGTTCTAATAGCAGTTCTAATAGCAGTTCGAAAGCAATTCTAATATCAGTTCTAATAGCAGTTCTAATAGCAGTTCTAACAGCAGTTCTAACAGCAGTTTTAATATCAGTTCTAATAGCAGTTCTAATAGCAGTTCTAATGGCAGTTCAAAATCAGTTCTTATATCAGTTCTCACAGCAGTTCTAATAGCTGTACTAACATCAGTTCTAACACCAGTTCTAATAGCAGTTCTAATAGCAGTTCTAATAGCAGTTCCAATAGCAGTTCTGTTCTAATAGTAGTTCTAATAGCAGTTCTAATATCAGTTCTAATAGCAGTTATAATAGCAGTTCTAAGAGCAGTTCTAATATCAGTTCTAATATCAGTTCTAATAACAGTTCTAAACGCTGTTCTAATAGCAGTTCTAATAGCGGTTCTAATAGTAGTGCTAATAGCTGGTCTAATAGCAGTTGTAATAGCAGTTCTAATAGTAGTTCTAATAGCTGTTCTAATTGCAGTTCTAATAGCAATTCTAATATCAGTTCAAAAGCAGTTCTAATAGCAGTTCTAATATCAGTTCTAATAGCTGTTCTAATAGCAGTTCTAATATCAGTTCTAATAGCAGTTCTAATAGTAGTTCTAATAGCTGGTCTAATAGTATTTATAATAGCAGTTCAAAATCAGTTCTAATATCAGTTCTCACAGCAGTTCTAATAGTAGTTCTAATAGCTTTTCTAATAGCAATTCAAAAGCAGTTCTATATCAGTTCTAATATCCGTTCTAATACCTTTTCTAATAGCAGTTCTAACAGCAGATCTCCCAGCAGTTCTAACAACAGTTCTAATAGCAGTTCTAAGAGCAGTTCTAATAGCAGTTCTAAGAGCAGTTCTAATATCAGTTCTAATATCAGTTCTAATAGCAGTTCTAAACGCTGTTCTAATAGCAGTCCTAATATCAGTTCTAATAGCAGTTCAAATAGTAGTTCTAATAGCTGGTCTAATAGCAGTTGTAATAGCAGTTCTAATAGTAGTTCTAATAGCTGTTCTAATTGCAGTTCCAATAGCAGTTCTAATAGGAGTTCTAATAGCAGTTCTAATAGCAGTTCGAAAGCAGTTCTAATATCAGTTCTAATAGCAGTTCTAATAGCAGTTCTAACAGCAGTTCTAACAGCAGATCTAATATCAGTTCTAACAGCAGTTCTAATAGCAGTTCTAATAGCAGTTCAAAATCAGTTCTAACAGCAGTTCTAATAGCAGTTCAAAATCAGTTCTAATATCAGTTCTCACAGCAGTTCTAATAGCTGTTCTAATAGCTGTTTTAATAACAGTTCTAATAACAGTTCTACTAGCGGTTCTAATAGTAGTGCTAATAGTTGGTCTAATAGCAGTTGTAATAGCAGTTCTAATAGTAGTTCTAATAGCTGTTCTAATTGCAGTTCTAATAGCTGGTCTAATGGCAGTTCTAACAGCAGTTCTAACAGCAGTTCTAACAGCAGTTCTAATATAAGTTCTAACAGCAGTTCCAATAGCAGTTCTGTTCTAATAGTAGTTCTAATAGCAGTTCTAATAGAAGTTCTAAACGCTGTTCTAATAGCAGTTCTAATATCAGTTCTAATAGTAGTTCTAATAGCAGTTCTAATAGCAGTTCTAAACGCTGTTCTAATAGCAGTTCTAATATCAGTTCTAATAGCAGTTCTAATAGTAGTTCTAATAGCTGGTCTAATAGCAGTTGAAATAGCAGTTCTAATAGTAGTTCTAATAGCTGTTCTAATTGAAGTTCCAATAGCAGTTCTAATAGGAGTTCTAATAGCAGTTCTAATAGCGGTTCGAAAGCAGTTCTAATATCAGTTCTAATAGCAGTTGTAATAGCAGTTCTAACAGCAGTTCTAACAGCAGTTCTAATAGCTGTTCTAATAGCAGTTCTAATAGCTGTTCTAATAGCTGTTTTAATAACAGTTCTAATAGCAGTTCTAAAAGCAGTTCTAATAGCAGTTCTAATAGCAGTTCTAAAAGCGGTTCTAATAGTAGTGCTAATAGTTGGTCTAATAGCAGTTGTAGTAGCAGTTCTAATAGTAGTTCTAATAGCTGGTCTAATTGCAGTTCTAATAGCTGGTCTAATGGCAGTTCTAACAGCAGTTCCAATAGCAGTTCTGTTCTAATAGTAGTTCTAATAGCAGTTCTAATAGCAGTTCTAATATCAGTTCTAATAGCTGGTCTAATAGCAGTTCTAATAGCAGTTCTAACAGCAGTTCTAACAGCAGTTCTAATATCAGTTCTAACAGCAGTTCTAATAGCAGTTCTAATAGCAGTTCTAATAGCAGTTCAAAATCAGTTCTAATATCAGTTCTCAAAGCAGTTCTAATATCTGTTCTAATAGCAGTTCTAATAGCAGTTCTAACAGCAGTTCTAACAGCAGTTCTAATATCAGTTCTAACAACAGTTCTAATAGCAGTTCTAAAAGCAGTTCTAATATCAGTTCTAATAGCAGTTTTAATAGCAGTTCTAATAGCAGTTCAAAATCAGTTCTAATATCAGTACTCACAGCGGTTCTAATAGTAGTTCTAATAGCTGTTCTAATAGCTGTTTTAATAACAGTTCTAATAGCAGTTCTAATAGCAGTTCTAATAGCAGTTTTAATAGCGGTTCTAATAGTAGTGCTAATAGTTGGTCTAATAGCAGTTGTAATAGCAGTTCTAATAGTAGTTCTAATAGCTGTTCTAATTGCAGTTCTAATAGCAATTCTAATATCAGTTCAAAAGCAGTTCTAATAGCAGTTCTAATATCAGTTCTAATAGCTGTTCTAATAGCAGTTCTAATATCAGTTCTAATAGCAGTACTAATAGTAGTTCTAATAGCTGGTCTAATAGTATTTCTAATAGCAGTTCATAATCAGTTCTAATAGCAGTTCTCACAGCAGTTCTAATAGTAGTTCTAATAGCTGTTCTAATAGCAATTCAAAAGCAGTTCTAATATCAGTTCTAATAGCAGTTCTAACAGCAGTTCTAATAGTAGTTCTAATAGCTGTTCTAATAGCAGTTCAAAAGCAGTTCTAATATCAGTTCTATATCAGTTCTAATAGCAGTTCTAATATCAGTTCTAATATCAGTTCAAATAGCAGTTCAAATATCAGTTCCCACAGCAGTTCTAATATCTGTTCTAATAGCAGTTCTAATAGCAGTTCTAACAGCAGTTCAAAAGCAGTTCTAACATTAGTTCTAATAGCAGTTCTAATAGTAGTTCTAACAGCAGTTCTAATATCAGTTCTAACAGCAGTTCTAATAGCAGTTCTAATAGCAGTTCAAAATCAATTCTAATATCAGTTCTCACAGCAGTTCTAATAGCTGTTCTAATAGCTGTTTTAATAACAGTTCTAATAGCAGTTCGAAAGCAGTTCTAATATCTGTTCTAATAGCAGTTCTAATAGCAGTTCTAACAGCAGTTCTAACAGCAGTTCTAATATCAGTTCTAACAGCAGTTCTAATAGCAGTTCTAATAGCAGTTCAAAATCAGTTCTAATATTAGTTCTCACAGCAGTTCTAATAGCTGTTCTAATAGCTGTTTTAATAACAGTTCTAATAGCAGTTCTAAAAGCAGTTCTAATAGCAGTTCTAATAGCAGTTCTAATAGCGGTTCTAATAGTAGTGCTAATAGTTGGTCTAATAGCAGTTGTAGTAGCAGTTCTAATAGTAGTTCTAATAGCTGTTCTAATTGCAGTTCTAATAGCAATTCTAATATCAGTTCAAAAGCAGTTCTAATAGCAGTTCTATTATCAGTTCTAATAGCAGTTCTAATATCCGTTCTAATACCTTTTCTAATAGCAGTTATAACAGCAGATCTCCCAGCAGTTCTAACAACAGTTCTAATAGCAGTTCTAAGAGCAGTTCTAATATCAGTTCTAATATCAGTTCTAATAGCAGTTCTAAACGCTGTTTTAAAAGCAGTTCTAATATCAGTTCTAATAGCAGTTCTAATAGTAGTTCTAATAGCTGGCCTAATAGCAGTTCTAATAGCAGTTCTAATAGTAGTTCTAATAGCTGTTATAATCGCAGTTCTAATAGCAGTTCTAATAGCAGTTGTAATAGCAGTTGTAATGGCAGTTCTAACAGCAGTTCTAACAGCAGTTCTAATATCAGTTCTAACAGCAGTTCCAATTGCAGTTATGTTCTAATAGTAGTTCTAATAGCAGTTCTAATATAAGTTCTAATAGCTGTTTTAATAGCAGTTCTAATAGCAGTTCAAAATCAGTTCTAATATCAGTACTCACAGCAGTTCTAATAGCTGTTCTAATAGCAGTTCAAAAGCAGTTCTAATATCAGTTCTATATCAGTTCTAATAGCAGTTCTAATATCAGTTGTAATAGCAGTTGTAATAGCAGTTCTAATAGTAGTTCTAATAGCTGTTCTAATTGCAGTTCTAATAGCTGGTCTAATGGCAGTTCTAACAGCAGTTCTAATAGCAGTTCTAATAGCTTTTCTAATAGTAGTTCTAACAGCAGATCTCCCAGCAGTTCTAACAACAGTTCTAATAGCAGTTCTAAGAGCAGTTCTAATATCAGTTCTAATATCAGTTCTAATAGCAGTTCTAAACGCTGTTTTAAAAGCAGTTCTAATATCAGTTCTAATAGCAGTTCTAATAGCTGGTCTAATAGCAGTTGTAATAGCAGTTCTAATAGTAGTTCTAATAGCTGTTATAATTGCAGTTCTAATAGCAGTTCTAATAGCAGTTCTAGCAGCAGTTCTAACAGCAGTTCTAATATCAGTTCTAACAGCAGTTCTAATAGCAGTTCTAATAGCAGTTCTAACAGCAGTTCTAACAGCAGTTCTAATATCAGTTCTAACAGCAGTTCTAATAGCAGTTCTAATAGCAGTTCTAACAGCAGTTCTAACAGCAGTTCTAATATCATTGCTAACAGCAGTTCTAATAGCAGTTCTAATAGCAGTTCTAATAGCAGTTCAAAATCAGTTCTAATATCAGTTCTCACAGCAGTTTTAATAGCTGTTCTAATAGCTGTTTTAATAACAGTTCTAATAACAGTTCTAATAGCAGTTCTAATAGCAGTTCTAATAGCAGTTTTAATAGCGGTTCTAATAGTAGTGCTAATAGTTGGTCTAATAGCAGTTGTAATAGCAGTTCTAATAGTAGTTCTAATAGCTGTTCTAATTGCAGTTCTAATAGCAATTCTAATATCAGTTCAAAAGCAGTTCTAATAGCAGTTCTAATATCAGTTCTAATAGCTGTTCTAATAGCAGTTCTAATATCAGTTCTAATAGCAGTACTAATAGTAGTTCTAATAGCTGGTCTAATAGTATTTCTAATAGCAGTTCATAATCAGTTCTAATAGCAGTTCTCACAGCAGTTCTAATAGTAGTTCTAATAGCTGTTCTAATAGCAATTCAAAAGCAGTTCTAATATCAGTTCTAATAGCAGTTCTAACAGCAGTTCTAATAGTAGTTCTAATAGCTGTTCTAATAGCAGTTCAAAAGCAGTTCTAATATCAGTTCTATATCAGTTCTAATAGCAGTTCTAATATCAGTTCTAATATCAGTTCAAATAGCAGTTCAAATATCAGTTCCCACAGCAGTTCTAATATCTGTTCTAATAGCAGTTCTAATAGCAGTTCTAACAGCAGTTCAAAAGCAGTTCTAACATTAGTTCTAATAGCAGTTCTAATAGTAGTTCTAACAGCAGTTCTAATATCAGTTCTAACAGCAGTTCTAATAGCAGTTCTAATAGCAGTTCAAAATCAATTCTAATATCAGTTCTCACAGCAGTTCTAATAGCTGTTCTAATAGCTGTTTTAATAACAGTTCTAATAGCAGTTCGAAAGCAGTTCTAATATCTGTTCTAATAGCAGTTCTAATAGCAGTTCTAACAGCAGTTCTAATATCAGTTCTAACAGCAGTTCTAATAGCAGTTCTAATAGCAGTTCAAAATCAGTTCTAATATTAGTTCTCACAGCAGTTCTAATAGCTGTTCTAATAGCTGTTTTAATAACAGTTCTAATAGCAGTTCTAAAAGCAGTTCTAATAGCAGTTCTAATAGCAGTTCTAATAGCGGTTCTAATAGTAGTGCTAATAGTTGGTCTAATAGCAGTTGTAGTAGCAGTTCTAATAGTAGTTCTAATAGCTGTTCTAATTGCAGTTCTAATAGCAATTCTAATATCAGTTCAAAAGCAGTTCTAATAGCAGTTCTATTATCAGTTCTAATAGCAGTTCTAATATCCGTTCTAATACCTTTTCTAATAGCAGTTATAACAGCAGATCTCCCAGCAGTTCTAACAACAGTTCTAATAGCAGTTCTAAGAGCAGTTCTAATATCAGTTCTAATATCAGTTCTAATAGCAGTTCTAAACGCTGTTTTAAAAGCAGTTCTAATATCAGTTCTAATAGCAGTTCTAAAAGTAGTTCTAATAGCTGGCCTAATAGCAGTTCTAATAGCAGTTCTAATAGTAGTTCTAATAGCTGTTATAATCGCAGTTCTAATAGCAGTTCTAATAGCAGTTGTAATAGCAGTTGTAATGGCAGTTCTAACAGCAGTTCTAACAGCAGTTCTAATATCAGTTCTAACAGCAGTTCCAATTGCAGTTATGTTCTAATAGTAGTTCTAATAGCAGTTCTAATATAAGTTCTAATAGCTGTTTTAATAGCAGTTCTAATAGCAGTTCAAAATCAGTTCTAATATCAGTACTCACAGCAGTTCTAATAGCTGTTCTAATAGCTGTTCAAAAGCAGTTCTAATATCAGTTCTATATCAGTTCTAATAGCAGTTCTAATATCAGTTATAATAGCAGTTGTAATAGCAGTTCTAATAGTAGTTCTAATAGCTGTTCTAATTGCAGTTCTAATAGCTGGTCTAATGGCAGTTCTAACAGCAGTTCTAACAGCAGTTCTAACAGCAGTTCTAATATAAGTTCTAACAGCAGTTCCAATAGCAGTTCTGTTCTAATAGTAGTTCTAATAGCAGTTCTAAACGCTGTTCTAATAGCAGTTCTATTATCAGTTCTAATAGCAGTTCTAATAGTAGTTCTAATAGCTGGTCTAATAGCAGTTGAAATAGCAGTTCTAATAGTAGTTCTAATAGCTGTTCTAATTGCAGTTCCAATAGCAGTTCTAATAGGAGTTCTAATAGCAGTTCTAATAGCTTTTCTAATAGTAGTTCTAACAGCAGATCTCCCAGCAGTTCTAACAACAGTTCTAATAGCAGTTCTAAGAGCAGTTCTAATATCAGTTCTAATATCAGTTCTAATAGCAGTTCTAAACGCTGTTTTAAAAGCAGTTCTAATATCAGTTCTAATAGCAGTTCTAATAGCTGGTCTAATAGCAGTTGTAATAGCAGTTCTAATAGTAGTTCTAATAGCTGTTATAATTGCAGTTCTAATAGCAGTTCTAATAGCAGTTCTAGCAGCAGTTCTAACAGCAGTTCTAATATCAGTTCTAACAGCAGTTCTAATAGCAGTTCTAATAGCAGTTCTAACAGCAGTTCTAACAGCAGTTCTAATATCAGTTCTAACAGCAGTTCTAATAGCAGTTCTAATAGCAGTTCTAACAGCAGTTCTAACAGCAGTTCTAATATCATTTCTAACAGCAGTTCTAATAGCAGTTCTAATAGCAGTTCTAATAGCAGTTCAAAATCAGTTCTAATATCAGTTCTCACAGCAGTTTTAATAGCTGTTCTAATAGCTGTTTTAATAACAGTTCTAATAACAGTTCTAATAGCAGTTCTAATAGCAGTTCTAATAGCGGTTCTAATAGTAGTGCTAATAGTTGGTCTAATAGCAGTTGTAATAGCAGTTGTAATAGCAGTTCTAATAGTAGTTCTAATAGCTGTTCTAGTTGCAGTTCTAATAGCTGGTCTAATGGCAGTTCTAACAGCAGTTCTAATATAAGTTCTAACAGCAGTTCCAATAGCAGTTCTGTTCTAATAGTAGTTCTAATAGCAGTTCTAATAGCAGTTATAAACGCTGTTCTAATAGCAGTTCTATTATCAGTTCTAATAGCAGTTCTAATAGTAGTTCTAATAGCTGGTCTAATAGCAGTTGAAATAGCAGTTCTAATAGTAGTTCTAATAGCTGTTCTAATTGCAGTTCCAATAGCAGTTCTAATAGGAGTTCTAATAGCAGTTCTAATAGCAGTTCGAAAGCAGTTCTAATATCAGTTCTAATATCAGTTCTAATAGCAGTTCTAATAGCAGTTCTAACTGCAGTTCTAACAGCAGTTCTAATATCAGTTCTAACAGCAGTTCTAATAGCAGTTCTAATAGCAGTTCAAAATCAATTCTAATATCAGTTCTCACAGCAGTTCTAATAGCAGTTCTAATAGCTGTTTTAATAACAGTTCTAATAGCAGTTCGAATGCAGTTCTAATATCTGTTCTAATAGCAGTTCTAATAGCAGTTCTAACAGCAGTTCTAACAGCAGTTCTAATATCAGTTCTAACAGCAGTTCTAATAGCAGTTCTAATAGCAGTTCAAAATCAGTTCTAATATCAGTTCTCACAGCAGTTCTAATAGCTGTTCTAATAGCTGTTTTAATAACAGTTCTAATAGCAGTTCTAATAGCAGTTTTAATAGCGGTTCTAATAGTAGTGCTAATAGTTGGTCTAATAGCAGTTGTAATAGCAGTTCTAATAGTAGTTCTAATAGCTGTTCTAATTGCAGTTCTAATAGCAATTCTAATATCAGTTCAAAAGCAGTTCTAATAGCAGTTCTAATATCAGTTCTAATAGCTGTTCTAATAGCAGTTCTAATATCAGTTCTAATAGCAGTACTAATAGTAGTTCTAATAGCTGGTCTAATAGTATTTCTAATAGCAGTTCATAATCAGTTCTAATAGCAGTTCTCACAGCAGTTCTAATAGTAGTTCTAATAGCTGTTCTAATAGCAATTCAAAAGCAGTTCTAATATCAGTTCTAATAGCAGTTCTAACAGCAGTTCTAATAGTAGTTTTAATAGCTGTTCTAATAGCAGTTCAAAAGCATTTCTAATATCAGTTCTATATCAGTTCTAATAGCAGTTCTAATATCAGTTCTAATATCAGTTCATATAGCAGTTCAAATATCAGTTCTCACAGCAGTTCTAATATCTGTTCTAATAGCAGTTCTAATAGCAGTTCTAACAGCAGTTCAAAAGCAGTTCTAACATTAGTTCTAATAGCAGTTCTAATAGTAGTTCTAACAGCAGTTCTAATATCAGTTCTAACAGCAGTTCTAATAGCAGTTCTAATAGCAGTTCAAAATCAATTCTAATATCAGTTCTCACAGCAGTTCTAATAGCTGTTCTAATAGCTGTTTTAATAACAGTTCTAATAGCAGTTCTAATATCTGTTCTAATAGCAGTTCTAATAGCAGTTCTAACAGCAGTTCTAACAGCAGTTCTAATATCAGTTCTAACAGCAGTTCTAATAGCAGTTCTAATAGCAGTTCAAAATCAGTTCTAATATTAGTTCTCACAGCAGTTCTAATAGCTGTTCTAATAGCTGTTTTAATAACAGTTCTAATAGCAGTTCTAAAAGCAGTTCTAATAGCAGTTCTAATAGCAGTTCTAATAGCGGTTCTAATAGTAGTGCTAATAGTTGGTCTAATAGCAGTTGTAGTAGCAGTTCTAATAGTAGTTCTAATAGCTGTTCTAATTGCAGTTCTAATAGCAATTCTAATATCAGTTCAAAAGCAGTTCTAATAGCAGTTCTATTATCAGTTCTAATAGCAGTTCTAATATCCGTTCTAATACCTTTTCTAATAGCAGTTATAACAGCAGATCTCCCAGCAGTTCTAACAACAGTTCTAATAGCAGTTCTAAGAGCAGTTCTAATATCAGTTCTAATATCAGTTCTAATAGCAGTTCTAAACGCTGTTTTAAAAGCAGTTCTAATATCAGTTCTAATAGCAGTTCTAATAGTAGTTCTAATAGCTGGCCTAATAGCAGTTCTAATAGCAGTTCTAATAGTAGTTCTAATAGCTGTTATAATCGCAGTTCTAATAGCAGTTCTAATAGCAGTTGTAATAGCAGTTGTAATGGCAGTTCTAACAGCAGTTCTAACAGCAGTTCTAATATCAGTTCTAACAGCAGTTCCAATTGCAGTTATGTTCTAATAGTAGTTCTAATAGCAGTTCTAATATAAGTTCTAATAGCTGTTTTAATAGCAGTTCTAATAGCAGTTCAAAATCAGTTCTAATATCAGTACTCACAGCAGTTCTAATAGCTGTTCTAATAGCAGTTCAAAAGCAGTTCTAATATCAGTTCTATATCAGTTCTAATAGCAGTTCTAATATCAGTTCTAATAGCAGTTCTAATATCAGTTCTAATAGCAGTTCAAATATCAGTTCTAATAGCAGTTCAAAAGCAGTTCTAACATTAGTTCTAACATCAGTTCTAATAGCAGTTCTAATATCAGTTCTAACAGCAGTTCTAATATCATTTCTAACATCAGTTCTAATAGCAGTTCTAACAGCAGTTCTAACAGCAGTTCTAATATCATTTCTAACAGCAGTCCTAATAGCAGTTCTAATAGCAGTTCTAATAGCAGTTCAAAATCAGTTCTAATATCAGTTCTCACAGCAGTTTTAATAG
The DNA here is from genome assembly GCA_964056705.1 of Troilus luridus. Taxonomy (NCBI): domain Eukaryota; kingdom Metazoa; phylum Arthropoda; class Insecta; order Hemiptera; family Pentatomidae; genus Troilus; species Troilus luridus. The sequence continues at coordinate 275,108 of CAXKTH010000143.1, forward strand.
CTGTTCTAATAGCTGTTTTAATAACAGTTCTAATAACAGTTCTAATAGCAGTTCTAATAGCAGTTCTAATAGCGGTTCTAATAGTAGTGCTAATAGTTGGTCTAATAGCAGTTGTAATAGCAGTTGTAATAGCAGTTCTAATAGTAGTTCTAATAGCTGTTCTAATTGCAGTTCTAATAGCTGGTCTAATGGCAGTTCTAACAGCAGTTCTAATATAAGTTCTAACAGCAGTTCCAATAGCAGTTCTGTTCTAATAGTAGTTCTAATAGCAGTTCTAATAGCAGTTCTAAACGCTGTTCTAATAGCAGTTCTATTATCAGTTCTAATAGCAGTTCTAATAGTAGTTCTAATAGCTGGTCTAATAGCAGTTGAAATAGCAGTTCTAATAGTAGTTCTAATAGCTGTTCTAATTGCAGTTCCAATAGCAGTTCTAATAGGAGTTCTAATAGCAGTTCTAATAGCAGTTCGAAAGCAGTTCTAATATCAGTTCTAATATCAGTTCTAATAGCAGTTCTAATAGCAGTTCTAACTGCAGTTCTAACAGCAGTTCTAATATCAGTTCTAACAGCAGTTCTAATAGCAGTTCTAATAGCAGTTCAAAATCAATTCTAATATCAGTTCTCACAGCAGTTCTAATAGCAGTTCTAATAGCTGTTTTAATAACAGTTCTAATAGCAGTTCGAATGCAGTTCTAATATCTGTTCTAATAGCAGTTCTAATAGCAGTTCTAACAGCAGTTTTAACAGCAGTTCTAATATCAGTTCTAACAGCAGTTCTAATAGCAGTTCTAAGAGCAGTTCAAAATCAGTTCTAATATCAGTTCTCACAGCAGTTCTAATAGCTGTTCTAATAGCTGTTTTAATAACAGTTCTAATAGCAGTTCTAATAGCAGTTCTAATAGCAGTTCTAATAGCGGTTCTAATAGTAGTGCTAATAGTTGGTCTAATAGCAGTTGTAATAGCAGTTCTAATAGTAGTTCTAATAGCTGTTCTAATTGCAGTTCTAATAGCAATTCTAATATCAGTTCAAAAGCAGTTCTAATAGCAGTTCTAATATCAGTTCTAATAGCTGTTCTAATAGCAGTTCTAATATCAGTTCTAATAGCAGTACTAATAGTAGTTCTAATAGCTGGTCTAATAGTATTTCTAATAGCAGTTCATAATCAGTTCTAATAGCAGTTCTCACAGCAGTTCTAATAGTAGTTCTAATAGCTGTTCTAATAGCAATTCAAAAGCAGTTCTAATATCAGTTCTAATAGCAGTTCTAACAGCAGTTCTAACAGTAGTTCTAATAGCTGTTCTAATAGCAGTTCAAAAGCAGTTCTAATATCAGTTCTATATCAGTTCTAATAGCAGTTCTAATATCAGTTCTAATATCAGTTCAAATAGCAGTTCAAATATCAGTTCTCACAGCAGTTCTAATATCTGTTCTAATAGCAGTTCTAATAGCAGTTCTAACAGCAGTTCAAAAGCAGTTCTAACATTAGTTCTAATAGCAGTTCTAATAGTAGTTCTAACAGCAGTTCTAATATCAGTTCTAACAGCAGTTCTAATAGCAGTTCTAATAGCAGTTCAAAATCAATTCTAATATCAGTTCTCACAGCAGTTCTAATAGCTGTTCTAATAGCTGTTTTAATAACAGTTCTAATAGCAGTTCGAAAGCAGTTCTAATATCTGTTCTAATAGCAGTTCTAATAGCAGTTCTAACAGCAGTTCTAACAGCAGTTCTAATATCAGTTCTAACAGCAGTTCTAATACCAGTTCTAATAGCAGTTCAAAATCAGTTCTAATATTAGTTCTTACAGCAGTTCTAATAGCTGTTCTAATAGCTGTTTTAATAACAGTTCTAATAGCAGTTCTAAAAGCAGTTCTAATAGCAGTTCTAATAGCAGTTCTAATAGCGGTTCTAATAGTAGTGCTAATAGTTGGTCTAATAGCAGTTGTAGTAGCAGTTCTAATAGCTGTTCTAATTGCAGTTCTAATAGCAATTCTAATATCAGTTCAAAAGCAGTTCTAATAGCAGTTCTAATATCAGTTCTAATAGCAGTTCTAATATCCGTTCTAATACCTTTTCTAATAGCAGTTATAACAGCAGATCTCCCAGCAGTTCTAACAACAGTTCTAATAGCAGTTCTAAGAGCAGTTCTAATATCAGTTCTAATATCAGTTCTAATAGCAGTTCTAAACGCTGTTTTAAAAGCAGTTCTAATATCAGTTCTAATAGCAGTTCTAATAGTAGTTCTAATAGCGGGCCTAATAGCAGTTCTAATAGCAGTTCTAATAGTAGTTCTAATAGCTGTTATAATCGCAGTTCTAATAGCAGTTCTAATAGCAGTTGTAATAGCAGTTGTAATGGCAGTTCTAACAGCAGTTCTAACAGCAGTTCTAATATCAGTTCTAACAGCAGTTCCAATTGCAGTTATGTTCTAATAGTAGTTCTAATAGCAGTTCTAATATCAGTTCTAATAGCTGTTTTTATAGCAGTTCTAATAGCCGTTCAAAATCAGTTCTAATATCAGTACTCACAGCAGTTCCTATAGCTGTTCTAATAGCAGTTCAAAAGCAGTTCTAATATCAGTTCTATATCAGTTCTAATAGCAGTTCTAATATCAGTTCTAATAGCAGTTCTAATATCAGTTCTAATAGCAGTTCAAATATCAGTTCTAATAGCAGTTCAAAAGCAGTTCTAACATTAGTTCTAACATCAGTTCTAATAGCAGTTCTAATATCAGTTCTAACAGCAGTTCTAATAGCTGTTCTACTAGCTGTTTTAATAGCACTTCTAATAGCAGTTCTAATAGCAGTTCCAATAGAAGTTCCAATAGCAGTTCTGTTCTAATAGCAGTTCTATATCAGTTCTAATAGCAGTTCTAATATCAGTTCTAATAGCAGTTCCAATAGCAGTTCCAATAGCAGTTTTGTTCTAACAGCAGTTCTAATAGTAGTTCTAATAGCTGTTCTAATCGCAGTTCTAATAGCAATTCTAATATCAGTTCAAAAGCAGTTCTAATAGCGGTTCTAAAAGCAGTTCTAATAGCTGTTCTAATTGAAGATCTAATAGCAGTTCTAAACGCTGTTTTAAAATCAGTTCTAATATCAGTTCTAATAGCTGTTCTAATAGTAGTTCTAATAGTAGTTCTAATAGCTGTTCTAATACCAGTTCAAAAGCAGTTCTAATATCAGTTTTATATCAGTTCTAATAGCAGTTCTAATATCAGTTCTAATAGCAGTTCTAATATCAGTTCTAATAGCAGTTCAAATATCAGTTCTAATAGCCGTTCAAAAGCAGTTCTAACATTTGTTCTAACATCAGTTCTAATAGCAGTTCTAATATCAGTTCTAACAGCAGTTCAAATAGCTGTTCTAATAGCTGTGTTAATAGCAGATGTAATAGCAGTTCTAATAGCAGTTCCAATAGCAGTTCGAATAGCAGTTCTGTTCTAATAGCAGTTCTAATAGCAGTTCTAGTAGCAGTTCTAATAGCAGTTCTAATAGCTGGTCTAATAGCAGTTGTAATAGCAGTTTTAATAGTAGTTCTAATAGCTGTTCTAATTGCAGTTCTAATAGCAATTCTAATAGTAGTTCTAATAGCTGTTCTAATAACCGGTATAATAGCAGTTCTAATAGCAGGTTCAATAGTAGTTCTAATAGCAGTTGTAATAGCTGTTCTAATATCAGTTCAAAAGCAGTTCTAATATCAGTTCAAAAGCAGTTCTAATATCAGTTCTAACAGCTGTTCTAATAGCAGTTCTAATAGCAGTTCTTTTCTAATAGCAGTTCTAACAGCAGATCTCACAGCAGTTCTAACAGCAGTTCTAATAGCAGTTCTAATATCAGTTCTAATATCAGTTCTAATATCAGTACTAATAGCAGTTCTAAACGCGTTCTAATAGCAGTTCTAATATCAGTTCTAATAGCAGTTCTAATAGCAGTTCTAATAGCTGGTCTAATAGCAGTTGTAATAGCAGTTTTAATAGTAGTTCTAATAGCTGTTCTAATTGCAGTTCTAATAGCAGTTCTAATAGGAGTTCTAATATCAGTTCTAATAGCAGTTCGAAAGCAGTTCTAATATCAGTTCAAATAGCAGTTCTAATAGCAGTTCTAACAGCAGTTCTAACAGCAGTTCTAATATCAGTTATAACAGCAGTTCTAATAGCAGTTCTAATACCAGTTCTAATAGCAGTTTAAAATCAGTTCTAATATCAGTTCTCACAGCAGTTCTAATAGCTTTTCTAATAGCTGTTTTAATAACAGTTCTAATAGCAGTTCTGTTAGCAGTTCCAATAGCAGTTTTGTTCTAATAGCAGTTCTAATAGCAGTTCTAACATCAGTTCTAACAGCAGTTCTAATAGCAGTTCTAATAGCAGTTCGAAAGCAGTTCTAATATCAGTTCTAATAGCAGTTCTAATAGCAGTTCTAAGAGCAGTTCTAATATCAGTTCTAACAGCAGTTCTAATAGCAGTTCTAATAGCAGTTCAAAATCAGATCTAATATCAGTTCTCATAGCAGTTCTAATAGCAGTTCCAATAGCAGTTCCAATAGCAGTTTTGTTCTAATAGCAGTTCTAATAGCAGTTCTAACATCAGTTCTAACAGCAGTTCTAACAGCAGTTCTAATAGCAGTTCTAATAGCAGTTCTAATAGCGGTTCTAATAGTAGTGCTAATAGCTGGTATAATAGCTGTTGTAATAGCAGTTCTAATAGTAGTTCTAATAGCTATACTAATTGCAGTTCTAATAGCAATTATAATATCAGTTCAAAAGCAGTTCTAATAGCAGTTCTAAAAGCACTTCTAATAGCTGTTCTAATTGCAGTTCTAATAGCAGTTCTAAACGCTGTTTTAAAAACAGTTCTAATATCAGTTCTAATAGGTGTTCTAATAGTAGTTCTAATAGCTGGTCTAATAGCAGTTGTAATAGCAGTTCTAATAGTATTTCTATTAGCAGTTCAAAATCAGTTCTAATATCAGTTCTCACAGCAGTTCTAATAGTAGTTCTAATAGCTGTTCTAATAGCAATTCAAAAGCGGTTCTAATAGTAGTTCTAATAGCTGTTCTAATAGCAGTTTAAAAGCAGTTCTAATATCAGTTCTATATCAGTTCTAATAGCAGTTTTAATATCAGTTCTAATAGCAGTTATAATATCAGTTCTAATAGCAGTTCAAATATCAGTTCTAATAGCAGTTCTAATAGCAGTTCTAACATCAGTTCTAACAGCAGTTCTAATAGCAGTTCTAATAGCAGTTCTAATAGCAGTTCTAATAGCGGTTCTAATAGTAGTGCTAATAGCTGGTCTAATAGCAGTTGTAATAGCAGTTCTAATAGTAGTTCTAATAGCTGTTCTAATTGCAGTTCTAATAGCAATTCTAATATCAGTTCAAAAGCAGTTCTAATAGCAGTTCTAATATCAGTTCTAATAGCTGTTCTAATAGCAGTTCTAATATCAGTTCTAATAGCAGTTCTAATAGTAGTTCTAATAGCTGGTCTAATAGTATTTCTAATAGCAGTTCAAAATCAGTTCTAATATCAGTTCTCACAGCAGTTCTAATAGTAGTTCTAATAGCTGTTCTAATAGCAATTCAAAAGCAGTTCTAATATCAGTTCTAATAGCAGTTCTAATATCCGTTCTAATACCTTTTCTAATAGCAGTTCTAACAGCAGATCTCCCAGCAGTTCTAACAACAGTCCTAATAGCAGTTCTAAGAGCAGTTCTAATATCAGTTCTAATATCAGTTCTAATAGCAGTTCTAAACGCTGTTTTAAAAGCAGTTCTGATATCAGTTCTAATAGCAGTTCTAATAGTAGTTCTAATAGCTGGCCTAATAGCAGTTGTAATAGCAGTTCTAATAGTAGTTCTAATAGCTGTTATAATTGCAGTTCTAATAGCAGTTCTAATAGCAGTTCTAATAGCTGGTCTAATGGCAGTTCTAACAGCAGTTCTAACAGCAGTTCTAATATCAGTTCTAACAGCAGTTCCAATAGCAGTTCTGTTCTAATAGTAGTTCTAATAGCAGTTCTAATATCAGATCTAATAGCAGTTTTAATAGCAGTTCTAAGAGCAGTTCTAATATCAGTTCTAATATCAGTTCTAATAGCAGTTCTAAACGCTGTTCTAATAGCAGTTCTAATATCAGTTCTAATAGCAGTTCTAATAGTAGTTCTAATAGCTGGTCTAATAGCAGTTGTAATAGCAGTTCTAATAGTAGTTCTAATAGCTGTTCTAATTGCAGTTCCAATAGCAGTTCTAATTGGAGTTCTAATAGCAGTTCTCACAGCAGTTCTAATAGCTGTTCTAATAGCAGTTCTAATAGCAGTTCTAACAGCAGTTCTAATATCAGTTCTAACAACAGTTCTAATAGCAGTTCTAAAAGCGGTTCTAATATCAGTTCTAATAGCACTTTTAATAGCAGTTCTAATAGCAGTTCAAAATCAGTTCTAATATCAGTACTCACAGCGGTTCTAATAGTAGTTCTAATAGCTGTTCTAATAGCAGTTCAAAAGCAGTTCTAATATCAGTTCTATATCAGTTCTAATAGCAGTTTTAATATCAGTTCTAATAGCAGTTCTAATATCAGTTCTAATAGCAGTTCAAATATCAGTTCTAATAGCAGTTCAAAAGCAGTTCTAACATTAGTTCTAACACCAGTTCTAATATCAGTTCTAACAGCAGTTCTAATAGCTGTTCTAATAGCTGTTTTAATAGCAGTTCTAATAGCAGTTCTAATAGCAGTTCCACTAGCAGTTCCAATAGCAGTTCTGTTCTAATAGCAAATCTAATAGCAGTTGTAATAGCAGTTCTAATAGCAGTTCAAAATCAGTTCTAATATCAGTTTTCACAGCAGTTCTAATATCTGTTCTAATAGCAGTTCTAATAGCAGTTCTAACATCAGTTCTAACAGCAGTTCTAATAGCAGTTCTAATAGCAGTTCTAATAGCAGTTCTAATAGCGGTTCTAATAGTAGTGCTAATAGCTGGTCTAATAGCAGTTGTAATAGCAGTTCTAATAGTAGTTCTAATAGCTGTTCTAATTGCAGTTCTAATAGCAATTCTAATATCAGTTCAAAAGCAGTTCTAATAGCAGTTCTAATATCAGTTCTAATATCTGTTCTAATAGCAGTTCTAATATCAGTTCTAATAGCAGTTCTAATAGTAGTTCTAATAGCTGGTCTAATAGTATTTCTAATAGCAGTTCAAAATCAGTTCTAATATCAGTTCTCACAGCAGTTCTAATAGTAGTTCTAATAGCTGTTCTAATAGCAATTCAAAAGCAGTTCTAATATCAGTTCTAATAGCAGTTCTGTTCTAATAGCAGTTCTAACAGCAGTTCTAATAGTAGTTCTAATAGCTGTTCTAATAGCAGTTCAAAAGCAGTTCTAATATCAGTTCTATATAAGTTGTAATAGCAGTTCTAATATCAGTTCTAATAGCAGTTCTAATATCAGTTCTAATATCAGTTCTAATAGCAGTTCAAATATCAGTTCTAATAGCAGTTCAAAAGCAGTTCTAATATCAGTACTCACAGCTGTTCTAATAGTAGTTCTAATAGCTGTTCTAATAGCAGTTCAAAAGCAGTTCTAATATCAGTTCTATATCAGTTCTAATAGCAGTTTTAATATCAGTTCTAATAGCAGTTCTAATATCAGTTCTAATAGCAGTTCAAATATCAGTTCTAATAGCAGTTCAAAAGCAGTTCTAACATTAGTTCTAACATCAGTTCTAATATCAGTTCTAACAGCAGTTCTAATAGCTGTTCTAATAACTGTTTTAATAGCAGTTCTAATAGCAGTTCTAATAGCAGTTCCAATAGCAGTTCCAATAGCAGTTCTGTTCTAATAGCAAATCTAATAGCAGTTGTAATAGCCGTTCTAATATCAGTTCAAAAGCAGTTCTAATATCAGTTCAAAAGCAGTTCTAATATCAGTTCTAACAGCTGTTCTAATAGCAGTTCTAATAGCAGTTCTAATAGCAGTTCTAAACGCTGTTCTAATAGCAGTTCTAACAGCAGATCTCACAGCAGTTCTAACAGCATTTCTAATAGCAGTTCTAAGAGCAGTTCTAATAGCAGTTCTAAACGCTGTTCTAATAGCAGTTCTAATATCAGTTCTAATATCAGTTCAAATAGCAGTTCTAATAGCAGTTGTAATAGTAGTTCTAATAGTAGTTCTAATAGCTGTTCTAATTGAAGTTCTAATAGCAGTTCTAATAGGAGTTCTAATAGCAGTTCTAATAGCAGTTCGAAAGATATTCTAATATCAGTTCTAATAGCAGTTCTAATAGCAGTTCTAACAGCAGTTCTAACAGCAGTTTTAATATCAGTTCTAATAGCAGTTCTAATAGCAGTTCTAATAGCAGTTCAAAATCAGTTCTTATATCAGTTCTCACAGCAGTTCTAATAGCTATTCTAACATCAGTTCTAACAGCAGTTCTAATAGCAGTTCTAATAGCAGTTCTAATAGCAGTTCCAATAGAAGTTCTGTTCTAATAGTAGTTCTAATAGCAGTTCTAATATCAGTTCTAATAGCAGTTATAATAGCAGTTCTAAGAGCAGTTCTAATATCAGTTCTAATATCAGTTCTAATAACAGTTCTAAACGCTGTTCTAATAGCAGTTCTAATAGCGGTTCTAATAGTAGTGCTAATAGCTGGTCTAATAGCAGTTGTAATAGCAGTTCTAATAGTAGTTCTAATAGCTGTTCTAATTGCAGTTCTAATAGCAATTCTAATATCAGTTCAAAAGCAGTTCTAATAGCAGTTCTAATATCAGTTCTAATAGCTGTTCTAATAGCAGTTCTAATATCAGTTCTAATAGCAGTTCTAATAGTAGTTCTAATAGCTGGTCTAATAGTATTTCTAATAGCAGTTCAAAATCAGTTCTAATATCAGTTCTCACAGCAGCTCTAATAGTAGTTCTAATAGCTTTTCTAATAGCAATTCAAAAGCAGTTCTATATCAGTTCTAATATCCGTTCTAATACCTTTTCTAATAGCAGTTCTAACAGCAGAACCCAACAGCTCTTCTAACAACAGTTCTAATAGCAGTTCTAAGAGCAGTTCTAATATCAGTTCTAATATCAGTTCTAATAGCAGTTCTAAACGCTGTTTTAAAAGCAGGGCTAATATCAGTTCTAATAGCAGTTCTAATAGTAGTTCTAATAGCTGGCCTAATAGCAGTTGTAATAGCAGTTCTAATAGTAGTTCTAATAGCTGTTATAATTGCAGTTCTAATAGCAGTTCTAATAGCAGTTCTAATAGCTGGTCTAATGGCAGTTCTAACAGCAGTTCTAACAGCAGTTCTAATATCAGTTCTAACAGCAGTTCCAATAGCAGTTCTGTTCTAATAGTAGTTCTAATAGCAGTTCTAATATCAGTTCTAATAGCAGTTTTAATAGCAGTTCTAAGAGCAGTTCTAATATCAGTTCTAATATCAGTTCTAATAGCAGTTCTAAACGCTGTTCTAATAGCAGTTCTAATATCAGTTCTAATAGCAGTTCAAATAGTAGTTCTAATAGCTGGTCTAATAGCAGTTGTAATAGCAGCTCTAATAGTAGTTCTAATAGCTGTTCTAATTGCAGTTCCAATAGCAGTTCTAATAGGAGTTCTAATAGCAGTTCTAATAGCAGTTCGAAAGCAGTTCTAATATCAGTTCTAATAGCAGTTCTAATAGCAGTTCTAACAGCAGTTCTAACAGCAGATCTAATATCAGTTCTAACAGCAGTTCTAATAGCAGTTCTAATAGCAGTTCTAATAGCAGTTCAAAATCAGTTCTAATATCAGTTCTCACAGCAGTTCTAATATCTGTTCTAATAGCAGTTCTAATAGCAGTTCTAACAGCAGTTCTAACAGCAGTTCTAATAGCAGTTCAAAATCAGTTCTAATATCAGTTCTCACAGCAGTTCTAATAGCTGTTCTAATAGCTGTTTTAATAACAGTTCTAATAACAGTTCTACTAGCGGTTCTAATAGTAGTGCTAATAGTTGGTCTAATAGCAGTTGTAATAGCAGTTCTAACAGCAGTTCTAATAGTAGTTCTAATAGCTGTTCTAATCGCAGTTCTAATAGCAATTCTAATATCAGTTCAAAAGCAGTTCTAATAGCGGTTCTAAAAGCAGTTCTAATAGCTGTTCTAATTGAAGATCTAATAGCAGTTCTAAACGCTGTTTTAAAATCAGTTCTAATATCAGTTCTAATAGCTGTTCTAATAGTAGTTCTAATAGTAGTTCTAATAGCTGTTCTAATACCAGTTCAAAAGCAGTTCTAATATCAGTTTTATATCAGTTCTAATAGCAGTTCTAATATCAGTTCTAATAGCAGTTCTAATATCAGTTCTAATAGCAGTTCAAATATCAGTTCTAATAGCCGTTCAAAAGCAGTTCTATCATTTGTTCTAACATCAGTTCTAATAGCAGTTCTAATATCAGTTCTAACAGCAGTTCAAATAGCTGTTCTAATAGCTGTGTTAATAGCAGATGTAATAGCAGTTCTAATAGCAGTTCCAATAGCAGTTCGAATAGCAGTTCTGTTCTAATAGCAGTTCTAATAGCAGTTCTAGTAGCAGTTCTAATAACAGTTCTAATAGCAATTCTAATAGTAGTTCTAATAGCTGTTCTAATAACCGGTATAATAGCAGTTCTAATAGCAGGTTCAATAGTAGTTCTAATAGCAGTTGTAATAGCTGTTCTAATATCAGTTCAAAAGCAGTTCTAATATCAGTTCAAAAGCAGTTCTAATATCAGTTCTAACAGCTGTTCTAATAGCAGTTCTAATAGCAGTTCTTTTCTAATAGCAGTTCTAACAGCAGATCTCACAGCAGTTCTAACAGCAGTTCTAATAGCAGTTCTAATATCAGTTCTAATATCAGTACTAATAGCAGTTCTAAACGCTGTTCTAATAGCAGTTCTAATATCAGTTCTAATAGCAGTTCTAATAGCAGTTCTAATAGCTGGTCTAATAGCAGTTGTAATAGCAGTTTTAATAGTAGTTCTAATAGCTGTTCTAATTGCAGTTCTAATAGCAGTTCTAATAGGAGTTCTAATATCAGTTCTAATAGCAGTTCGAAAGCAGTTCTAATATCAGTTCAAATAGCAGTTCTAATAGCAGTTCTAACAGCAGTTCTAACAGCAGTTCTAATATCAGTTATAACAGCAGTTCTAATAGCAGTTCTAATACCAGTTCTAATAGCAGTTTAAAATCAGTTTTAATATCAGTTCTCACAGCAGTTCTAATAGCTTTTCTAATAGCTGTTTTAATAACAGTTCTAATAGCAGTTCTGTTAGCAGTTCCAATAGCAGTTTTGTTCTAATAGCAGTTCTAATAGCAGTTCTAACATCAGTTCTAACAGCAGTTCTAATAGCAGTTCTAATAGCAGTTCGAAAGCAGTTCTAATATCAGTTCTAATAGCAGTTCTAATAGCAGTTCTAAGAGCAGTTCTAAGAGCAGTTCTAATATCAGTTCTAACAGCAGTTCTAATAGCAGTTCTAATAGCAGTTCAAAATCAGTTCTAATATCAGTTCTCATAGCAGTTCTAATAGCAGTTCCAATAGCAGTTCCAATAGCAGTTTTGTTCTAATAGCAGTTCTAATAGCAGTTCTAACATCAGTTCTAACAGCAGTTCTAACAGCAGTTCTAATAGCAGTTCTAATAGCAGTTCTAATAGCGGTTCTAATAGTAGTGCTAATAGCTGGTATAATAGCTGTTGTAATAGCAGTTCTAATAGTAGTTCTAATAGCTATACTAATTGCAGTTCTAATAGCAATTATAATATCAGTTCAAAAGCAGTTCTAATAGCAGTTCTAAAAGCACTTCTAATAGCTGTTCTAATTGCAGTTCTAATAGCAGTTCTAAACGCTGTTTTAAAAACAGTTCTAATCTCAGTTTTAATAGGTGTTCTAATAGTAGTTCTAATAGCTGGTCTAATAGCAGTTGTAATAGCAGTTCTAATAGTATTTCTATTAGCAGTTCAAAATCAGTTCTAATATCAGTTCTCACAGCAGTTCTAATAGTAGTTCTAATAGCTGTTCTAATAGCAATTCAAAAGCGGTTCTAATAGTAGTTCTAATAGCTGTTCTAATAGCAGTTTAAAAGCAGTTCTAATATCAGTTCTATATCAGTTCTAATAGCAGTTTTAATATCAGTTCTAATAGCAGTTATAATATCAGTTCTAATAGCAGTTCAAATATCAGTTCTAATAGCAGTTCTAATAGCAGTTCTAACATCAGTTCTAACAGCAGTTCTAATAGCAGTTCTAATAGCAGTTCTAATAGCAGTTCTAATAGCGGTTCTAATAGTAGTGCTAATAGCTGGTCTAATAGCAGTTGTAATAGCAGTTCTAATAGTAGTTCTAATAGCTGTTCTAATTGCAGTTCTAATAGCAATTCTAATATCAGTTCAAAAGCAGTTCTAATAGCAGTTCTAATATCAGTTCTAATAGCTGTTCTAATAGCAGTTCTAATATCAGTTCTAATAGCAGTTCTAATAGTAGTTCTAATAGCTGGTCTAATAGTATTTCTAATAGCAGTTCAAAATCAGTTCTAATATCAGTTCTCACAGCAGTTCTAATAGTAGTTCTAATAGCTGTTCTAATAGCAATTCAAAAGCAGTTCTAATATCAGTTCTAATAGCAGTTCTAATATCCGTTCTAATACCTTTTCTAATAGCAGTTCTAACAGCAGATCTCCCAGCAGTTCTAACAACAGTCCTAATAGCAGTTCTAAGAGCAGTTCTAATATCAGTTCTAATATCAGTTCTAATAGCAGTTCTAAACGCTGTTTTAAAAGCAGTTCTGATATCAGTTCTAATAGCAGTTCTAATAGTAGTTCTAATAGCTGGCCTAATAGCAGTTGTAATAGCAGTTCTAATAGTAGTTCTAATAGCTGTTATAATTGCAGTTCTAATAGCAGTTCTAATAGCAGTTCTAATAGCTGGTCTAATGGCAGTTCTAACAGCAGTTCTAACAGCAGTTCTAATATCAGTTCTAACAGCAGTTCCAATAGCAGTTCTGTTCTAATAGTAGTTCTAATAGCAGTTCTAATATCAGATCTAATAGCAGTTTTAATAGCAGTTCTAAGAGCAGTTCTAATATCAGTTCTAATATCAGTTCTAATAGCAGTTCTAAACGCTGTTCTAATAGCAGTTCTAATATCAGTTCTAATAGCAGTTCTAATAGTAGTTCTAATAGCTGGTCTAATAGCAGTTGTAATAGCAGTTCTAATAATAGTTCTAATAGCTGTTCTAATTGCAGTTCCAATAGCAGTTCTAATTGGAGTTCTAATAGCAGTTCTCACAGCAGTTCTAATAGCTGTTCTAATAGCAGTTCTAATAGCAGTTCTAACAGCAGTTCTAATATCAGTTCTAACAACAGTTCTAATAGCAGTTCTAAAAGCGGTTCTAATATCAGTTCTAATAGCACTTTTAATAGCAGTTCTAATAGCAGTTCAAAATCAGTTCTAATATCAGTACTCACAGCGGTTCTAATAGTAGTTCTAATAGCTGTTCTAATAGCAGTTCAAAAGCAGTTCTAATATCAGTTCTATATCAGTTCTAATAGCAGTTTTAATATCAGTTCTAATAGCAGTTCTAATATCAGTTCTAATAGCAGTTCAAATATCAGTTCTAATAGCAGTTCAAAAGCAGTTCTAACATTAGTTCTAACACCAGTTCTAATATCAGTTCTAACAGCAGTTCTAATAGCTGTTCTAATAGCTGTTTTAATAGCAGTTCTAATAGCAGTTCTAATAGCAGTTCCACTAGCAGTTCCAATAGCAGTTCTGTTCTAATAGCAAATCTAATAGCAGTTGTAATAGCAGTTCTAATAGCAGTTCAAAATCAGTTCTAATATCAGTTTTCACAGCAGTTCTAATATCTGTTCTAATAGCAGTTCTAATAGCAGTTCTAACATCAGTTCTAACAGCAGTTCTAATAGCAGTTCTAATAGCAGTTCTAATAGCAGTTCTAATAGCGGTTCTAATAGTAGTGCTAATAGCTGGTCTAATAGCAGTTGTAATAGCAGTTCTAATAGTAGTTCTAATAGCTGTTCTAATTGCAGTTCTAATAGCAATTCTAATATCAGTTCAAAAGCAGTTCTAATAGCAGTTCTAATATCAGTTCTAATATCTGTTCTAATAGCAGTTCTAATATCAGTTCTAATAGCAGTTCTAATAGTAGTTCTAATAGCTGGTCTAATAGTATTTCTAATAGCAGTTCAAAATCAGTTCTAATATCAGTTCTCACAGCAGTTCTAATAGTAGTTCTAATAGCTGTTCTAATAGCAATTCAAAAGCAGTTCTAATATCAGTTCTAATAGCAGTTCTGTTCTAATAGCAGTTCTAACAGCAGTTCTAATAGTAGTTCTAATAGCTGTTCTAATAGCAGTTCAAAAGCAGTTCTAATATCAGTTCTATAGAAGTTGTAATAGCAGTTCTAATATCAGTTCTAATAGCAGTTCTAATATCAGTTCTAATAGCAGTTCAAATATCAGTTCTAATAGCAGTTCAAAAGCAGTTCTAATATCAGTACTCACAGCTGTTCTAATAGTAGTTCTAATAGCTGTTCTAATAGCAGTTCAAAAGCAGTTCTAATATCAGTTCTATATCAGTTCTAATAGCAGTTTTAATATCAGTTCTAATAGCAGTTCTAATATCAGTTCTAATAGCAGTTCAAATATCAGTTCTAATAGCAGTTCAAAAGCAGTTCTAACATTAGTTCTAACATCAGTTCTAATATCAGTTCTAACAGCAGTTCTAATAGCTGTTCTAATAACTGTTTTAATAGCAGTTCTAATAGCAGTTCTAATAGCAGTTCCAATAGCAGTTCCAATAGCAGTTCTGTTCTAATAGCAAATCTAATAGCAGTTGTAATAGCCGTTCTAATATCAGTTCAAAAGCAGTTCTAATATCAGTTCAAAAGCAGTTCTAATATCAGTTCTAACAGCTGTTCTAATAGCAGTTCTAATAGCAGTTCTAATAGCAGTTCTAAACGCTGTTCTAATAGCAGTTCTAACAGCAGATCTCACAGCAGTTCTAACAGCATTTCTAATAGCAGTTCTAAGAGCAGTTCTAATAGCAGTTCTAAACGCTGTTCTAATAGCAGTTCTAATATCAGTTCTAATATCAGTTCAAATAGCAGTTCTAATAGCAGTTGTAATAGTAGTTCTAATAGTAGTTCTAATAGCTGTTCTAATTGAAGTTCTAATAGCAGTTCTAATAGGAGTTCTAATAGCAGTTCTAATAGCAGTTCGAAAGATATTCTAATATCAGTTCTAATAGCAGTTCTAATAGCAGTTCTAACAGCAGTTCTAACAGCAGTTTTAATATCAGTTCTAATAGCAGTTCTAATAGCAGTTCTAATAGCAGTTCAAAATCAGTTCTTATATCAGTTCTCACAGCAGTTCTAATAGCTATTCTAACATCAGTTCTAACAGCAGTTCTAATAGCAGTTCTAATAGCAGTTCTAATAGCAGTTCCAATAGAAGTTCTGTTCTAATAGTAGTTCTAATAGCAGTTCTAATATCAGTTCTAATAGCAGTTATAATAGCAGTTCTAAGAGCAGTTCTAATATCAGTTCTAATATCAGTTCTAATAACAGTTCTAAACGCTGTTCTAATAGCAGTTCTAATAGCGGTTCTAATAGTAGTGCTAATAGCTGGTCTAATAGCAGTTGTAATAGCAGTTCTAATAGTAGTTCTAATAGCTGTTCTAATTGCAGTTCTAATAGCAATTCTAATATCAGTTCAAAAGCAGTTCTAATAGCAGTTCTAATATCAGTTCTAATAGCTGTTCTAATAGCAGTTCTAATATCAGTTCTAATAGCAGTTCTAATAGTAGTTCTAATAGCTGGTCTAATAGTATTTCTAATAGCAGTTCAAAATCAGTTCTAATATCAGTTCTCACAGCAGCTCTAATAGTAGTTCTAATAGCTTTTCTAATAGCAATTCAAAAGCAGTTCTATATCAGTTCTAATATCCGTTCTAATACCTTTTCTAATAGCAGTTCTAACAGCAGAACCCAACAGCTCTTCTAACAACAGTTCTAATAGCAGTTCTAAGAGCAGTTCTAATATCAGTTCTAATATCAGTTCTAATAGCAGTTCTAAACGCTGTTTTAAAAGCAGGGCTAATATCAGTTCTAATAGCAGTTCTAATAGTAGTTCTAATAGCTGGCCTAATAGCAGTTGTAATAGCAGTTCTAATAGTAGTTCTAATAGCTGTTATAATTGCAGTTCTAATAGCAGTTCTAATAGCAGTTCTAATAGCTGGTCTAATGGCAGTTCTAACAGCAGTTCTAACAGCAGTTCTAATATCAGTTCTAACAGCAGTTCCAATAGCAGTTCTGTTCTAATAGTAGTTCTAATAGCAGTTCTAATATCAGTTCTAATAGCAGTTTTAATAGCAGTTCTAAGAGCAGTTCTAATATCAGTTCTAATATCAGTTCTAATAGCAGTTCTAAACGCTGTTCTAATAGCAGTTCTAATATCAGTTCTAATAGCAGTTCAAATAGTAGTTCTAATAGCTGGTCTAATAGCAGTTGTAATAGCAGTTCTAATAGTAGTTCTAATAGCTGTTCTAATTGCAGTTCCAATAGCAGTTCTAATAGGAGTTCTAATAGCAGTTCTAATAGCAGTTCGAAAGCAGTTCTAATATCAGTTCTAATAGCAGTTCTAATAGCAGTTCTAACAGCAGTTCTAACAGCAGATCTAATATCAGTTCTAACAGCAGTTCTAATAGCAGTTCTAATAGCAGTTCTAATAGCAGTTCAAAATCAGTTCTAATATCAGTTCTCACAGCAGTTCTAATATCTGTTCTAATAGCAGTTCTAATAGCAGTTCTAACAGCAGTTCTAACAGCAGTTCTAATAGCAGTTCAAAATCAGTTCTAATATCAGTTCTCACAGCAGTTCTAATAGCTGTTCTAATAGCAGTTGTAATAGCAGTTCTAATAGTAGTTCTAATAGCTGTTCTAATTGCAGTTCTAATAGCTGGTCTAATGGCAGTTCTAACAGCAGTTCTAACAGCAGTTCTAATATAAGTTCTAACAGCAGTTCCAATAGCAGTTCTGTTCTAATAGTAGTTCTAATAGCAGTTCTAAACGCTGTTCTAATAGCAGTTCTAATATCAGTTCTAATAGTAGTTCTAATAGCAGTTCTAATAGCAGTTCTAAACGCTGTTCTAATAGCAGTTCTAATATCAGTTCTAATAGCAGTTCTAATAGTAGTTCTAATAGCTGGTCTAATAGCAGTTGAAATAGCAGTTCTAATAGTAGTTCTAATAGCTGTTCTAATTGCAGTTCCAATAGCAGTTCTAATAGCAGTTCTAATATCCGTTCTAATACCTTTTCTAATAGCAGTTCTAACAGCAGATCTCCCAGCAGTTCTAACAACAGTTCTAATAGCAGTTCTAAGAGCAGTTCTAATATCAGTTCTAATATCAGTTCTAATAGCAGTTCTAAACGCTGTTTAAAAGCAGTTCTAATATCAGTTCTAATAGCAGTTCTAATAGTAGTTCTAATAGCTGGCCTAATAGCAGTTATAATAGCAGTTCTAATAGTAGTTCTAATAGCTGTTATAATTGCAGTTCTAATAGCAGTTCTAATAGCAGTTCTAATAGCTGGTCTAATGGCAGTTCTAACAGCAGTTCTAACATCAGTTCTAATATCAGTTCTAACAGCAGTTCCAATAGCAGTTCAGTTCTAATAGTAGTTCTAATAGCAGTTCTAATATCAGTTTTAATAGCAGTTTTAATAGCAGTTCTAAGAGCAGTTCTAATATCAGTTCTAATAGCAGTTCTAAACGCTGTTCTAATAGCAGTTCTAATATCAGTTCTAATAGCAGTTGTAATAGCAGTTCTAATAGTATTTCTAATAGCTGTTCTAATTGCAGTTCCAATAGCAGTTCTAATAGGAGTTCTAATAGCAGTTCTAATAGCAGTTCGAAAGCAGTTCTAATATCAGTTCTAATATCAGTTCTAATAGCAGTTCTAATAGCAGTTCCAATAGCAGTTCTGTTCTAATAGTAGTTCTAATAGCAGTTCTAATATCAGTTCTAATAGCAGTTATAATAGCAGTTCTAAGAGCAGTTCTAATATCAGTTCTAATATCAGTTCTAATAACAGTTCTAAACGCTGTTCTAATAGCAGATCTAATAGCGGTTCTAATAGTAGTGCTAATAGCTGGTCTAATAGCAGTTGTAATAGCAGTTCGAATAGTAGTTCTAATAGCTGTTCTAATTGCAGTTCTAATAGCAATTCTAATATCAGTTCAAAAGCGTTCTAATAGCAGATCTAATATCAGTTCTAATAGCTGTTTTAATAACAGTTCTAATAACAGTTCTAATAGCAGTTCTAATAGCAGTTCTAATAGTAGTTCTAATAGCTGGTCTAATAGCAGTTGAAATAGCAGTTCTAATAGTAGTTCTAATAGCTGTTCTAATTGCAGTTCCAATAGCAGTTCTAATAGGAGTTCTAATAGCAGTTCTAATAGCAGTTCGAAAGCTGTTTTAATAACAGTTCTAATAGCAGTTCGAAAGCAGTTCTAATATCTGTTCTAATAGCAGTTCTAATAGCAGTTCTAACAGCAGTTCTAACAGCAGTTCTAATATCAGTTCTAACAGCAGTTCTAATAGCAGTTCTAATAGCAGTTCAAAATCAGTTCTAATATTAGTTCTCACAGCAGTTCTAATAGCTGTTCTAATAGCTGTTTTAATAACAGTTCTAATAGCAACTCTAATAGCAGTTCTAATTGCAGTTCTAATAGCAGTTCTAATAGCGGTTCTAATAGTAGTGCTAATAGCAGTTCTGTTCTAATAGCAGTTCTAACAGCAGATCTCACAGCAGTACTAATAGTAGTTCTAATAGCTGGTCTAATAGTATTTCTAATAGCAGTTCATAATAAGTTCTAATAGCAGTTCTCACAGCAGTTCTAATATTAGTTCTAATAGCTGTTCTAATAGCAATTCAAAAGCAGTTCTAATATCAGTTCTAATAGCAGTTCTGTTCTAATAGCAGTTCTAACAGCAGTTCTAATAGTAGTTCTAATAGCTGTTCTAATAGCAGTTCAAAAGCAGTTCTAATATCAGTTCTATATAAGTTCTAATAGCAGTTCTAATATCAGTTCTAATAGCAGTTCTAATATCAGTTCTAATAGCAGTTCAAATATCAGTTCTAATAGCAGTTCAAAAGCAGTTCTAATATCAGTTCTATATCAGTTCTAATAGCAGTTTTAATATCAGTTCTAATAGCAGTTCTAATATCAGTTCTAATAGCAGTTCAAATATCAGTTCTAATAGCAGTTCAAAAGCAGTTCTAACATTAGTTCTAACATCAGTTCTAATATCAGTTCTAACAGCAGTTCTAATAGCTGTTCTAATAGCTGTTTTAATAGCAGTTCTAATAGCAGTTCTAATAGCAGTTCCAATAGCAGTTCCAATAGCAGTTCTGTTCTAATAGCAAATCTAATAGCAGTTGTAATAGCCGTTCTAATATCAGTTCAAAAGCAGTTCTAATATCATTTCAAAAGCAGTTCTAATATCAGTTCTAACAGCTGTTCTAATAGCAGTTCTAATAGCAGTTCTGTTCTAATAGCAGTTCTAACAGCAGATCTCACAGCAGTTCTAACAGCATTTCTAATAGCAGTTCTAAGAGCAGTTCTAATAGCAGTTCTAAACGCTGTTCTAATAGCAGTTCTAATATCAGTTCTAATATCAGTTCAAATAGCAGTTCTAATAGCAGTTGTAATAGCAGTTCTAATAGTAGTTCTAATAGCTGTTCTAATTGCAGTTCTAATAGCAGTTCTAATAGGAGTTCTAATAGCAGTTCTAATAGCAGTTCGAAAGCAATTCTAATATCAGTTCTAATAACAGTTCTAATAGCAGTTCTAACAGCAGTTCTAACAGCAGTTTTAATATCAGTTCTAATAGCAGTTCTAATAGCAGTTCTAATGGCAGTTCAAAATCAGTTCTTATATCAGTTCTCACAGCAGTTCTAATAGCTGTACTAACATCAGTTCTAACACCAGTTCTAATAGCAGTTCTAATAGCAGTTCTAATAGCAGTTCCAATAGCAGTTCTGTTCTAATAGTAGTTCTAATAGCAGTTCTAATATCAGTTCTAATAGCAGTTATAATAGCAGTTCTAAGAGCAGTTCTAATATCAGTTCTAATATCAGTTCTAATAACAGTTCTAAACGCTGTTCTAATAGCAGTTCTAATAGCGGTTCTAATAGTAGTGCTAATAGCTGGTCTAATAGCAGTTGTAATAGCAGTTCTAATAGTAGTTCTAATAGCTGTTCTAATTGCAGTTCTAATAGCAATTCTAATATCAGTTCAAAAGCAGTTCTAATAGCAGTTCTAATATCAGTTCTAATAGCTGTTCTAATAGCAGTTCTAATATCAGTTCTAATAGCAGTTCTAATAGTAGTTCTAATAGCTGGTCTAATAGTATTTATAATAGCAGTTCAAAATCAGTTCTAATATCAGTTCTCACAGCAGTTCTAATAGTAGTTCTAATAGCTTTTCTAATAGCAATTCAAAAGCAGTTCTATATCAGTTCTAATATCCGTTCTAATACCTTTTCTAATAGCAGTTCTAACAGCAGATCTCCCAGCAGTTCTAACAACAGTTCTAATAGCAGTTCTAAGAGCAGTTCTAATAGCAGTTCTAAGAGCAGTTCTAATATCAGTTCTAATATCAGTTCTAATAGCAGTTCTAAACGCTGTTCTAATAGCAGTCCTAATATCAGTTCTAATAGCAGTTCAAAAAGTAGTTCTAATAGCTGGTCTAATAGCAGTTGTAATAGCAGTTCTAATAGTAGTTCTAATAGCTGTTCTAATTGCAGTTCCAATAGCAGTTCTAATAGGAGTTCTAATAGCAGTTCTAATAGCAGTTCGAAAGCAGTTCTAATATCAGTTCTAATAGCAGTTCTAATAGCAGTTCTAACAGCAGTTCTAACAGCAGATCTAATATCAGTTCTAACAGCAGTTCTAATAGCAGTTCTAATAGCAGTTCAAAATCAGTTCTAACAGCAGTTCTAATAGCAGTTCAAAATCAGTTCTAATATCAGTTCTCACAGCAGTTCTAATAGCTGTTCTAATAGCTGTTTTAATAACAGTTCTAATAACAGTTCTACTAGCGGTTCTAATAGTAGTGCTAATAGTTGGTCTAATAGCAGTTGTAATAGCAGTTCTAATAGTAGTTCTAATAGCTGTTCTAATTGCAGTTCTAATAGCTGGTCTAATGGCAGTTCTAACAGCAGTTCTAACAGCAGTTCTAACAGCAGTTCTAATATAAGTTCTAACAGCAGTTCCAATAGCAGTTCTGTTCTAATAGTAGTTCTAATAGCAGTTCTAATAGAAGTTCTAAACGCTGTTCTAATAGCAGTTCTAATATCAGTTCTAATAGTAGTTCTAATAGCAGTTCTAATAGCAGTTCTAAACGCTGTTCTAATAGCAGTTCTAATATCAGTTCTAATAGCAGTTCTAATAGTAGTTCTAATAGCTGGTCTAATAGCAGTTGAAATAGCAGTTCTAATAGTAGTTCTAATAGCTGTTCTAATTGAAGTTCCAATAGCAGTTCTAATAGGAGTTCTAATAGCAGTTCTAATAGCGGTTCGAAAGCAGTTCTAATATCAGTTCTAATAGCAGTTGTAATAGCAGTTCTAACAGCAGTTCTAACAGCAGTTCTAATAGCTGTTCTAATAGCAGTTCTAATAGCTGTTCTAATAGCTGTTTTAATAACAGTTCTAATAGCAGTTCTAAAAGCAGTTCTAATAGCAGTTCTAATAGCAGTTCTAAAAGCGGTTCTAATAGTAGTGCTAATAGTTGGTCTAATAGCAGTTGTAGTAGCAGTTCTAATAGTAGTTCTAATAGCTGGTCTAATTGCAGTTCTAATAGCTGGTCTAATGGCAGTTCTAACAGCAGTTCCAATAGCAGTTCTGTTCTAATAGTAGTTCTAATAGCAGTTCTAATAGCAGTTCTAATATCAGTTCTAATAGCTGGTCTAATAGCAGTTCTAATAGCAGTTCTAACAGCAGTTCTAACAGCAGTTCTAATATCAGTTCTAACAGCAGTTCTAATAGCAGTTCTAATAGCAGTTCTAATAGCAGTTCAAAATCAGTTCTAATATCAGTTCTCAAAGCAGTTCTAATATCTGTTCTAATAGCAGTTCTAATAGCAGTTCTAACAGCAGTTCTAACAGCAGTTCTAATATCAGTTCTAACAACAGTTCTAATAGCAGTTCTAAAAGCAGTTCTAATATCAGTTCTAATAGCAGTTTTAATAGCAGTTCTAATAGCAGTTCAAAATCAGTTCTAATATCAGTACTCACAGCGGTTCTAATAGTAGTTCTAATAGCTGTTCTAATAGCAGTTCAAAAGCAGT
Source organism: Troilus luridus (assembly GCA_964056705.1). Taxonomy (NCBI): domain Eukaryota; kingdom Metazoa; phylum Arthropoda; class Insecta; order Hemiptera; family Pentatomidae; genus Troilus; species Troilus luridus. The sequence goes on from CAXKTH010000143.1 coordinate 297,457, forward strand.
TCTAATATCAGTTCTATATCAGTTCTAATAGCAGTTTTAATATCAGTTCTAATAGCAGTTCTAATATCAGTTCTAATAGTAGTTCAAATATCAGTTCTAATAGCAGTTCAAAAGCAGTTCTAACATTAGTTCTAACACCAGTTCTAATATCAGTTCTAACAGCAGTTCTAATAGCTGTTCTAATAGCTGTTTTAATAGCAGTTCTAATAGCAGTTCTAATAGCAGTTCCACTAGCAGTTCCAATAGCAGTTCTGTTCTAATAGCAAATCTAATAGCAGTTGTAATAGCCGTTCTAATATCAGTTCAAAAGCGGTTCTAATATCAGTTCTAACAGCTGTTCTAATAGCAGTTCTAATAGCAGTTCTGTTCTGATAGCAGTTCTAACAGCAGATCTCACAGCAGTTCTAACAGCATTTCTAATAGCAGTTCTAAGAGCAGTTCTAATATCAGTTCTAATAGCAGTTCTAAACGCTGTTCTAATAGCAGTTCTAATAGCAGTTCAAATAGCAGTTCTAATAGCTGGTCTAATAGCAGTTGTAATAGCAGTTCTAATATCAGTTCTAATAGCAGTTCTAATAGTAGTTCTAATAGCTGGTCTAATAGCAGTTGTAATAGCAGTTCTAATAGCTGTTCTAATTGCAGTTCCAATAGCAGTTCTAATAGGAGTTCTAATAGCAGTTCTAATAGCAGTTCGAAAGCAGTTCTAATATCAGTTCTAATAGCAGTTCTAATAGCAGTTCTAACAGCAGTTCTAATATCAGTTCTAACAGCAGTTCTAATAGCAGTTCTAATAGCAGTTCTAATAGCAGTTCAAAATCAGTTCTAATATCAGTTTTCACAGCAGTTCTAATATCTGTTCTAATAGCAGTTGTAATAGCAGTTCTAACATCAGTTCTAACAGCAGTTCTAATAGCAGTTCTAATAGCAGTTCTAATAGCAGTTCCAATAGCGGTTCTAATAGTAGTGCTAATAGCTGGTCTAATAGCAGTTGTAATAGCAGTTCTAATAGTAGTTCTAATAGCTGTTCTAATTGCAGTTCTAATAGCAATTCTAATATCAGTTCAAAAGCAGTTCTAATAGCAGTTCAAAATCAGTTCTAATATCAGTTCTCACAGCAGTTCTAATAGTAGTTCTAATAGCTGTTCTAATAGCAATTCAAAAGCAGTTCTAATAGCAGTTCTAATATCCGTTCTAATACCTTTTCTAATAGCAGTTCTAACAGCAGATCTCCCAGCAGTTCTAACAACAGTTCTAATAGCAGTTCTAAGAGCAGTTCTAATATCAGTTCTAATATCAGTTCTAATAGCAGTTCTAAACGCTGTTTAAAAGCAGTTCTAATATCAGTTCTAATAGCAGTTCTAATAGTAGTTCTAATAGCTGGCCTAATAGCAGTTATAATAGCAGTTCTAATAGTAGTTCTAATAGCTGTTATAATTGCAGTTCTAATAGCAGTTCTAATAGCAGTTCTAATAGCTGGTCTAATGCCAGTTCTAACAGCAGTTCTAACAGCAGTTCTAATATCAGTTCTAACAGCAGTTCCAATAGCAGTTCTGTTCTAATAGTAGTTCTAATAGCAGTTCTAATATCAGTTTTAATAGCAGTTTTAATAGCAGTTCTAAGAGCAGTTCTAATATCAGTTCTAATATCAGTTCTAATAGCAGTTCTAAACGCTGTTCTAATAGCAGTTCTAATATCAGTTCTAATAGCTGTTCTAATAGTAGTTCTAATAGCTGGTCTAATAGCAGTTGTAATAGCAGTTCTAATAGTAGTTCTAATAGCTGTTCTAATTGCAGTTCCAATAGCAGTTCTAATAGGAGTTCTAATAGCAGTTCTAATAGCAGTTCGAAAGCAGTTCGAATATCAGTTCTAATATCAGTTCTAATAGCAGTTCTAATAGCAGTTCTAAAAGCAGTTCTAACAGCAGTTCTAATATCAGTTCTAATATCAGTTCTAATAGCAGTTATAATATCAGTTCTAATAGCAGTACTAATAGTAGTTCTAATAGCTGGTCTAATAGTATTTCTAATAGCAGTTCATAATAAGTTCTAATAGCAGTTCTCACAGCAGTTCTAATATTAGTTCTAATAGCTGTTCTAATAGCAATTCAAAAGCAGTTCTAATATCAGTTCTAATAGCAGTTCTGTTCTAATAGCAGTTCTAACAGCAGTTCTAATAGTAGTTCTAATAGCTGTTCTAATAGCAGTTCAAAAGCAGTTCTAATATCAGTTCTATATAAGTTCTAATAGCAGTTCTAATATCAGTTCTAATAGCAGTTCTAATATCAGTTCTAATAGCAGTTCAAATATCAGTTCTAATAGCAGTTCAAAAGCAGTTCTAATATCAGTACTCACAGCTGTTCTAATAGCAGTTCTAAAAGCTGTTCTAATAGCAGTTCAAAAGCAGTTCTAATATCAGTTCTATATCAGTTCTAATAGCAGTTCTAATATCAGTTCTAATAGCAGTTCAAATATCAGTTCTAATAGCAGTTCAAAAGCAGTTCTAGCATTAGTTCTAACATCAGTTCTAATATCAGTTCTAACAGCAGTTCTAATAGCTGTTCTAATAGCTGTTTTAATAGCAGTTCTAATAGCAGTTCTAATAGCAGTTCCAATAGCAGTTCCAATAGCAGTTCTGTTCTAATAGCAAATCTAATAGCAGTTGTAATAGCCCTTCTAATATGAGTTCAAAAGCAGTTCTAATATCAGTTCAAAAGCAGTTCTAATATCAGTTCTAACAGCTGTTCTAATAGCAGTTCTAATAGCAGTTCTGTTCTAATAGCAGTTCTAACAGCAGATCTCACAGCAGTTCTAACAGCATTTCTAATAGCAGTTCTAAGAGCAGTTCTAATAGCAGTTCTAAACGCTGTTCTAATAGCTGTTCTAATACCAGTTCAAAAGCAGTTCTAATATCAGTTTTATATCAGTTCTAATAGCAGTTCTAATATCAGTTCTAATAGCAGTTCTAATATCAGTTCTAATAGCAGTTCAAATATCAGTTCTAATAGCCGTTCAAAAGCAGTTCTAACATTTGTTCTAACATCAGTTCTAATAGCAGTTCTAATATCAGTTCTAACAGCAGTTCAAATAGCTGTTCTAATAGCTGTGTTAATAGCAGATGTAATAGCAGTTCTAATAGCAGTTCCAATAGCAGTTCGAATAGCAGTTCTGTTCTAATAGCAGTTCTAATAGCAGTTCTAGTAGCAGTTCTAATAACAGTTCTAATAGCAATTCTAATAGTAGTTCTAATAGCTGTTCTAATAACCGGTATAATAGCAGTTCTAATAGCAGTTTCAATAGTAGTTCTAATAGCTGTTCTAATATCAGTTCAAAAGAGGTTCTAATATCAGTTCAAAAGCAGTTCTAATATCAGTTCTAATATCAGTTCTAATAGCAGTTCTAAACGCTGTTTTAAAAGCAGTTCTGATATCAGTTCTAATAGCAGTTCTGTTCTAATAGCAGTTCTAACAGCAGTTCTAATAGTAGTTCTAATAGCTGTTCTAATAGCAGTTCAAAAGCAGTTCTAATATCAGTTCTATATAAGTTGTAATAGCAGTTCTAATATCAGTTCTAATAGCAGTTCTAATATCAGTTCTAATAGCAGTTCAAATATCAGTTCTAATAGCAGTTCAAAAGCAGTTCTAATATCAGTACTCACAGCTGTTCTAATAGTAGTTCTAATAGCTGTTCTAATAGCAGTTCAAAAGCAGTTCTAATATCAGTTCTATATCAGTTCTAATAGCAGTTTTAATATCAGTTCTAATAGCAGTTCTAATATCAGTTCTAATAGCAGTTCAAATATCAGTTCTAATAGCAGTTCAAAAGCAGTTCTAACATTAGTTCTAACATCAGTTCTAATATCAGTTCTAACAGCAGTTCTAATAGCTGTTCTAATAACTGTTTTAATAGCAGTTCTAATAGCAGTTCTAATAGCAGTTCCAATAGCAGTTCCAATAGCAGTTCTGTTCTAATAGCAAATCTAATAGCAGTTGTAATAGCCGTTCTAATATCAGTTCAAAAGCAGTTCTAATATCAGTTCAAAAGCAGTTCTAATATCAGTTCTAACAGCTGTTCTAATAGCAGTTCTAATAGCAGTTCTAATAGCAGTTCTAAACGCTGTTCTAATAGCAGTTCTAACAGCAGATCTCACAGCAGTTCTAACAGCATTTCTAATAGCAGTTCTAAGAGCAGTTCTAATAGCAGTTCTAAACGCTGTTCTAATAGCAGTTCTAATATCAGTTCTAATATCAGTTCAAATAGCAGTTCTAATAGCAGTTGTAATAGTAGTTCTAATAGTAGTTCTAATAGCTGTTCTAATTGCAGTTCTAATAGCAGTTCTAATAGGAGTTCTAATAGCAGTTCTAATAGCAGTTCGAAAGATATTCTAATATCAGTTCTAATAGCAGTTCTAATAGCAGTTCTAACAGCAGTTCTAACAGCAGTTTTAATATCAGTTCTAATAGCAGTTCTAATAGCAGTTCTAATAGCAGTTCAAAATCAGTTCTTATATCAGTTCTCACAGCAGTTCTAATAGCTATTCTAACATCAGTTCTAACAGCAGTTCTAATAGCAGTTCTAATAGCAGTTCTAATAGCAGTTCCAATAGAAGTTCTGTTCTAATAGTAGTTCTAATAGCAGTTCTAATATCAGTTCTAATAGCAGTTATAATAGCAGTTCTAAGAGCAGTTCTAATATCAGTTCTAATATCAGTTCTAATAACAGTTCTAAACGCTGTTCTAATAGCAGTTCTAATAGAGGTTCTAATAGTAGTGCTAATAGCTGGTCTAATAGCAGTTGTAATAGCAGTTCTAATAGTAGTTCTAATAGCTGTTCTAATTGCAGTTCTAATAGCAATTCTAATATCAGTTCAAAAGCAGTTCTAATAGCAGTTCTAATATCAGTTCTAATAGCTGTTCTAATAGCAGTTCTAATATCAGTTCTAATAGCAGTTCTAATAGTAGTTCTAATAGCTGGTCTAATAGTATTTCTAATAGCAGTTCAAAATCAGTTCTAATATCAGTTCTCACAGCAGCTCTAATAGTAGTTCTAATAGCTTTTCTAATAGCAATTCAAAAGCAGTTCTATATCAGTTCTAATATCCGTTCTAATACCTTTTCTAATAGCAGTTCTAACAGCAGATCTCCCAGCAGTTCTAACAACAGTTCTAATAGCAGTTCTAAGAGCAGTTCTAATATCAGTTCTAATATCAGTTCTAATAGCAGTTCTAAACGCTGTTTTAAAAGCAGTTCTAATATCAGTTCTAATAGCAGTTCTAATAGTAGTTCTAATAGCTGGCCTAATAGCAGTTGTAATAGCAGTTCTAATAGTAGTTCTAATAGCTGTTATAATTGCAGTTCTAATAGCAGTTCTAATAGCAGTTCTAATAGCTGGTCTAATGGCAGTTCTAACAGCAGTTCTAACAGCAGTTCTAATATCAGTTCTAACAGCAGTTCCAATAGCAGTTCTGTTCTAATAGTAGTTCTAATAGCAGTTCTAATATCAGTTCTAATAGCAGTTCTAAACGCTGTTCTAATAGCAGTTCTAATATCAGTTCTAATAGCAGTTCAAATAGTAGTTCTAATAGCTGGTCTAATAGCAGTTGTAATAGCAGTTCTAATAGTAGTTCTAATAGCTGTTCTAATTGCAGTTCCAATAGCAGTTCTAATAGGAGTTCTAATAGCAGTTCTAATAGCAGTTCGAAAGCAGTTCTAATATCAGTTCTAATAGCAGTTCTAATAGCAGTTCTAACAGCAGTTCTAACAGCAGATCTAATATCAGTTCTAACAGCAGTTCTAATAGCAGTTCTAATAGCAGTTCTAATAGCAGTTCAAAATCAGTTCTAATATCAGTTCTCACAGCAGTTCTAATATCTGTTCTAATAGCAGTTCTAATAGCAGTTCTAACAGCAGTTCTAACAGCAGTTCTAATAGCAGTTCAAAATCAGTTCTAATATCGGTTCTCACAGCAGTTCTAATAGCTGTTCTAATAGCTGTTTTAATAACAGTTCTAATAACAGTTCTACTAGCGGTTCTAATAGTAGTGCTAATAGTTGGTCTAATAGCAGTTGTAATAGCAGTTCTAATAGTAGTTCTAATAGCTGTTCTAATTGCAGTTCTAATAGCTGGTCTAATGGCAGTTCTAACAGCAGTTCTAACAGCAGTTCTAATATAAGTTCTAACAGCAGTTCCAATAGCAGTTCTGTTCTAATAGTAGTTCTAATAGCAGTTCTAATAGCAGTTCTAAACGCTGTTCTAATAGCAGTTCTAATATCAGTTCTAATAGTAGTTCTAATAGCAGTTCTAATAGCAGTTCTAAACGCTGTTCTAATAGCAGTTCTAATATCAGTTCTAATAGCAGTTCTAATAGTAGTTCTAATAGCTGGTCTAATAGCAGTTGAAAAGCAGTTCTAATAGTAGTTCTAATAGCTGTTCTAATTGCAGTTCCAATAGCAGTTCTAATAGCAGTTCTAATATCCGTTCTAATACCTTTTCTAATAGCAGTTCTAACAGCAGATCTCCCAGCAGTTCTAACAACAGTTCTAATAGCAGTTCTAAGAGCAGTTCTAATATCAGTTCTAATATCAGTTCTAATAGCAGTTCTAAACGCTGTTTAAAAGCAGTTCTAATATCAGTTCTAATAGCAGTTCTAATAGTAGTTCTAATAGCTGGCCTAATAGCAGTTATAATAGCAGTTCTAATAGTAGTTCTAATAGCTGTTATAATTGCAGTTCTAATAGCAGTTCTAATAGCAGTTCTAATAGCTGGTCTAATGGCAGTTCTAACAGCAGTTCTAACATCAGTTCTAATATCAGTTCTAACAGCAGTTCCAATAGCAGTTCAGTTCTAATAGTAGTTCTAATAGCAGTTCTAATATCAGTTTTAATAGCAGTTTTAATAGCAGTTCTAAGAGCAGTTCTAATATCAGTTCTAATAGCAGTTCTAAACGCTGTTCTAATAGCAGTTCTAATATCAGTTCTAATAGCAGTTCTAATAGTAGTTCTAATAGCTGGTCTAATAGCAGTTGTAATAGCAGTTCTAATAGTAGTTCTAATAGCTGTTCTAATTGCAGTTCCAATAGCAGTTCTAATAGGAGTTCTAATAGCAGTTCTAATAGCAGTTCGAAAGCAGTTCTAATATCAGTTCTAATATCAGTTCTAATAGCAGTTCTAATAGCAGTTCCAATAGCAGTTCTGTTCTAATAGTAGTTCTAATAGCAGTTCTAATATCAGTTCTAATAGCAGTTATAATAGCAGTTCTAAGAGCAGTTCTAATATCAGTTCTAATATCAGTTCTAATAACAGTTCTAAACGCTGTTCTAATAGCAGATCTAATAGCGGTTCTAATAGTAGTGCTAATAGCTGGTCTAATAGCAGTTGTAATAGCAGTTCGAATAGTAGTTCTAATAGCTGTTCTAATTGCAGTTCTAATAGCAATTCTAATATCAGTTCAAAAGCGTTCTAATAGCAGATCTAATATCAGTTCTAATAGCTGTTTTAATATCAGTTCTAATAGTAGTTCTAATAGCAGTTCTAATAGCAGTTCTAAACGCTGTTCTAATAGCAGTTCTAATATCAGTTCTAATAGCAGTTCTAATAGTAGTTCTAATAGCTGGTCTAATAGCAGTTGAAATAGCAGTTCTAATAGTAGTTCTAATAGCTGTTCTAATTGCAGTTCCAATAGCAGTTCTAATAGCAGTTCTAATATCCGTTCTAATACCTTTTCTAATAGCAGTTCTAACAGCAGATCTCCCAGCAGTTCTAACAACAGTTCTAATAGCAGTTCTAAGAGCAGTTCTAATATCAGTTCTAATATCAGTTCTAATAGCAGTTCTAAACGCTGTTTAAAAGCAGTTCTAATATCAGTTCTAATAGCAGTTCTAATAGTAGTTCTAATAGCTGGCCTAATAGCAGGTATAATAGCAGTTCTAATAGTAGTTCTAATAGCTGTTATAATTGCAGTTCTAATAGCAGTTCTAATAGCAGTTCTAATAGCTGGTCTAATGGCAGTTCTAACAGCAGTTCTAACATCAGTTCTAATATCAGTTCTAACAGCAGTTCCAATAGCAGTTCAGTTCTAATAGTAGTTCTAATAGCAGTTCTAATATCAGTTTTAATAGCAGTTTTAATAGCAGTTCTAAGAGCAGTTCTAATATCAGTTCTAATAGCAGTTCTAAACGCTGTTCTAATAGCAGTTCTAATATCAGTTCTAATAGCAGTTCTAATAGTAGTTCTAATAGCTGGTCTAATAGCAGTTGTAATAGCAGTTCTAATAGTAGTTCTAATAGCTGTTCTAATTGCAGTTCCAATAGCAGTTCTAATAGGAGTTCTAATAGCAGTTCTAATAGCAGTTCGAAAGCAGTTCTAATATCAGTTCTAATATCAGTTCTAATAGCAGTTCTAATAGCAGTTCCAATAGCAGTTCTGTTCTAATAGTAGTTCTAATAGCAGTTCTAATATCAGTTCTAATAGCAGTTATAATAGCAGTTCTAAGAGCAGTTCTAATATCAGTTCTAATATCAGTTCTAATAACAGTTCTAAACGCTGTTCTAATAGCAGATCTAATAGCGGTTCTAATAGTAGTGCTAATAGCTGGTCTAATAGCAGTTGTAATAGCAGTTCGAATAGTAGTTCTAATAGCTGTTCTAATTGCAGTTCTAATAGCAATTCTAATATCAGTTCAAAAGCGTTCTAATAGCAGATCTAATATCAGTTCTAATAGCTGTTTTAATAACAGTTCTAATAACAGTTCTAATAGCAGTTCTAATAGCAGTTCTAATAGTAGTTCTAATAGCTGGTCTAATAGCAGTTGAAATAGCAGTTCTAATAGTAGTTCTAATAGCTGTTCTAATTGCAGTTCCAATAGCAGTTCTAATAGGAGTTCTAATAGCAGTTCTAATAGCAGTTCGAAAGCTGTTTTAATAACAGTTCTAATAGCAGTTCGAAAGCAGTTCTAATATCTGTTCTAATAGCAGTTCTAATAGCAGTTCTAACAGCAGTTCTAACAGCAGTTCTAATATCAGTTCTAACAGCAGTTCTAATAGCAGTTCTAATAGCAGTTCAAAATCAGTTCTAATATCAGTTCTCACAGCAGTTCTAATAGTAGTTCTAATAGCTGTTCTAATAGCAATTCAAAAGCAGTTCTAATAGCAGTTCTAATATCCGTTCTAATACCTTTTCTAATAGCAGTTCTAACAGCAGATCTCCCAGCAGTTCTAATATCAGTTCTAATATCAGTTCTAATAGCAGTTCTAAACGCTGTTTAAAAGCAGTTCTAATATCAGTTCTAATAGCAGTTCTAATAGTAGTTCTAATAGCTGGCCTAATAGCAGTTATAATAGCAGTTCTAATAGTAGTTCTAATAGCTGTTATAATTGCAGTTCTAATAGCAGTTCTAATAGCAGTTCTAATAGCTGGTCTAATGGCAGTTCTAACAGCAGTTCTAACAGCAGTTCTAATATCAGTTCTAACAGCAGTTCCAATAGCAGTTCTGTTCTAATAGTAGTTCTAATAGCAGTTCTAATATCAGTTTTAATAGCAGTTTTAATAGCAGTTCTAAGAGCAGTTCTAATATCAGTTCTAATATCAGTTCTAATAGCAGTTCTAAACGCTGTTCTAATAGCAGTTCTAATACCAGTTCTAATAGCAGTTCTAACAGCAGTTCTAACAGCAGTTCTAATATCAGTTCTAATAGCAGTTCTAATATCAGTTCTAACAGCAGTTCTAATAGCTGTTCTAATAGCTGTTTTAATAGCAGTTCTAATAGCAGTTCTAATAGCAGTTCTAATAGCAGTTCTAATAGCAGTTCTAACAGCAGTTCTAACAGCAGTTCTAATATCAGTTCTAATAGCAGTTCTAATATCAGTTCTAATAGCAGTTATAATATCAGTTCTAATAGCAGTACTAATAGTAGTTCTAATAGCTGGTCTAATAGTATTTCTAATAGCAGTTCATAATAAGTTCTAATAGCAGTTCTCACAGCAGTTCTAATATTAGTTCTAATAGCTGTTCTAATAGCAATTCAAAAGCAGTTCTAATATCAGTTCTAACAGCAGTTCTAATAGTAGTTCTAATAGCTGTTCTAATAGCAGTTCAAAAGCAGTTCTAATATCAGTTCTATATAAGTTCTAATAGCAGTTCTAATATCAGTTCTAATAGCAGTTCTAATATCAGTTCTAATAGCAGTTCAAATATCAGTTCTAATAGCAGTTCAAAAGCAGTTCTAATATCAGTACTCACAGCAGTTCTAATAGCAGTTCTAAAAGCTGTTCTAATAGCAGTTCAAAAGCAGTTCTAATATCAGTTCTATATCAGTTCTAATAGCAGTTCTAATATCAGTTCTAATAGCAGTTCAAATATCAGTTCTAATAGCAGTTCAAAAGCAGTTCTAGCATTAGTTCTAACATCAGTTCTAATATCAGTTCTAACAGCAGTTCTAATAGCTGTTCTAATAGCTGTTTTAATAGCAGTTCTAATAGCAGTTCTAATAGCAGTTCCAATAGCAGTTCCAATAGCAGTTCTGTTCTAATAGCAAATCTAATAGCAGTTGTAATAGCCGTTCTAATATCAGTTCAAAAGCAGTTCTAATATCAGTTCAAAAGCAGTTCTAATATCAGTTCTAACAGCTGTTCTAATAGCAGTTCTAATAGCAGTTCTGTTCTAATAGCAGTTCTAACAGCAGATCTCACAGCAGTTCTAACAGCATTTCTAATAGCAGTTCTAAGAGCAGTTCTAATAGCAGTTCTAAACGCTGTTCTAATAGCAGTTCTAACATCAGTTCTAATATCAGTTCAAATAGCAGTTCTAATAGCTGGTCTAATAGCAGTTGTAATAGCAGTTCTAATAGTAGTTCTAATAGCTGTTCTAATTGCAGTTCTAATAGCAGTTCTAATAGGAGTTCTAATAGCAGTTCTAATAGCAGTTCGAAAGCAATTCTAATATCAGTTCTAATAGCAGTTCTAATAGCAGTTCTAACAGCAGTTCTAACAGCAGTTTTAATATCAGTTCTAATAGCAGTTCTAATAGCAGTTCTAATAGCAGTTCAAAATCAGTTCTAATATCAGTTCTCACAGCAGTTCTAATAGCTGTTCTAACATCAGTTCTAACAGCAGTTCTAATAGCAGTTGTAATAGCAGTTCTAATAGTAGTTCTAATAGCTGTTCTAATTGCAGTTCCAATAGCAGTTCTAATAGGAGTTCTAATAGCAGTTCTAATAGCAGTTCGAAAGCAGTTCTAATATCAGTTCTAATATCAGTTCTAATAGCAGTTCTAATAGCAGTTCTAACAGCAGTTCTAACAGCAGTTCTAATATCAGTTCTAATAGCAGTTCAAAATCAGTTCTAATATCAGTTCTCACAGCAGTTCTAATATCTGTTCTAATAGCAGTTCTAATAGCAGTTCTAACAGCAGTTCTAACAGCAGTTCTAATAGCAGTTCTAAAAGCAGTTCTAATAGCAGTTCAAAATCAGTTCTAATATCAGTTCTCACAGCAGTTCTAATAGCTGTTCTAATAGCTGTTTTAATAACAGTTCTAATAACAGTTCTAATAGCAGTTCTAATAGCAGTTCTAATAGCGGTTCTAATAGTAGTGCTAATAGTTGGTCTAATAGCAGTTGTAATAGCAGTTCTAATAGTAGTTCTAATAGCTGTTATAATTGCAGTTCTAATAGCTGGTCTACTGGCAGTTCTAACAGCAGTTCTAACAGCAGTTCTAACAGCAGTTCTAATATAAGTTCTAACAGCAGTTCCAATAGCAGTTCTGTTCTAATAGTATTTCTAATAGCAGTTCTATTGCAGTTCTAAACGCTGTTCAAATAGCAGTTCTAATATCAGTTCTAATAGCAGTTCTAATAGTAGTTCTAATAGCTGGTCTAATAGCAGTTGAAATAGCAGTTCTAATAGTAGTTCTAATAGCTGTTCTAATTGCAGTTCCAATAGCAGTTCTAATAGGAGTTCTAATAGCAGTTCTAATAGCAGTTCGAAAGCAGTTCTAATATCAGTTTTAATAGTAGTTCTAAAAGCAGTTCTAACAGCAGTTCTAACAGCAGTTCTAATATCAGTTCTAACAGCAGTTCTAATAGCAGTTCTAATAGCAGTTCTAATAGCAGTTCAAAATCAATTCTAATATCAGTTCTCACAGCAGTTCTAATAGCTGTTCTAATAGCTGTTTTAATAACAGTTCTAATATCAGTTCTAATAGCAGTTCAAATATCAGTTCTAATAGCAGTTCAAAAGCAGTTCTAATATCAGTACTCACAGCTGTTCTAATAGCAGTTCTAAAAGCTGTTCTAATAGCAGTTCAAAAGCAGTTCTAATATCAGTTCTATATCAGTTCTAATAGCAGTTCTAATATCAGTTCTAATAGCAGTTCAAATATCAGTTCTAATAGCAGTTCAAAAGCAGTTCTAGCATTAGTTCTAACATCAGTTCTAATATCAGTTCTAACAGCAGTTCTAATAGCTGTTCTAATAGCTGTTTTAATAGCAGTTCTAATAGCAGTTCTAATAGCAGTTCCAATAGCAGTTCCAATAGCAGTTCTGTTCTAATAGCAAATCTAATAGCAGTTGTAATAGCCGTTCTAATATCAGTTCAAAAGCAGTTCTAATATCAGTTCAAAAGCAGTTCTAATATCAGTTCTAACAGCTGTTCTAATAGCAGTTCTAATAGCAGTTCTGTTCTAATAGCAGTTCTAACAGCAGATCTCACAGCAGTTCTAACAGCATTTCTAATAGCAGTTCTAAGAGCAGTTCTAATAGCAGTTCTAAACGCTGTTCTAATAGCAGTTCTAACATCAGTTCTAATATCAGTTCAAATAGCAGTTCTAATAGCTGGTCTAATAGCAGTTGTAATAGCAGTTCTAATAGTAGTTCTAATAGCTGTTCTAATTGCAGTTCTAATAGCAGTTCTAATAGGAGTTCTAATAGCAGTTCTAATAGCAGTTCGAAAGCAATTCTAATATCAGTTCTAATAGCAGTTCTAATAGCAGTTCTAACAGCAGTTCTAACAGCAGTTTTAATATCAGTTCTAATAGCAGTTCTAATAGCAGTTCTAATAGCAGTTCAAAATCAGTTCTAATATCAGTTCTCACAGCAGTTCTAATAGCTGTTCTAACATCAGTTCTAACAGCAGTTCTAATAGCAGTTGTAATAGCAGTTCTAATAGTAGTTCTAATAGCTGTTCTAATTGCAGTTCCAATAGCAGTTCTAATAGGAGTTCTAATAGCAGTTCTAATAGCAGTTCGAAAGCAGTTCTAATATCAGTTCTAATATCAGTTCTAATAGCAGTTCTAATAGCAGTTCTAACAGCAGTTCTAACAGCAGTTCTAATATCAGTTCTAATAGCAGTTCTAATATCAGTTCTAATAGCAGTTCTAATAGCAGTTCAAAATCAGTTCTAATATCAGTTCTCACAGCAGTTCTAATATCTGTTCTAATAGCAGTTCTAATAGCAGTTCTAACAGCAGTTCTAACAGCAGTTCTAATATCAGTTCTAACAGCAGTTCTAATAGCAGTTCTAAAAGCAGTTCTAATAGCAGTTCAAAATCAGTTCTAATATCAGTTCTCACAGCAGTTCTAATAGCTGTTCTAATAGCTGTTTTAATAACAGTTCTAATAACAGTTCTAATAGCAGTTCTAATAGCAGTTCTAATAGCGGTTCTAATAGTAGTGCTAATAGTTGGTCTAATAGCAGTTGTAATAGCAGTTCTAATAGTAGTTCTAATAGCTGTTATAATTGCAGTTCTAATAGCTGGTCTAATGGCAGTTCTAACAGCAGTTCTAACAGCAGTTCTAACAGCAGTTCTAATATAAGTTCTAACAGCAGTTCCAATAGCAGTTCTGTTCTAATAGTAGTTCTAATAGCAGTTCTATTGCAGTTCTAAACGCTGTTCAAATAGCAGTTCTAATATCAGTTCTAATAGCAGTTCTAATAGTAGTTCTAATAGCTAGTCTAATAGCAGTTGAAATAGCAGTTCTAATAGTAGTTCTAATAGCTGTTCTAATTGCAGTTCCAATAGCAGTGCTAATAGGAGTTCTAATAGCAGTTCTAATAGCAGTTCGAAAGCAGTTCTAATATCAGTTCTAATAGCAGTTCTAATAGCAGTTCTAATAGCAGTTCTAATAGCAGTTCAAAATCAATTCTAATATCAGTTCTCACAGCAGTTCTAATAGCTGTTCTAATAGCTGTTTTAATAACAGTTCTAATAGCAGTTCGAAAGCAGTTCTAATATCTGTTCTAATAGCAGTTCTAATAGCAGTTCTAACAGCAGTTCTAACAGCAGTTCTAATATCAGTTCTAACAGCAGTTCTAATAGCAGTTCTAATAGCAGTTCAAAATCAGTTCTAATATTAGTTCTCACAGCAGTTCTAATAGCTGTTCTAATAGCTGTTTTAATAACAGTTCTAATAGCAGTTCTAATAGCAGTTCTAATAGCAGTTCTAATAGCAGTTCTAATAGCGGTTCTAATAGTAGTGCTAATAGTTGGTCTAATAGCAGTTGTAATAGCAGTTCTAATAGTAGTTCTAATAGCTGTTTTAATGGCAGTTCTAATAGCAATTCTAATATCAGTTCAAAAGCAGTTCTAATAGCAGTTATAATATCAGTTCTAATAGCAGTACTAATAGTAGTTCTAATAGCTGGTCTAATAGTATTTCTAATAGCAGTTCATAATAAGTTCTAATAGCAGTTCTCACAGCAGTTCTAATATTAGTTCTAATAGCTGTTCTAATAGCAATTCAAAAGCAGTTCTAATATCAGTTCTAATAGCAGTTCTGTTCTAATAGCAGTTCTAACAGCAGTTCTAATAGTAGTTCTAATAGCTGTTCTAATAGCAGTTCAAAAGCAGTTCTAATATCAGTTCTATATAAGTTCTAATAGCAGTTCTAATATCAGTTCTAATAGCAGTTCTAATATCAGTTCTAATAGCAGTTCAAATATCAGTTCTAATAGCAGTTCAAAAGCAGTTCTAATATCAGTACTCACAGCTGTTCTAATAGCAGTTCTAAAAGCTGTTCTAATAGCAGTTCAAAAGCAGCTCTAATATCAGTTCTATATCAGTTCTAATAGCAGTTTTAATATCAGTTCTAATAGCAGTTCTAATATCAGTTCTAATAGCAGTTCAAATATCAGTTCTAATAGCAGTTCAAAAGCAGTTCTAGCATTAGTTCTAACATCAGTTCTAATATCAGTTCTAACAGCAGTTCTAATAGCTGTTCTAATAGCTGTTTTAATAGCAGTTCTAATAGCAGTTCTAATAGCAGTTCCAATAGCAGTTCCAATAGCAGTTCTGTTCTAATAGCAAATCTAATAGCAGTTGTAATAGCCGTTCTAATATCAGTTCAAAAGCAGTTCTAATATCAGTTCAAAAGCAGTTCTAATATCAGTTCTAACAGCTGTTCTAATAGCAGTTCTAATAGCAGTTCTGTTCTAATAGCAGTTCTAACAGCAGATCTCACAGCAGTTCTAACAGCATTTCTAATAGCAGTTCTAAGAGCAGTTCTAATAGCAGTTCTAAACGCTGTTCTAATAGCAGTTCTAATATCAGTTCTAATATCAGTTCAAATAGCAGTTCTAATAGCTGGTCTAATAGCAGTTGTAATAGCAGTTCTAATAGTAGTTCTAATAGCTGTTCTAATTGCAGTTCTAATAGCAGTTCTAATAGCAGTTCGAAAGCAATTCTAATATCAGTTCTAATAGCAGTTCTAATAGCAGTTCTAACAGCAGTTCTAACAGCAGTTTTAATATCAGTTCTAATAGCTGGTCTAATAGTATTTCTAATAGCAGTTCAAAATCAGTTCTAATATCAGTTCTCACAGCAGTTCTAATAGTAGTTCTAATAGCTGTTCTAATAGCAATTCAAAAGCAGTTCTATATCAGTTCTAATATCCGTTCTAATACCTTTTCTAATAGCAGTTCTAACAGCAGATCTCCCAGCAGTTCTAACAACAGTTCTAATAGCAGTTCTAAGAGCAGTTCTAATATCAGTTCTAATAGCAGTTCTAAACGCTGTTTTAAAAGCAGTTCTAATATCAGTTCTAATAGCAGTTCTAATAGTAGTTCTAATAGCTGGCCTAATAGCAGTTGTAATAGCAGTTCTAATAGTAGTTCTAATAGCTGTTATAATTGCAGTTCCAATAGCAGTTCTAATAGCTGGTCTAATGGCAGTTCTAACAGCAGTTCTAACAGCAGTTCTAATATCAGTTCTAACAGCAGTTCCAATAGCAGTTCTGTTCTAATAGTAGTTCTAATAGCAGTTCTAATATCAGTTCTAATAGCAGTTTTAATAGCAGTTCTAAGAGCAGTTCTAATATCAGTTCTAAACGCTGTTCTAATAGCAGTTCTAATATCAGTTCTAATAGCAGTTCAAATAGTAGTTCTAATAGCTGGTCTAATAGCAGTTGTAATAGCAGTTCTAATAGTAGTTCTAATAGCTGTTCTAATTGCAGTTCCAATAGCAGTTCTAATAGGAGTTCTAATAGCAGTTCTAAAGCAGTTCTAATATCAGTTCTAATAGCAGTTCTAATAGCAGTTCTAACAGCAGTTCTAACAGCAGATCTAATATCAGTTCTAACAGCAGTTCTAATAGCAGTTCTAATAGCAGTTCTAATAGCAGTTCAACATCAGTTCTAATATCAGTTCTCACAGCAGTTCTAATATCTGTTCTAATAGCAGTTCTAATAGCAGTTCTAACAGCAGTTCTAACAGCAGTTCTAATAGCAGTTCAAAATCAGTTCTAATATCAGTTCTCACAGCAGTTCTAATAGCTGTTCTAATAGCTGTTTTAATAACAGTTCTAATAACAGTTCTAATAGCGGTTCTAATAGTAGTGCTAATAGTTGGTCTAATAGCAGTTGTAATAGCAGTTCTAATAGTAGTTCTAATAGCTGTTCTAATTGCAGTTCTAATAGCTGGTCTAATGGCAGTTCTAACAGCAGTTGTAACAGCAGTTCTAATATAAGTTCTAACAGCAGTTCCAATAGCAGTTCTGTTCTAATAGTAGTTCTAATAGCAGTTCTAATAGCAGTTCTAAACGCTGTTCTAATAGCAGTTCTAATATCAGTTCTAATAGCAGTTCTAATAGTAGTTCTAATAGCTGGTCTAATAGCAGTTGAAATAGCAGTTCTAATAGTAGTTCTAATAGCTGTTCTAATTGCAGTTCCAATAGCAGTTCTAATAGGAGTTCTAATAGCAGTTCTAATAGCAGTTTGAAAGCAGTTCTAATATCAGTTCTAATAGCAGTTCTAATAGCAGTTCTAACAGCAGTTCTAACAGCAGTTCTAATATCAGTTCTAACAGCAGTTCTAATAGCAGTTCTAATAGCAGTTCAAAATCAATTCTAATATCAGTTCTCACAGCAGTTCTAATAGCTGTTCTAATAGCTGTCTTAATAACAGTTCTAATAGCAGTTCGAAAGCAGTTCTAATATCTGTTCTAATAGCAGTTCTAATAGCAGTTCTAACAGCAGTTCTAACAGCAGTTCTAATATCAGTTCTAACAGCAGTTCTAATAGCAGTTCTAATAGCAGTTCAAAATCAGTTCTAATATTAGTTCTCACAGCAGTTCTAATAGCTGTTCTAATAGCTGTTTTAATAACAGTTCTAATAGCAGTTCTAAAAGCAGTTCTAATAGCAGTTCTAATAGCAGTTCTAATAGCGGTTCTAATAGTAGTGCTAATAGTTGGTCTAATAGCAGTTGTAGTAGCAGTTCTAATAGTAGTTTTAATAGCTGTTCTAATTGCAGTTCTAATAGCTGGTCTAATGGCAGTTCTAACAGCAGTTCTAACAGCAGTTCTAATATAAGTTCTAACAGCAGTTCCAATAGCAGTTCTGTTCTAATAGTAGTTCTAATAGCAGTTCTAATAGCAGTTCTAATAGTAGTTCTAATAGCTGGTCTAATAGCAGTTGAAATAGCAGTTCTAATAGTAGTTCTAATAGCTGTTCTAATTGCAGTTCCAATAGCAGTTCTAATAGGAGTTCTAATAGCAGTTCTAATAGCAGTTCAAAATCAATTCTAATATCAGTTCTCACAGCAGTTCTAATAGCTGTTCTAATAGCTGTTTTAATAACAGTTCTAATAGCAGTTCGAAAGCAGTTCTAATATCTGTTCTAATAGCAGTTCTAATAGCAGTTCTAACAGCAGTTCTAACAGCAGTTCTAATATCAGTTCTAACAGCAGTTCTAATAGCAGTTCTAATAGCAGTTCAATATCAGTTCTAATATTAGTTCTCACAGCAGTTCTAATAGCTGTTCTAATAGCTGTTTTAATAACAGTTCTAATAGCAGTTCTAAAAGCAGTTCTAATAGCAGTTCTAATAGCAGTTCTAATAGCGGTTCTAATAGTAGTGCTAATAGTTGGTCTAATAGCAGTTGTAGTAGCAGTTCTAATAGTAGTTCTAATAGCTGTTCTAATTGCAGTTCTAATAGCAATTCTAATATCAGTTGAAAAGCAGTTTTAATAGCAGTTCTAATATCAGTTCTAATAGCAGTTCTAATATCCGTTCTAATACCTTTTCTAATAGCAGTTCTAACAGCAGATCTCCCAGCAGTTCTAACAACAGTTCTAATAGCAGTTCTAAGTGGCGCACTTCCGACGAGGATGAGATTGACACGGGGCATCAGGAGAAGAGGTCAGGAGGTGGGCTGCAGGATGGGATGCCCAGCGCAGGAGACGGCAGCTCACGTGATCCAGAGATGCCCGGTGTCAAGAGGTGGTAGGGTCCTGAGGCACCATGCTGTCGTAAGATTTCTAGAAGAGAACTTCCGAAGAAGAGGCCGGATGGTGTTTAGGGAGACTACCATCTCCCACGGTGGTAGGAGAAAACGCCCGGATCTGGTAGTAGCTAGTAAAGACCTGGCCCGGATTCTGGATGTCCAGATCGTTAGTTGCAAGGTGGATCTGGACCAGGCGGGACAGGTGAAGATTGAGAGCTACGGGCAACCGTGGGTCATCCAAGCTGTGGCCGAGATGACCGATGTCCCGAGGAACAGTGTCGAGGTCGTCCCAGTCACCCTTTCCTGGAAGGGTCTCTGGTCAAGGAAGTCTGCGAGAGACCTCAGGAAACTGGGTGTGAAGAAAGATGCCTTGGCCTGGATCGCTGAGAAAGTTATATGGGGATCGGTCATTTCTTTTTCGAGGTGGAGAAGAAGAGCGGCTCCAGCAATCGTCGGGAGAGAGGGACCGGACAATGGAGGCGGCCGATAGCTAAACCGGACCCACCGCCGATGCAGCTGGCAGGAGGCCTCCAGATGGCGCTGAGAAAGTGTAAAGATTAGGCAAAATTCTGGTTTTATAAGAATCAAGATATTATCATCAAAATTGGGTTTTTTGGATGTGGGCAACTACCTTTATTTTGGCAACCTAGTCGCCTTTGACCCCTTCAGGGTCTTTCCTGGGGTGTAGGGAGCCCTGTTGTATAATAATTTGTAATTAAGCCCCCGCATATTGTTTGATAATGACCCCGAGGAAGAGGGGTCAATGTTTGTAAATATTAAAAAACTATGTATAATCTCAAATAAAAAAATGTCATTAGCCAAATGCCTCGTCATCTAATTAGTGACGCGCATGAATGGATTAACGAGATTCCCTCTGTCCCTACCTACTTGGTGCCCGTGGAGTCGGAAACGCGGGAGGCCTGAAAGAGAAATCGAGTAGGGTCCTGGAACCCCAAACGGGAGTTGAGTATCTTCCTCCCACTGGTGGGTATATGTGGCTTTTGGTGGGGGAACTCACCAGGTGGTAACACTGGGCATGCCCAAAGCCACGAGCCATGTACGGTTGTGGGATGAAACTGAAGTTTCTTTTATAAAATGTCTGACGATGAGTCAAAAAACCAAAGAGTCGAGGAGGAGATTGTTGGAGTAGGCGAAGGTAGCATTACCACGCCAGTGTATGGGAGGACAAAGCGGAGAAGGACGTTGTCCGAAGGTTCTCCAGGTGAGGAACCCGCGAATGAGGCGGACACGTGTAAATCAGTGTACGAAGAAGCGGTCCAGGAAATGAGATCGTACATTGAGAGGAACTTTGCGCCAAGACATGGGCAGTATTTTGAGGCAAGGTTCAGCAAGGTTAGAGGAGAGATACAAAGAGTGCAGAAAGGTTATAGGAGGCTGGAAAAGGTGGAGAGAAGACTCGAAAAGATGGAGAAAGTTCTGAAGAACTTTGTGGAGATGGACCTCGGGAAGGAGGTGGTGGCGGTGGCCGAGAGAGAGATGAGGGAGGTCGGCCAGAGGATGGTGGAGAAAGTGGCCAGGGAGAGCAGAAGTGCGCTGGACACGATAAGGAAGAGCATCGATGGGGCATTGGAGACCATCACGATGCATGATGCTGAGAGAGGGAAGGAACTAGAGAGGTTCGAGAAGAGGCAAAAAGAAGGAATCTCGAAGGTTGTCAGTGAGGTGAGAAGTGTGTGTGAGAAAGGGAGTGGAAGCGAGTTGACCGAGAAATTCATGAGCGATGTGCGAATGAATTTGAACAGAGTGTATGAGGGCGTTAAAAGTGTTAACGAGGTTGTGTCCCCTCTGGAGAAGAATGTTGTGAGTGGTGTGGCAGAAAAGATAGAGAGGGTGGACGTGGAAAGAGTGAGTGAGCGAGTTGTAAGCGCGGTGGAGAGCGCTGTGAAGAGTGTGAGTGTGAGAGGGACCGAGGAGAAGGAGGAAACCTTGTGGACGAAGGTTATAGGAAGGAAGAGAGGCCCTCGAGTGATGGTTGAATTGCCAAAAGCGAGTGAAAGAAAGGTTGAAAGAGGAGACATAATCAAGAGTCTGGATCCTAAAGGTGGAGACGTGAGAGTGAGGAGTGTCTCTCGGAGAGGAAAGAACTACTTGGTGGAGGTCCATGATCAGACCGATGTGGAGCGGCTGAGAGAGTGTGTGGGCCTGAAAGAGATGGGAGTGAAAGTGGATGGAGAGAGAGGATGGAGAAGCCCTAGAGTGAGGATTTATGATGTAGATAGGGAGATAGGAAAGGAAGACCTCTATGGGTGCGTGAGAAAGAGAAATCCGGAGCTCTTTGGTGGAATGGATGAGGTCACTGCGAAGGAAGGACTAGTTCCGGAATTCGTGGCGCTCGTCCACCTCTGCGGCATTGGGGCGGGGGCCAGCTCAAGGCCATCATATTTTTTCCGGTCGGCCTCTCTCTTCTTGGGCGGGGGTACCCCAGAAGGTCCAGCCACCACCTTTTCTGGCTCCTTAGGGCCTTTCACCGCACTTCTCCTCTCTTCCGCCCTTACTTTTGCCGTGTGTCTAAGGATAGATACCTCTTGGTCCTTGAGCTGGAGGTCACCTATGATCCCTTGGACCTTTTTGAGTGTGGGGGAGACCCCACCGACCGATCTGCCGCGGGCGAAATAAGGAGGTGGACTCCAGCGAAGAGGACGCTGAACCCTGGGAGGAGGTAAAAAAGAAGAAGAAGAAGAAGAGCCAGCCGACCTCCCAGGGTGAAGAGGAGGCAGAGAGGAAGGAAAATAAACCTAAGAAGATCACCTTCGCTGGAGTCCTGGCGAGCATTCCTGCGTCGCCGAGGAGGCCGGAGGAGACCCCCACCTACATCACCCTGAAGGGTAATGTGGAAGGGTGGGAGGCCAGCCAGATCCACAATCAGCTCCCGTCCCAGGAGGAACTCAAGAAGATCGGCGCCAGCGTCAGCATGGTGCGGGTGACGAGAGCTGGCACCGTCCTGGTCAGGACCGGAGGGGCTGACCAGGCCAAGAAGCTAGTGGAATGGGACGCCCTGAAGGAGAAAGGGCTTGAGGCGAGGCTCGCAGTGGGGAGAAGGCCTCGCCTGGAAGTGAGAGGCGTCCCGAGGCACTGGGACGGGAGCACCCTAGAGAATTACCTCTGGGGCAAAGTGGCAATAGAGAAGCCGAAGGAAGAAAAGGACAGGAGGGAGTGGTTGAGACCCTGCTTTGCCACTCCCGCGAGGGGCGGCCTCACGGTGAACTGGGTGATAGAGGTTCACCACGCGATGAGGTACGCCCTGATGACCCTGACGGCGGAGAGCGTGAGCGGTGGATGGTGGGGCTTGACCATCCGTGATTACGTCGACCCCTTGGTCTGCCTGAAGTGCCTTGAGCACGGCCACATGGCGAAGACCTGCACGAAGGAGTTGGCGTGCAGGTGGTGTGAAGAAAACGGGCACAAGAAAAAGGACTGCCCGGTAAAGATAAGAGATTCTCCGCCAACATGTAGGCATTGCAAGGCCAACGGCAGAGAGGGAAAAGAGCTCCGGCACTGCGCGGGTAGCAGGGAGTGCCCGACGTACCTGGAGCTGATGGTCAAGCAGGCGAAGAGAACCCGTTATGCATAGGCTGCAGATTCTGCAGGTCAATATGGGCCGAAGACGAGTGGTCGCGGACGAGCTGAGAGCTCTCGCTAGGAAGGCTGACATCATGGCTATACAGGAGCCGTGGTGTCAGGGTAATGTGGTCGCCGGATTCGGTGTCGCGTCGAGGGTAGTCGCAATGGGCAGTGGCGAGAGGAGGCCCAGGGCGGCTATAGTGATAGTCAATCCAAACCTCGATGTTATGGAACTGAAGCAATTCACCACGGCGGATCAGGCGGCGTGCTATGTCAGATGGGGGAGGACATCCTTCGCCCTCGTCTCGTCATACATGCCGCCGAAGCAGCGGATAGAGGAGAACGTTGCCGCCGTGGAGGCCATCGCACAACGTTACAGGAGTGTGGTGGTCTGTTCCGACACCAATTCGTGGAGCACGGCCTGGGGTTCGGTGCGCACAGACGCCAGAGGGAAAGTGGTGGACGAAACCGTGGCGAGGTGTCAGCTCATTGTGATGAATGAGCCCTCTGGTCCCACATTCGTTGGAGCCAGGGGCCAGAGTTGGATAGACGTGACACTCGCCACGGCCACCATGGCGAGGCGCATAGCGGACTGGACCCTACGGTCTGACACGAGCTCCGACCACCGGGTCATAGCCTTCAGTGTGGTAGAGGAGGAAGGCGAAGTCCTTCCGGTCGAGAAGGGCTTCGTGACCCGTACGGCGAACTGGGGAGCTTTCTCCAGTGAACTGGAGGGAATATTGGTCGATAGAGAATGGGAAGAGATGGCGCCGATGGAAGTGGGAGAGTCAGTAATAGACCGCAGAGTAGCCGAGCTGACGGGCGCCATCACAGAAGCGGCCAATATGACCCTCCAGCGCCGCAGAGCGAGAGCGCGTCCGGTCCCATGGTGGACGCCTGCCCTGACGCTCCTCAAGAGGGAGTATTACAGGGCCAGGCGCAGGTACCAGGAGTGCAGGGACGAGGAGAGGAGACCTGCACTTCGACTGGAAACGAAGGGGAAGTATAGGGCATACCGAAACGGCGTGCGTCACCAGAAGAAGGAATCCTGGGACGAGTTCATCGTCAAGGAGTCAGAGAAGAATCCCTGGGGCATTCCGTACAGGGTGGCACTGGGCAAGGTTAAGCCGCTGACTATGATGGCGGCTATCAGAGCTGGAGATGCCCAGGCAACCACCCTGGAGGAGACTATATCTATGTATATAGACTATACATACCCCAGGGATGATCCGTCCCAGGATACGGAAGAAGACGAAATGGTAAGACGCACCACGGTGTGCCCTCCCGGTACCGAGTTTCGTCCACCATGGGATTTATGGGACCTACGTCTTGCCGTGGAGAGACGAGGATCGGCCGAGCCCCAGGACTCGACGGGATAGATGCCGCGATCCTGAGGAAAAGCGCCCCCCTCATTGAGGATGACCTTCTGGGCATCTTCAATGAGTGTCTGGACCAGGGCCGCTTCCCTAGTGAGTGGAGGATCGCGGACTTGAGACTCCTCTACAAAGGAGGAGGCAAGGATAAGGAGTCGCCCAAGGCGTACAGGCCTATATGCCTCCTCCCAGTCGTCAGTAAAGTCCTGGAGAGCCTTATAGTCACCAGCCTAAGGCCGGTCCTCAGTGCAGCTAGCCATCCACGGCAGTTCGGCTCGACCCGTGGCAAGGGAACCACAGATGCGCTGTTGAGAGTGCGCAGGGACGTGGAAGAGAGGGCGGAGAAGTACGTCATGCTCGTGCTTTTCGACATATCCTCCGCCTTCGACAGTGTATGGTGGCCCTGCGTACTCCAGCGGCTGCAGGAGTTCAACACCCCCAGCAACCTGTACTCCCTCGTAAGTAGCTACCTGAGTGACAGGAGTGTCAGAGTAAGGGGTAGTTACTACGAGGTGGAAAGAAGGATAGAGAGAGGGTGCCCACAAGGGTCGGTCCTCGGGCCGGCCCTGTGGAAACTCGTGTTTGACCAGTTGCTGGGGGAGCTAGAAGGCGAAGGGTTCCTTGCCACGGCCTACGTCGACGACCTGGCAGTCCTAGTGGCCGAGAATAGCAGAGCCAGATTGAAGACTCAAGCGGAGAGATGCGCCAGCCTCGTAGCGGAATGGTGCGTGAGGCGGAAGTTGAGTATGGCCGCAGCCAAGACCCAGGCCATACTCCGAGAGGCTCCACCGACAGGGCTCACCCTATCATTATGGAGATTCAGGGAGAGAGAGTTAGGCTGGGTGAGGAGGTGACATACCTCGGAGTGAGGTTCAGAAGGAACTTCGACGCCACCCCTCACCTGGCATACCTGAAAGATAGGGTGACCCTGTCACTTAATGGACTTGGAAGAATAGGGGGTGCTTTCTGGGGCCTCAGGTACCCGGCAACCATGACCATTTACAAAGGCGTGGTCTTGGGTATCCTGAGGTACGCATCCCCTGCGTGGAGCCGTAACCACACGCAACCGCATAGGAGGAGGCTGGCGACCATCCAGAGACTGGCTCTGCTGAGAGTATCGAAGGCCTATAGGACGGTGTCGCACGAGGCGGTGCAGGTGCTGACCGGAGCTATGCCCCTGGACCTCGTCCTCAAGGAGGACGCCCTGAAATATGAAGTGAAGAGGCAGGGGCTGGCGGCGCTCCCGGAGGGACTCCGAGAGAGGATCGGCGAGACCCCTAATAGATGGAAGAAGATAGTGAGGGAGGACTCGATCGACGAGTGGAACGGACGGTGGGTGGGAAGCCAGAAGGGCTCAACCTTGAGGAAGTACTTCCCCACCGTCCAGTCGAGATTGTTAGCGACGTGGGTCCTCCCGGACTACTGGGTCTTGCAGATCCTTACAGGACACGGCGGGTTCCGGGGTAAGCTCAGTGAGCATAGGAGAGAGATCGACCCCCGGTGCCCGGATTGTGGAGTCCCTGAAACTGCGGAGCACGTTGTGCTCACCTGCACCGCGATGGAAGGACACCGAGCCAGGTTGTCAAGGAAAACCGGGTTCTTCGCCCTCGCCGAGGAGGACTTCCCCCGTTTGATGGAGAAGGAGAACTACCCCTTTTTCCGGGAGTTCATCTACGGGTGGAAGGAAGTGGTCGGGCCTGCTCATTTCACGATTAGCAGGGTCCGGCCCCTCGGCGAGCCACCAGACGAGCCACCAGACGAGGAGCCAGACGGGGAACCACCCCCGGAGGAGAGGGATGGAGAGGAGGACCGGACGGATGCGGCGGACCAGGATGGCTGGACGGCATCCGGACGGATGGAGACTTAAGGTGCTGCCCCAACAGTAAGGTGCACATCCGTGCACCGGGCAGCACCACAGAAAGATTTAAAAATATTGTTCCCATCAATTAAATGGAACCCCCCCAGATGATGTAACATTATGTAAATAAAGATTTTAAAAGAAAAGAGTTTTTCTGGCAGTGGCGGGCGTGCGTAAACCCAACGCATCAACCCGTCACTGCCGAAACCCGTATGCCAGCAATGGCAGGTAGGGTGTAAAAAAAAAAAAAAAAAAAAAAAAAAAAAAAAAAAAAAAAAAAAAAAAAAAAAGTTCCGGAATTCGTAGTGAGGAATGGTAGGGATGTAAGTGATTGGGTGGTTCGGGTGAAACCAGTGTGCAGAGTAGTGGAGTATCTAGAGGTGAGAAGGTGTGGCAAATGACAACAGCATGGAGCGAGAATGTGTGGAGTGAATCTCGTGTGTGGATGGTGTGGAGAGGAAGGCCACCACGATGTTGGTTGTGAAAGCCGGAAGAGAAACGAAGGGCCCAAGTGTGGCAACTGTAGAAGGCACGGCTTTAAGGAGGTCGGACATTCTGTCAGGTGGAAAGATTGTCCGGTGGCCCAGATGGAGAGGAGACTGCTGGAGCGGTCTACTAAGTATGACTGATATAAGGATAGCGCAGTTAAACGCAGACAGGGCGTGCGCTGTCACAGCCGAGATCAGAGAAAGGGCTCTTAAAGAAAATATAGATGTGCTGGCACTGCAGGAGCCATACTGGGTCAAGGGTAAGGTGCCCGGCTTTGGTATGAACGCGAGAGTGATTGTGGGTAGTAAGAATGGTGAGAGAGCATGGGCGGCGGTTGTGGTGCTCGACCCGGGGATCGGGGTTCTCAGGCTCGGCCAGTTGTGCGACAGCCATTGTGTTGTGGTCCAGCTGGTTACCGGGGTGGGATCTCTGTACCTGGTGTCGATGTACTTCCAGCCGTCGAAGGATATTGGAGGATATTTGGAACGATTGAGGATGATTGGAAGAGTGCTGAATGGAAAAAGGGTGATAGTGTGTGCAGATGTGAATGCGAAAAATCCGGCGTGGGGTGGACGAGTGCTGGATAATAGAGGAGAGCGTGTGGAAATGTGCATAAATGAAATAGGCTGGGTGTTACTGAACGATGGTAATTTACCAACGTTTGCGAATGTGAAGGGTAAAAGTTATATTGATGTGAGTATCGCATCAAGGAGTATATGTGACAGGGTGAGTGAGTGGAGAGTCTGTGAAGGATGGACGACCAGTGCACACAGAACGATTGTGATGAAAGTGAGGAAGTATGTATCTGGTGAGAGACTGAGGAGGGAAAGGGTGACCTTTCGCCTCAGAAAGGCTGATTGGGAGAAGTATAGATGTAGTTTGCAAGGAAGAATGGATGAGATAAAAGATAGAAGGGTATCAAGTCGAGCGGATGTGACTAGATACGCAAAGGAAGTCCAGGATTGGATAAGAGGATCTGCAAGGAATGCGATCCCGATGGGTGTAAGGAGAGCGAGAGCAGTGTGCTGGTGGACGAATGAGCTAAATGAGATGAAGTATGAGGTTATGAATGCAAGGAGAATGGTTCAGAGAGCGAGTGGTGCTGAGGAAAAGTTTAGAAGGCTGAATAGTTACAAGGAAGAGAGGCGAAGGTACAAGGCGAGGATACGAGAGCTAAAGAGAGTTAGCTGGAAGGAGTTCGTACAGGAACAAGAGGAGAAGGGTCCTTGGAACCTGGTGTATAAAATGGCAGCCGGAAAAACGAAGCCTCAGCGAGTCATGGATGTGATTGGTGAGAATGAGGGAGTGATAGATTGGAATGAGTCAGCAGTGCGTCTATTAGACGGACTGGTGTTGGATGATAGCGTGGAAGGAGAGGGTGAATGGCATATAAGTGTGAGAAGGGAGAACAAGAGGTACACGCCGGATTTTGGTGAAAGATGGAGAGTGAGTGTTGAGGATGTAAGAGAAGCGGTATGGCAGTGTAAGAATGGGAAAGCCCCAGGATGGGACGGTATAGTGGCAGAAATGTTGAAGGAAGGCTGGGAAAGCTTGAAGGTGATCTTGGAGAGGCTGTACAGTATGTGTGTCAAGTACAGAGTATTCCCAGACAGATGGAAGTGGGGACGGATCTGTGTCCTACTTAAGAGTGAGGAGAAGGACCCGAGTCAGGTCAAAAGTTACAGGCCTATATGCTTACTGCCAGTCCTGGGGAAAGTGTATGAGAGAATACTCGACGGCGTTAGGGACGGCGAGATGTCCCTATTGAAATTCGTACGTTAACCCGATGGGCCCGGCGGGGGGTTTTTGTGATTTTTTATCGCAAGGGGTGCGTTGGCACCGCTCCTGGCGTGCGAAGGAGGCTGGGGCCCAACCTCACATAAGTGAGGGGGGAGACCCCCAGAATCCAAGTGCCTATCTCCACGTCCGTGCCCTAGGGTACACGTGCGGGGTGGACACCGCCATGTCGGATTCCGAATGGTGGTGACTAACGGAGAAGGCTAAGCCTGCTTGGCACCTAGGACAGAGGTGTGAGTGAGGGCATAAATGCTGTGAGTTTGAGATGGATATAAATGAAGGGAGAATGTTGTATGAATGAGAGATGATTGTCAATTTGGTAACAACCTGGCGAGGACAAGGATTAAGTCTGGTAACGGATGGTGTAGACGATGGGCTGGAGCGCTTCTGCAGAGGTGGATCCCTAACCTTCTGGTGGTTGCGTCTTCCCCCGCCTGGCAGGCGCCGTACATGGTGCCCGTGGAGTTGGAAACGCGGGAGGCCTGAAAGAGAAATCGAGTAGGGTCCTGGAACCCCAAACGGGAGTTGAGTATCTTCCTCCCACTGGTGGGTATATGTGGCTTTTGGTGGGGGAACTCACCAGGTGGTAACACTGGGCATGCCCAAAGCCACGAGCCATGTACGGTCGTGGGATGAAACTGAAGTTTCTTTTATAAAATGTCTGACGATGAGTCAAAAAACCAAAGAGTCGAGGAGGAGATTGTTGGAGTAGGCGAAGGTAGCATTACCACGCCAGTGTATGGGAGGACAAAGCGGAGAAGGACGTTGTCCGAAGGTTCTCCAGGCGAAGTACCCGCGAATGAGGCGGACACATGTAGGTCAGTGTACGAGGAAGCGGTCCAGGAGATGAGATCGTACATTGAAAGAAATTTTGCGCCCAGGCATGGACAGTACTTTGAGGCGAGGTTCACCAAGGTGAGAGGTGAAATAGACCGGGTACAGAAAGGTTATAGGAGGCTGGAAAAGGTGGAGAGAAGACTTGAAAAGATGGAGAAAGTTCTGAAGAACTTTGTGGAGATGGACTTCGGGAAGGAGGTGGTGGCGGTGGCCGAGAGAGAGATGAGGGAGGTCGGCCAGAGGATGGTGGAGAAAGTGGCCAGGGAGAGCAGAAGTGCGCTGGACACGATAAGGAAGAGCATCGATGGAGCATTGGAGACCATAACGATGCATGATGCTGAGAGAGGGAAGGAACTGGAGAGGTTCGAGAAGAGGCAAAAAGAAGGAATCTCGAAGGTTGTCAGTGAGGTGAGAAGTGTGTGTGAGAAAGGGAGTGGAAGCGAGTTGACCGAGAAATTCATGAGCGATGTGCGAATGAATTTGAACAGAGTGTATGAGGGCGTTAAAAGTGTTAACGAGGTTGTGTCCCCTCTGGAGAAGAATGTTGTGAGTGGTGTGGCAGAGAAGATAGAGAGGGTGGACGTGGAAAGAGTGAGTGAGCGAGTGGCAAGCGCGGTGGAGAGCGCTGTGAAGAGTGTGAGTGTGAGAGGGACCGAGGAGAAGGAGGAAACCTTGTGGACGAAGGTTATAGGAAGGAAGAGAGGCCCTCGAGTGATAGTTGAATTGCCTAAAGCGAGTGAAAGAAAGGTTGAAAGAGGAGACATAATCAAGAGTCTGGATCCTAAAGGTGGAGACGTGAGAGTGAGGAGTGTCTCTCGGAGAGGAAAGAACTATTTGGTGGAGGTCCATGATCAGACCGATGTGGAGCGGCTGAGAGAGTGTGTGGGCCTGAAAGAGATGGGAGTGAAAGTGGATGGAGAGAGAGGATGGAGAAGCCCAAGAGTGAGGATTTATGATGTAGATAGGGAGATAGGAAAGGAAGACCTCTATGGGTGTGTGAGAAAGAGAAATCCGGAGCTCTTTGGTGGATTGGATGAGGTCACTGCGAAGGAAGGACTAGTTCCGGAATTCGTAGTGAGGAATGGTAGGGATGTAAGTGATCGGGTGGTTCGGGTGAAACCCGAACTATTCAAGCGGATGATGTATATGAGAAGGCTGTATGTGGGTGCGAGAGTGTGCAGAGTAGTGGAGTATCTAGAGGTGAGAAGGTGTGGCAAGTGCCAACAGTATGGACATGGAGCGAGAATGTGTGGAGTGAATCTCGTGTGTGGATGGTGTGGAGAGGAAGGCCACCACGATGTTGGTTGTGAAAGCCGGAAGAGAAACGAAGGGCCCAAGTGTGGCAACTGTAGAAGGCACGGCTTTAAGGAGGTCGGACATTCTGTCAGGTGGAAAGACTGTCCGGTGGCCCAGATGGAGAGGAGACTGCTGGAGCGGTCTACTAAGTATGACTGATATAAGGATAGCGCAGTTAAACGCAGACAGGGCGTGCGCTGTCACAGCCGAGATTAGAGAGAGGGCTCTAAAAGAAAGTATAGATGTGCTGGCACTGCAGGAGCCATACTGGGTCAAAGGTAAGGTGCCCGGCTTTGGTATGAACGCGAGAGTGATTGTGGGTAGTAAGAATGGTGAGAGAGCATGGGCGGCGGTTGTGGTGCTCGACCCGGGGATCGGGGTTCTCAGGCTCGGCCAGTTGTGCGACAGCCATTGTGTTGTGGTCCAGCTGGTTACCGGGGTGGGATCTCTGTACCTGGTGTCGATGTACTTCCAGCCGTCGAAGGAGATTGGAGGATATTTGGAACGACTGAGGATGATTGGAAGAGTGCTGAATGGAAAAAGGGTGATAGTGTGCGCAGATGTGAATGCGAAAAATCCGGCGTGGGGTGGACGAGTGCTGGATAATAGAGGAGAGCGTGTGGAAATGTGTGTTAATGAAATAGGCTGGGTGTTACTGAACGATGGTAATTTACCAACGTTTGCGAATGTAAAAGGCAAAAGTTATATTGATGTGAGTATCGCATCAAGGAGTATATGTGACAGGGTGAGTGAGTGGAGAGTCTGTGAAGGATGGACGACCAGTGCACACAGAACGATTGTGATGAAAGTGAGGAAGTATGTATCTGGTGAGAGATTGAAGAGGGAAAGGGTGACCTTTCGCCTCAGAAAGGCTGATTGGGAGAAGTATAGATGTAGTTTGCAAGGAAGAATGGATGAGATGAAAGATAGAAGAGTATCAAGTCGAGAGGATGTGACTAGATACGCAAAGGAAGTCCAGGATTGGATAATAGGATCTGCAAGGAATGCGATCCCGATGGGTGTAAGGAGAGCGAGAGCAGTGTGCTGGTGGACGAATGAGCTGAACGAGATGAAGTATGAGATTATGAATGCAAGGAGAATGGTTCAGAGAGCGAGTGGTGCTGAGGAAAAGTTTAGAAGGCTGAATAGTTACAAGGAAAAGAGGCGAAGGTACAAGGCGAGGATACGAGAGCTAAAGAGAGTTAGCTGGAAGGAGTTCGTACAGGAACAAGAGGAGAAGGGTCCTTGGAACCTGGTGTATAAAATGGCAGCCGGAAAAACGAAGCCTCAGCGAGTCATGGATGTGATTGGTGAGAATGAGGGAGTGATAGATTGGAATGAGTCAGCAGTGCGTCTATTAGACGGACTGGTGTTGGATGATAGCGTGGAAGGAGAGGGTGAATGGCATATAAGTGTGAGAAGGGAGAACAAGAGGTACACGCCGGATTTTGGTGAAAGATGGAGAGTGAGTGTTGAGGATGTAAGAGAAGCAGTATGGCAGTGTAAGAATGGGAAAGCCCCAGGATGGGACGGTATAGTGGCAGAAATGTTGAAGGAAGGCTGGGATAGCTTGAAGGTGATCTTGGAGAGGCTGTACAGTATGTGCGTCAAGTACAGAGTATTCCCAGATAGATGGAAGTGGGGACGGATCTGTGTCCTACTTAAGAGTGAGGAGAAGGACCCGAGTCAGGTCAAAAGTTACAGGCCTATATGCTTACTGCCAGTCCTGGGGAAAGTGTATGAGAGAATATTGGTAAGAAAGTTAGAATGGTTGTTCACTGGGAGAGTGAGTGAGTGGCAATATGGCTTTATGAAAGGCAGAAGTGCGGAAGATGCAATGTGCGAATTAAGAAGAGTGATTGAAGAGAGTGAAAGAAAGTATGTGATTGGCATATTCCTGGATGTATCTGGAGCGTTTGATAGAGTGTGGTGGCCAAGTGTTCTGAGGTGCATGCGTGAGAACGGAGTGCGAAAGGAAGGATATGAGATAATGAGAGAGTATCTGAGAGGACGGAAGGTTGAAATGAATGTAGGTATGGGAGTAGTGAGAAAGAAAGTGAACATGGGGTGCCCTCAGGGTTCAGTACTGGGGCCACAGATATGGAAGATAGTGTTCGATGAGTGCGTGAGAAGAGTAAATGACAGTGGGAAAAGAATGATAGCTTTTGCGGATGATGGTGTAATTGTGGTATGCGCGGACACCAGAGCAAGCTTGGAAGTGAGTGCAAATGAAGCTATGAGTGTGCTTGGAGTGTGGATGAAAGAGAATAAGATGGTCTTATCAGTGGAGAAGACGGTATGGATGATGCTGAAAGGGAGTCTGAGTGACAGAGGTCGGGTCAGGATCAAGATGGACACAAGAGCGCTGAATAGTGTGAAACGAGTCAGGTACCTGGGTGTGACCTGGGAAGAGGAAATGAGGATCCAGACTCATGTGGAAGGAGTGTGTGAACGAGCTGTGAGAATGTTTAATGGTGTGCTCGGAATGTATGGAAGAGCGAACGGAGTTAGCTTGAGAGAGCGGTTTGTGGACCTCCTTTACAGTGGGCTGTTCCTGGCGATTGTTACTTATGCGGCCGGTGCCTGGGGAGATAAGCTCACAGGCTGGACAAGGAGAAGGCTGAGGAGTAACCAGAGGAAGGTACTGTTGAGAATAACAAGAGCTTACAGGACGATCTCACAGGATGCCTTGGAAGTGTTGACGGGTGTGTGGTCCTTGGATCTAGAGCTGGAGAGGAGATGGGCAGCATACAGGCTGAGGAGCCAGGGCAGTGTACTGTGGAGGAGGACGGAAATCGAGGGTGTAAGGAGAAGAGCGAGACTGAGGCAGATATGCTTGGATGAATGGCAAACAAGATGGAGTGACTCGGACAAGGGCAGATAGACGTATGAATGGATACCGAGTGTGAAAGACAGAATGCAAATGAAGTGGATGATACTGAATAGGTGTGTAGTACAAGTGTTGAGTGAGCATGGATGCTTTAAGGAGAAATTGAAAAAGTTCAATTTAGTGGATGAGGAAATGTGTGACTGTGGTATGAATGTACCAGAGGGGGTACAGCATGTCGTATTTGAGTGCATGAAATACGAGCAGGAGAGAGTGAGATTGAAAGAGCAAATTGAGAGTGTGGGTGAGCAAATGGATAAGAGAGGATGCTTGAGTGAAAGAGGATACTTGTATTTCAGTGAGTATGCGAAGTGCGTTGTGATGCGTTGGGAAGAGAGTGAAAGAAGGAAGCGAATGGGAGTATAAATGTTATAGAGGAGAGAAGGTGCCAAGCAGGCAATATACGGGAACGTATCCCGCCCTCCTTCCTTGGAGTACATAAGCCCAAGTGTACTTTCAAGGTGGTAGGGGAAGCGTAGGGGACTTGAGTCCCCGGGCCAGTGACCATTCTAGGCCTCTGGGGCTAAGCCCAAAAATGGTACTACGGGTGGGTGGTGGCCGGTTTAGCCGGTCGCAGACGTAGTGGCGTGGTTAGAAGGTCGGAAGGGTAGTAACCCAGGAAACTGGTAACGGCCCGACCGGCTGGAAGCTGGATGGTGGGTATTCCCAACCTCCGTGGTGCTGCGTCCGCATGTTGGTGAGATGTGTATGAGAGGGCAGCCCTTTAGAGGGTGGTGAACTCTCATAGCCAATAGAACGAAATGCGAAACCGCCTAGGGCCAACGGGAAAGACCCGAAGCCCGAACTAGGCTCGCGTCTACCGCGGATATGGCGAGACGCATCTTGGCTGACATGCGGCCGCAATACCAAAGCATAGTATGAGGAGTTGGTTGCTTGGTGCGGGGAGGTAAGGCCGAGAGGCTATGTATCCCTTGCATCAATAGCTGCCAACTCGGTATCTCATATATACAATGTCCCTATTGAAATTCGTACGTTAACCCGATGGGCCCGGCGGGCCAGCTGAGGCTCTGCCCTTGCCTAGGGGAAATCGCCTCGGGTTAAACGGGAGGCGTAGACCCCATATTCAATTGTATATATGTATATGTATTTATATATATAATATATAACCGGTAGGCGTAGACCCCATATTAAATTGTATCGCTTTGTACGGGGGGAAGGTAAGGCCGAAAGGCTGTGTCTCCCAAGCATCCATAGTTCCCAGATGCAATCTATACGTAGAGAGCCGTATATACAATGTACATATAGAAATCCGTACGGTTCTCTGACCGGGCCCACTGCGGATGTGTGAAGTTATAAATTGATATTATAAGTGAATTTGATGAATGAATTGATATTACTTATGACCCCGACAGTAAGTTATATTACTAGTAGAAAAAAAAAAAAATTTATAATAAAATATTATATATTTCAACTAAAGATGTTTAAAGTATTGTACAATTTTATAATAAACGTAATAAAACATTATATGAGAGATGTGAAGTATAAATACATATAAGACATATATTTCAACAAGTCCCGATAGGGGGTTCGCATGCACCGATGAGCCTAGAGAGGGCGGGTAGCATTGCAAGGTGTTCAGCCGGGAGATCGGCTACCAACGCCGGCCAACCGTGAACCCCTAGGGTCGGGGGGGAGGGGGGGGGGGGGGGGGGGGGGTTCGCTGGCACCGATCGGCTAGCCCTCCAGCGGCAGAGTCCCGATTGGGGGGTCGCTGGCACCGTTACGCCCTAGTGCAGGCCAAAAGCTTAGCCGGGAGTTGAGGCACCAACTCCGGACGACCGTGAACCCCTAGGGTCGGGGGGGGGGGGGTTCGCTGGCACCGATCGGCTAGCCCTCCAGCGGCAGAGTCCCGATTGGGGGGTCGCTGGCACCGTTACGCCCTAGTGCAGGCCAAAAGCTTAGCCGGGAGTTGAGGCACCAACTCCGGACGACCGTGAACCCCTAGGGTCGGGGGGGTTCGCTAGCACCGATCGCCTAGCCCTCCAGACGCAGAGTCCCGATCGGGGGTTCGCTGGCACCGTTACGCCCTAGTGCTGGCCAAACCCTTAGCCGGGATTTGAGGCACCACCTCCGGCCGACCCTGACCCTATCCGCCAGGGTTGGGCCTGGGGAAGGCGGGGGGGGTTCGCTGGCACCGATCGCCTAGCCCTCTAGCGGCAGAGTCCCGATTGGGGGGTCGCAGGCACCGTTACACCCTAGTGCTTGCCGAAGGCTTAGCCGGGAGTTGAGGCACCAACGCCGGCCAACCGTGAACCCCTAGGGTCGGGGGGGTTCGCTGGCACCGATCGCCTAGCCCTCCAGACGCAGAGTCCCGATCGGGGGTTCGCTGGCACCGTTACACCCTAGTGCTGGCCAAACGCTTAGCCGGGAGTTGAGGCACCAACGCCGGCCAACCGTTAACCCCTAGGGTCGGGGGGGTTCGCTGGCACCGATCGCCTAGCCCTCCAGACGCAGAGTCCCGATCGGGGGTTCGCTGGCACCGTTACGGCCTAGTGCTGGCCAAACGCTTAGCCGGGAGTTGAGGCACCAACTCCGGACGACCCTGGCCCTATCCGCCAGGGGTTGGCCTGGGTGGTGGGGGGGGGGGGGTTCGCTGGCACCGATCGCCTAGCCCTCTAGCGGTAGTCCCGATTGGGGGGTCGCTGGCACCGTTACACCCTAGTGCTTGCCGAACGCTTAGCCGGGAGTTGAGGCACCAACGCCGGCCAACCGTGAACCCCTAGGGTCGGGGGGGTTCGCTGGCACCGATCGCTTAGCCCTCCAGACGCAGAGTCCCGATCGGGGGTTCGCTGGCACCGTTACACCCTAGTGCTGGCCAAACGCTTAGCCGGGAGTTGAGGCACCAACGCCGGCCAACCGTTAACCCCTAGGGTCGGGGGGGTTCGCTGGCACCGATCGCCTAGCCCTCCAGACGCAGAGTCCCGATCGGGGGTTCGCTGGCACCGTTACGCCCTAGTGCTGGCCAAACGCTTAGCCGGGAGTTGAGGCACCAACTCCGGACGATCCTGGCCCTATCCGTCAGGGGTTGGCCAGGGGGGGTTCGCACGCACCGTTGCTATGACTGTCATCGGATGATTTGGGAAGATTGTATTATAGGGGACCACATGCACCGATACCCCGGTCTGACGGAAATGAGTGGTGGGTGCCTAGGGCTTTTCTTAGACGCCCCCAGGACCAACCCAGGCCCCGGTTCCAACCATTTATTCTCAGGGGTCCGCTCGCACCGATGGCCAACCAGCCTACCATACCGAGTGCCGAGAAGGGGGCCGAAGGCACAGATGTGCCTAGTATGGGCTGTGTGCTCTCTGCCGGGATCCTAGACACCAACTCCGGCCAACCCGGACTTCCCGGCGAAGGGTAAGTAGTTCGGGGGTCCGGACGCACCGCTTTTATGACTGTCATTGGATGACCGGTGAAGATTCTACTATAGGAGTAACCCCAAACACAGCATAGCTGCGGGGCCTCAAACGGGCCCCTATGCAGCACTCAGTAGCTCGGCCTAGTGGTTCGCTGGGAAGGCCCAGGACCCTATTCAAAGGACTCTTTATAGTAAATCGAGTGTGTCGGAAGTTCGCGACTCCCTCACCTTGAGAAAAGCTATATAGAGCTTCTTAAATATGAATAGAGGCATCCTATCGGCGACTTCCTGCGCGGCCGCTGCCGACGCCACGTTATGAGTTACCCGAAGCATACATTGTTTCGCCACCGCACTATTAGTTAGCGGCGAGGATAAATAACCTCGGGCGGTCGTAACGCGTTGAGGCCCACGGCCAATCGCGCTGCGCCGCCCGATATACAAATCGCGGGCCTGCTTCAAACTATGTGGGGCTACTCCCGAGCCGACGGCCGGGCAGCAGTCCCCGAGGCAGAGCCCTCAGCCGCCCCTGACCAGGGTGAAGATGGCTGTAAAGTCCAGACGCTTCACGGCGCGCCTCGGCCACCCCGGCCAACCGTCGAGTGGCGGGTGTCCCACCCCGGGTATAACCCGGTGGTCGGCCCCTCCAGCTCTTATGGCGGATATTAGGCCGGGAACCGGAGGGACAGCGCCGTGGGCGGACTCGGACCTTATATCACATCATATGTACAACATATGATAAATTTGTAACGGAGGGGCCTTATGGCGAAGCGGGGTCGCAGTAACCCATCTTCCCGGCTCCTCCCTGGTTGATCCTGCCAGTAGTTATATGCTTGTCTCAAAGCTTAAGCCATGCAAGTCTCAGTACGAGCTGACTTAAAGTGAAACCGCAAAAGGCTCAGTAAACCGGTCATAGTTTACCGGATATATGCCACTCACGTGGATAACTGTGGTAATTCTAGAGCTAATACATGCAACCAAGTCCCGACCAGCGATGGAAAGGACGCTTTTATTGGATCAAAACCATTCGCCCGGTTCGCCCGGGCGTCTGCTTGATGACTCTAGATAACACCACAGATCGCACGGTCACAGTACCGGCGACGTATCCGTCAAATGTCTGACTTATCAGCTGTCGATGGTAGACTCTGTGTCTACCATGGCGCTCACGGGTAACGGGGAATCAGGGTTCGATTCCGGAGAGGGAGCCTGAGAAACGGCTACCACATCCAAGGAAGGCAGCAGGCACGCAAATAACCAACTCCCGGCACGGGGAGGTAGTGACAATAAATAACGATACGGGACTCATCCGAGGCCCCGTAATCGGAATGAGAACACCCTAAATCCTTTAACGAGGATCTATTGGAGGGCAAGTCTGGTGCCAGCAGCCGCGGTAATTCCAGCTCCAATAGCGTATATTAAAGTTGTTGCGGTTAAAAAGCTCGTAGTTGGTTCTGCGTGCCACGCTGTCGGTTCACCGCCTGTCGGTGCAACTGGCATGCCGTGGCATGTCCTGTCGGTGGCTGACGGGCTTCGCGGCGCGCCCCACTCGCTCACGCGTGTTGGTCGACGCGCCGTGTTGTCCTCGTTGGCCGGCTCAATCCTACCGCGGTGCTCTTAAACGAGTGTCGAGGTAGGCCGACACTGTTTACTTTGAACAAATTAGAGTGCTTCAAGCAGGCTCTGAAAGCAGCCTGAATAGTGGTGCATGGAATAATGGAACAGGACCTTGGTTCTATTTTGTTGGTTTTCGGAATCCAAGGTAATGATCAATAAGGACAGGCGGGGGCATTCGTATTGCGACGTTAGAGGTGAAATTCTTGGATCGTCGCAAGACGCACTAGAGCGAAAGCATTTGCCAAGTATGTCTTAATTGATCAAGAACGAAAGTTAGAGGTTCGAAGGCGATCAGATACCGCCCTAGTTCTAACCATAAACGATGCCAGCCAGCGATCCGCCGATGTTCCTCCGATGACTCGGCGGGGAGCTTTCCCCGGGAAACCAAAGCTTTTGGGTTCCGGGGGAAGTATGGTTGCAAAGCTGAAACTTAAAGGAATTGACGGAAGGGCACCACCAGGAGTGGAGCCTGCGGCTTAATTTGACTCAACACGGGAAACCTCACCAGGCCCGGACATTGGAAGGATTGACAGATCGATAGCTCTTTCTCGATTCAGTGGGTAGTGGTGCATGGCCGTTCTTAGTTGGTGGACTGATTTGTCTGGTTAATTCCGATAACGAACGAGACTCTGACCTATTAACTAGGCGCTCCCGGTATAAATACCTACCGGCGACAATTATTCTTCTTAAGGGGACAGGCGGCTCTCAGCCGCACGAGATTGAGCAATAACAGGTCTGTGATGCCCTTAGATGTTCTGGGCCGCACGCGCGCTACACTGAAGGAATCAGCGTGTTCTCCCCTGTCCGAAAGGTCCGGGCAACCCGCTGAACCTCCTTCGTGCTAGGAATTGGGGCTTGCAATTGTTCCCCATGAACGAGGAATTCCCAGTAAGCGCGAGTCATAAGCTCGCGTTGATTACGTCCCTGCCCTTTGTACACACCGCCCGTCGCTACTACCGATTGAATGATTTAGTGAGGTCTTCGGACCGGCGGTAACCGGCACCGGCTCGCTCGGTATCGGTTTCGCTGGAAAGATGACCGAACTTGATCATTTAGAGGAAGTAAAAGTCGTAACAAGGTTTCCGTAGGTGAACCTGTGGAAGGATCATTAAAGATTTGCATGCGTGTGTCTCTTGCCTCACGGCTCGATGGCATAGCGTGTGTCAAAACTTGAAGCCTCTAGTGCTTCCATTTTAATAGCCGCCGGTCGGGCCTCGGCCCTCCGGCGGTTTTAGGGGCGGCGGCGCACGTTCTCCTCCCTTGGAGGGCTAGTGTGTCTGCCGGGCTCCCGGCTCGAAACGCCGACAGCTATCTAGCGAGACGCTTACCGACGGACCCTTTGGCTTCCGATCGGGCCTTTCGCCGAGCAACGCTCACCTGTAGGGTGGTGCTCGGCGCCCTCTATTGGGGGTCCAAGGTCGTCTCTCGCTTCTGGCCTTTCTTTGGTGTAGTAGAGCGCGGAGGAGACCGGATCACACTCTCGGGAGGCGCGGCGCTGCCGGCTCCGGCCTAGCAAGCCGGAGACCCCGAAAACATATTTAACCATCTCCTCCATCTCCGTCCCCGAGGTGTCTCGGTCGGGCGCGAGGATGTTGCGAGATTCGGCGGCTTGGCATCACGCCCTGCCCCGGCCGCCGATATTAACTGACAATGACGCACAGGCTGTATGTCGGAAATGGCCGGAAACGAGCCTATTTCCACATACATTTATGAGTATTTATAATATACTACCCTGAGCGGTGGATCACTCGGCTCGTGGGTCGATGAAAGACGCAGCAAACTGCGCGTCGTCGTGTGAACTGCAGGACACATGAGCATCGACATTTCGAACGCACATTGCGGCCCTGGGCTAGAACCAAGGGCCACCCCTGTCTGAGGGTCGTCTTTAAAAGAGGCATGAGCACTTGTCTTGACCACAGTTGACCCGACATGGCGTCCGACCTCCTTTGGGAAGTCGGCCCGGGGTCGGAATGGGGGCTCCCGTCTAGGGGGGAAGGCTTCGTGCCTCTCCTCCCCTACGACGGGTCCCCTTAAATAATCCGCCGGCAAAAGCCAGGCCGGACAGGTCGTGCTCACTCTCTCACGAGGCTCACAGCCCGCTCCCCTCCGCGCGCCACTCCCGTCCCCGACATACTACTGTGGGGGGATGGCGCGGCGGCGGTCGGATGAGCGAGCTGACGCCCGCAACGGCGATAGGGCCCTCTCCCTCCGGGGAGTCGGACCCAGCCCGCACCCTTGTGGCCTCCAGTTTGTAGTACGCATGTAGCTCGTGAAAGAGACGGACAACCGATCCGGTGTCCCGGTCGCACGTAGCCCGCCTTTGCGCTAACCCGTGAAGTGTGGACTCTTGGCGGCCGCGTGGCAAATTCCGGATCGGCCCCACTACACTGCGTCGGAGGAACCGCTCTACATGAGGTGCGGGTTTGAAGTCGCCATGGGGTGCGTCCGCCGCCTCTCTCTCGTCTGGGGGCTGGTAGCGGCAGAGCTTTCTCGCTTGTGGAGGCTGAATATACGCCTGTCCTGGCCGAGTCGGTCTTTTCCTCATTACCCCCTTTAAGGAGGGGCGTAATTGAGGAAAACATTATATATCTCGACCTCAGATCAGGTGGGACTCCCCGCCGAATTTAAGCATATTAGTAAGCGGAGGAAAAGAAACTAACAAGGATTCCCCTAGTAGCTGCGAGCGAACAGGGATTAGCCCAGCACTGAATCCCAAAGGCCTCGCCTTTAGGGAAATGTAGTGTTTAGGAGTGCCCGTTTAACCCGGGGTCCGTGCACCGCGTTCAAGTCCATCTTGAACGGGGCCACGGTCCGAAGAGGGTGCCAGGCCCGTAGATGACCGGTGCCGGCCCCGGGTGGGTCCCTCCTTAGAGTCGGGCTGCTTGAGAGTGCAGCCCTAAGCGGGTGGTAAACTCCATCTAAGGCTAAATACAACCACGAGACCGATAGAGAACAAGTACCGTGAGGGAAAGTTGAAAAGAACTTTGAAGAGAGAGTTCAAGAGTACGTGAAACCGCTCAGGGGTAAACGGAAAAGACCCGAAGCCCCGAAACGGGAGATTCACGTCTTCTCGCCGGGTCCGCACCCCGACAGGGGGGATGGCCTTTCGCCCCGTCCGGCTTGTCCGTGGCGGTGGGTGGGCCGCCCTCCACGGGGTCGTGTACCCGCGGGGGACCGCACTTCTCCCTCAGTAGGACGTCGCGACCCGCTCTGCGGCGGTCTAAGGTCTGGAAGATTGTCTGGCTCGGGGCCTCCACTTTTGTGGCGGTCAAGTAACAGCTCTCCGGCACCGTGGCCGTCGTTCCGGGCGGTATCGAAAGACTACGGCGCTGGGCCGCTCCACTAGCGAGCGCCGCCGTCTCCCCGCAAGACCGGGCGTTTACCAGGGGGTGCCTTAACGGACACGCCCGGCTAGGCGCTCGGGCCCCTGGCGGGTGAGCACTCCGGCATGGCCCAGTCCGCCAGTCGGCGGCGCTTCAGATTCGGGAACTTATCCGACCCGTCTTGAAACACGGACCAAGGAGTCTAGCGTGTGCGCGAGTCATTGGGTGTAAAACCTAAAGGCGCAATGAAAGTGTCAGGGGTGTCTCCTTTAGGAGCGCATCCCGTTGGGAGGATGGGCCGCCGTACGATCACTCGTCGGAGCCCCGCACTCCCGGGGCGTCTCGTTCTCATCACGAGTGGAGACGCACCAGGAGCGCACACGCTGGTACCCGAAAGATGGTGAACTATGCCTGGCCAGGACGAAGCCAGGGGAAACCCTGGTGGAGGTCCGAAGCGATTCTGACGTGCAAATCGATCGTCTGAGCTGGGTATAGGGACGAAAGACCAATCGAACCATCTAGTAGCTGGTTCCCTCTGAAGTTTCCCTCAGGATAGCTGGCTCTCGGGAAGAGACGAGTCTCATCCGGTAGAGCGAATGATTAGAGG
This sequence comes from Troilus luridus, assembly GCA_964056705.1. Lineage (NCBI taxonomy): Eukaryota > Metazoa > Arthropoda > Insecta > Hemiptera > Pentatomidae > Troilus > Troilus luridus. The sequence goes on from CAXKTH010000143.1 coordinate 339,194, forward strand.
TGATGGGGTCGAAACGACTTCAACCTATTCTCAAACTCCCAATAGATGAGAGCCCCGGCTTGCTTAAAAGTGAAGCCGCGGGACTCGGATCAGAGATGCCAAGTGGGCCAATTTTGGTAAGCAGAACTGGCGCTGTGGGATGAACCAAACGCAGAGTTAAGGCGCCTGATTCGACGCTCACGTGAAACCATGAAAGGCCAGGAATAATTTCGTATTTTCCGGACTTAGAATAATTTCTGGTTCGGACTTAGAATAGTTTTAACGGTTCTGGACTTACAATAGTTTGCTGGGTTCCAGACTTACAATAGTTTGCTGGGTTCCAGACTTAGAATAGTTTCTATTTTCTGGACTTAGACTAGTTTCGAAAAGAAAAAAAAAAAAAATTTTTTTTTTTTTTTTCTCTTTCTCTCTTTTGTTATCAATGGATGCGAAGAGCGGTAGGCCCAAGCCCTCTGGGTCCAGGGCGGCCCCGGGTTCCGGTTCTGAGCCTGAGCGGGAGGTGGTGAAGGGTCCCGTGGAGGAGCTCCTCAGGAGATTCTCGGGGAGCCAGGGCGGTCTTGATTGCCCTGACTCTATTTTCGAGCTCCTGGAGGATTGCTCGAGTATCAGGAGGCAGGTTGTGGACCACTTGTCGACCCACAACCGTCTGTCTAAGTTTGATATGGGGGGTATAATGGCTTTAATGGATAAGTTTCCGAGCCTCTGCCTTACAATGATGGCATCGATCGTCAAGCTCCATAAGAAGAACGCTGAGCTGGAGACTGCTCTTATGAGCGTCAGCGTTGTGACTTCAATGGAGGAGATTGCCAAGGAGGTCAAGGAGGTGAGGGCCATGTTGGTGGAGAGACCTCAGGTCTCGGCACCTGCCCCTTCGGCGCCGCCCGTCCCAAGGCCTCCATCTAAGTCCTTTAAGGATGTTCTGGTTGGGCCCCCTTCTCCGGCTGCGGATATAAGGGTGGTGGAGGTCGAGCCGGCGTCCGGTACCTCCGGGATGGAGTCGGCCGACCTCATCAAGGCTGCCCTTATGAAGGTGGTCAGCCCTGCTGAGCAGGGTTGGCAGGTTGTTGGGGTAAAGGCCCGGGGCAAGGCTGTGAGGTTGAGCCTCGGGTCTGGGGAAGCGGCCAATAGAGTGCTCAAATCGAGCACCCTCTCCGCTGCTGGGTTGGTGGCAAGCACCGTCGGGAAGCGCAAGCCGAGGGTCTGCATTTACGACGTGCCGAGGTCCGTGCCGTCGTCGCAGATCCTCACGAATGTTAAGTCCCAAAATTTCCCGGCGGTGTCAGCGTTTGGCGGTTCATCATGGGGTTCCATTTCCCATGAGTTTGGAAAGAAGGACGCACCTAGAAGGCACGTCGTTCTCCAGGTGGATCCCGCTGTGAGGGAGTTGTTGCTACAGAAGGGCAAGGTCTTCGTCGACTGGAGTTACTGCCGGGTAAGGGACTTTGTGGGGGTGACCAAGTGCTGGCGTTGTCAGGACTATGGTCATGTCCAGAAGAACTGCCGGCGTCAGGAGGTATGCCTGCACTGCTCAGGTGAGGGCCATAAGAAGGCTGCCTGCCCGAATCTGGGTAGCTCGCCTAAGTGCCCTCCCTGCCGCTTTGCCGGACGTCCTCACAACCACTCCATCGATGCCCTGGCAGACTGTCCCTCTTACCAGAGGATGTTTAGGTTGACCGTGGACAGGACCGACTACCATGGCTGAGACTCTCGGCTCTGTGTGTCGGTTCTGTGGACGGTCGTTCACGACGGCTGGTGGGCTGGGTCTGCATCTCAAGCGGGCTCATCCTGTTGAGCGAAACGACCTAATTGGGGTTCCTTGTGTCAAACGTAGGTGGAATGACGAGGAGATTGCTCTACTGGCTGCTGAAGAGCTCAAGTTGCGGGCAGCCGGGATTTCTGAGCAACTCAACCTTCGCCTTTCCCGAGCTTTTCCTGGTAGGTCTTACGACGCTATCAAGGGTGCTCGGGCGGGTGATAGGTACCGTCAGATCCTGCGGGACCTTTCCGACTCACATATGGAGGTTTCTCCCCCTGGTGTTCCTCCCGTCCCGTCTGGTGTGGGTAGTCCTTCTCCTGTGCGGGATGGTATACTCGGCGCACTCCGAGCGCTGTATGATGAGATAACCACGGGTCCAACCACGCTGTGCACTGACAGGCTCCTGGCGATCCTGGATCGGGCGATGGCCGGCCGATCGGTTGGTAGTTCCCTCAGCGAGTGGATTTCTATCCATCTCGCCTCGGGTGCTCCATCCGCTCCGTCTGACCAAGTTTCGTCTGCTCCGTCTGTTTGCCCGGGGGTAAGAAGGCAGCGTGGCGATGGTTCCCGACGTCGATCATACGGCGAGTTACAGAGATTGTGGGCCCGAGACCGGCCCAGAGCTGCGAGGCGTGTCCTCGACCGTGAGGCTGACCCAGGTCGATTCTCGGTCGAGGAGCTGTACTCTTACTGGGCTCCGGTTCTCGAAGCACGCTCTGTGGAGTGGAATGCAGAGAGGGTTTATGGACCTCGAGTTGGAGATTGCTCGGGTATATGGTCGCCTGTTTCCAAGTCGGAGTCTGTGTCGCTCTGTCCATCTGGACGTTCGGCCGCTGGACTCGACAGGGTTGCTCCATCTCTTTGGAGGGGACTTCCCTGGAGGGTCCGAGCTATCATCCTGGACCTCTTGCTCCTCGAGGGACGTGTTCCCAAAGATCTGCTGAGGGCCAGGGTGACCTTGATTCCGAAGGCTGCCGACGTTCGTGGGCCTGGCGATCTCAGACCCATCTCCGTATCATCGGTGATAGTGCGGCATCTTCACCGTATTCTCGCGGCCAGGTTGGAGGGTAGGATTCCGCATGTTCCCGAGCAGAACGGATTCAGGAGGGGGTTCGACGGTGTGGCTGCCGGTGTCTTTACGCTGGACTCCGTCTTGCGCTGCGCATGGAAGAAGAGGAGGAGTCTATGCGCGGCGGTACTGGACGTGAGGAAGGCTTTCGATAGTGTCAGCCATGCTGCCGTTCACCGGATCCTCCGGGAGCGCGGGTTTCCTGCGGAATTCTGCGAGTATGTTCGCGCCATATATGAGGACAGTGTGTCCCATATATGCCTCAATGGTGTAATATCTAATGAAATGAAGCCTGGTCGTGGGGTTCGGCAGGGTGACCCTCTGTCGTCGATGTTGTTTAACCTTGTGATGGACCATGTTATTGGGGGTCTGCCAACGGTCATTGGTTTCCCACTTTCGAGCAGTCGCCCCAGGATTAGAGCCTTGGCATATGCGGACGACCTGGTCCTCTTTGCCTCTGAGGGACTTCAGGTCCTTATCGATTCGGCGGTCAGGGGATTGGGCGAGTGTGGCTTGTCTGTTAACCCAGAGAAGTCCCTTTCCCTCTCACTTGCCGCCGTCGGAAAGAGGAAACTGGTGAAGATGGAGTCTGAGCGCTCGTATAATGTCGGCGATGACAAGATTGGGGTCCTGTCTGTTGAGGGGACCTTTGACTATTTGGGGGTGGCCTTTTGTCCACCACGCTCCTGTCAGGATGGATGGGTTGGGTGTCCCGAGGCTGGCAGAGCTGGTTCCTTACATGAGGGAAAGCCGGTTCCTGTCAGTCGATGACGACCTTGAGGACTTGGGCCTCGACGATTCCCTTCGTGATGACCTTTTTGATTTCCCTACCGGTGTTCCGCCTCCTCATCCTTCCTTCCGTGACTCCTCCAGTCTCCACGCGCACTTTGAGGGTAAGGATCTGGCCCCGGCGATAGACGTCTCGGCGTCTACGTCGTGGGTCTCCAGGGCTTCCCCTTCCCTCTCTGGACGAGACTGGACACAGTTTGTGCGACTCCGGGCCGGTGCGCTCCCTACCGCCGTGAGGCTGTCCAGGGGGAGAAGGAGTGGTGGCATGCCGTCCTGTCGAGCGGGTTGCGACGCTCCAGAGACCGCTGCCCACGTCGTCAATCACTGTCCCCTGTTGAAGAGAGTGGCCATCCTCAGACACCATGCCATTGTCAACATCCTCGTGGCATCCATGAAGAGTTCTGGAATGAAGTGCCTTCGAGAGCCGACGCTGACAACGCCCACTGGACGATTTCGGCCGGATGCGATTGCGGCCTCGAAGGACGAAGTCTACATTTTGGATGTCACGGTTGTTTCTGGGGATGGTGCTCTGCAAGGAGCAGCTGTTGCGAAGAAGAGGCGGTATGGGAGAGCGGAAGTGTTCGCTGCTGCGGCCTCTGTCCTTGGGGTGCGGCCGGTGCAGTGCAGCGTTGTTCCTGTTGTGGTGAGCTACAAGGGCATCTGGCACAAGAAGTCTTCAGAGGACCTGAAGAGGATAGGAGTCAAGTCCAGAGCCCTAAGCTGGATGGCCATCAGGGCGCTGCGCGGAAGCGTCGCCAATTTCACGACCTGGCAGAGGACCGTCCGCATCGGTTAGGAGTCCGGTCCGGTGGCTTGGAGGTGCGGCCCGGTGTGGGAGTCGATCACGGAGTGCTTACAAACAGAAGGTTCTAATTGGTTTTTTTTTGTTGTTTTTTTTTTTTTTTAGTTACGACTGAGAGAGGACTCGTTCTTTTTAGTTAACCCACTAGGGTTAACAAACCTTTTCTTTTTTTTTTTATTATTATTTTTCATTATGTATGGGGTGTAATGAGCCCCGAAAAATTATTGTATCCATATACATGTCTTTAGTTTCAGGGCAAGTAAAAAAAAAAATTATTGTAAATATTTTAATAGCTGGATGTAAATTATCATTAAATAAACACTTATTAGCCAAATGCCTCGTCATCTAATTAGTGACGCGCATGAATGGATTAACGAGATTCCCTCTGTCCCTACCTACTGCCCCGCAAAGGAGGCTGGGGCCCAACCTCAAGATTGAGGGGGGAGACCCCCAGAATCCAAATGGCCTATCTTCACGTCCGTGCCTTTTGGTACACGTGCGGGGTGGACATCGTCGCGGAGGCTAAGCTGAAGCGACGATGGCTAACGAGGAAGGCATAAATCCGGACGTTCATTTGGCATAACCTGGCGAGTCAAGGACAGTACAAACTTAAAATGAAAATTATGGATAGTTCAGATAAGAAGAAGGATGATTCGGCTTTCGGAACCGAAGAACCCCGGACGGAACCCTTGCAGGGGGGTGCGTCGGGCGAAGCTACCTGCTCCTCTCGCGTGGATAACCAGGCGCGGCAGGAAATAAGTATTACTGGTGAGATGGAAGTTAGGGATGAAAGCCCTAAAAGTCAGAGAGCTAAACGAGGGAGAATGGCAGAAGAAGAGGCCACAACACCATTGGGCGTTGAAGAGGTGTTTGAGTGGACCGGTAGCCATAGTGAAAGTGCAGGAGGAGGATGGGGAGTGGAAAGGAAGACTAGGACCAAAAAGCCGAGAAGGCACTCTTTTGTGTCATCTCCAGAAGAGTTAAGAGGATTGACTTCAGAGTCATATGTAGTTAAGGAGTATTGTCAGGAGATTGATCAGATGATCACAGATCTCAAGGGATACACTGACAGAACCCTCTTTACTAAGGATAAGAGGCATTTGAGTTATATATTGCCTAGATTGGAAAAGATCACGGATGTGAGAAATAAATGGCAGGAGGAGTCAAAGAGGTTGAGGAGATGTGAATGGATAGAAGGAAAGATAGTTAGTATTGAACAAGGATTAAAAAGTATGAATCCGACAGAGTGGAGACAGGAAATGAGAGAGGTGATAAATGAAATTGTTGAGGATAGAGTAAAAGAGGTGGTTAAAGAAGTTAAGAAAGAGATGCAGGAGTTGGTGAAGAAAGTAGGACAGGAACAAGAAGTTATTATGAGGAGTTTGGAGGAGACGGATCAAAATAGAAAAGAAGATGAGGAAAAACTGAGGAACTCTGTAAGAACGGAGATAAGGAAAAATAAGGAGGAGATGGTGAACAAGTTCAATGAGGTTGGACATATGTTCACGGATGTAAAAGGGGCCATGGATGCTCTAAATGGAAATATGGGAGTTCTTAAAGAAAGGGTAAAAGAGATGCCCTGGAGTAAAATAGACCTAGTGATGGAAGGTATAGGCAAACTTGGAAAAGTGGACATTACTGGAGATATAAAGAAAATTGGAGAGGAGATCCAAGTTATGAGGGTTAAAACGGAAGAGGCAGCAAAGGTGCTGGAAAGTCAGAAACCTATCAGAGATAGGAGTGTGGAGTCCCTCAAGAGTGAGCGAACCGCAGATTGGGTGGCGGTGGTCAAAAGGAAAAAGCGTGGACCCCAAGTGGTGGTTGAATTTCCTAAAGGAGGAGAAAAAAAGAGAAAGGACGATTTAGTAGAATGCCTGGACAAAAGGAGTGGAAGAGTAAGAGTACTGAATATGAGGAGACAGGGCAGAAATATGGTCATAGAGGTTCACGATACAAGTGATGTCGAGGAACTGAGGAAAAATGAGAAATTGAGAGAAGCTGGTTTCATCGTAGACGGTGAACCAAAGCTAAGGAAACCAAGAGTGATAATAAGAGGAGTGGACAAGGACATACAGAAGAATGAACTGATTAACGCTGTGGAAAATAGAAATCCGGAGATCTTTGAAGGGGTGCCAAAAGAAAAGTGGAACGAGGTATACGTTGCAGAAGTCGAATTTGGAATGAATAACAGGACGGTTAGATCCTGGGTTGTGAAAGTGGATGAAACCATTTTTGGAAGATTAATGAGAAAGAGGAGAATTTACATGGGAGTATGGGCTTGTAGAGTGGAGGAGTTTTTAACACCGATTAGGTGTTATAAATGCCAAGACCTAGGACATCACCAAAGAATGTGTGGTCGAGCAGTGACCTGTCTAAAATGTGGTGAAGAGGGCCATAGAGGTGCAAATTGTCAGAAGGAAACGGCATGTGCCAACTGTAAAAGATACAATATAAAGGATACAGGACATTCCACATTGTGGGAAGGTTGTCCGGTGATGGTAAGGGAAAAGAGCATGATGAGGAAAATAACTTCCTATGAAATACGGAGTGATAAAGAGAAAATAGGAGAACCTATGGAAGTAGCAGAGGAAGTGAGAGAGAGGAGCTTAGGTGAAGAGATTAAAATAGCTCAAATATGACGAGGGAGAAAATGAGGAGGAAAAAGGGAAAAGAAACGATGGTGAGGATAATTTAGAATAATGCTGATAGATCAAAGAATGTATCAGTAGAATTAAGAACAAAGGCGGTGATGGAGAACATTGATATTATAGCAATGCAGGAGCCATACATATCAAGATATAATAAAGAGATAGTAGGGTTTGGTGTTGGAAGTAGAGTTATATCTGGAGGAAAGAAGGAGGAGAGAGTATGGGCAGGAGTGGTGGTCATAAATCCAAATATAAGTGCAATGTACTTTGAAGAATTATCAAATAGTCACTGTACAGTAATAGAAGTATTAGTGAGGAATTGTGAAAGCTTTTATCTGGTCAATATCTATTGTCAATATAAGGATGAGATAGATGGATATTTAAATATGCTAGACAAGGCGTTAACGAGACTGAAAGGCAAGCCAGTAATGGTTACTATGGACGCAAATGCGAAGAACCCCAGTTGGGGTGGGCAAATTTGTGATGAAAGAGGAAGGAAGTTAGAAGAGTTGATAGCAATGTGGGAGTTGGTGATATTAAATGAGGAGGCCCAAGGGCCAACTTATATAAAAGGAAAGGGACTATCATATATAGATGTCACGCTAGTGACGATGGAGTTAGTGGATAGAATAAAGGCGTGGCATATTGAATGGGGATGGACATCAAGTAGCCACGCAGTAATAGTAATTGAGATTGGAGCAAAGAAGGGTAGTAGAGAAAGGAAGGAAGAGAGAAGATGGAATTTGAAAAAGGCAGATTGGAATAAATACAGGAAGGTGCTAAATGAAAGAAAAGAGCAAATAGAAAAGTACCAGATTAACTGTAAATATACGGTAGCTAGGTATGCCAAACTCATAGAAGAGTGGATACTGGAGGCAGCATCCAGAGCCATGGAAAGAGTCAAGAAAAGACCAAGGAAGGTGAAATGGTGGAATAAGGAATTGCAAGCAATGAGAAGAGAGGTTTTAAGAGTAAAAAAGGAATGTAGAAGGGCGTTAAATGAAGAGTACAAGAAGGAAGTAGAGGAGAGATGGAGAAAAAGGAGAAGAGAATACAGGAATGCTATTGAACTAGCAAGGAAGGATAGTTGGGAGAATTTTGTAAAAGAGGAATTTAAAAAAGGACCGTGGAACATTGTCTATAAATTGGCAAAGGGCAAAATAAAACCAAGTGGAGTTATGGTGGCGATAGGAGAAGACCTTAGAGAGTACACTTGGGAAGAGTCAGCAGAAAGACTGCTGAACGGGCTAATAATTGATGATGAGGAGGATAACGAGGAGCAAAGAAAAATAAGGAGTGAAGTAGAGGAAGGAAAAATGGAACCCCGAATAGGGAGAGTGAAGGTGACTGAGCAAAAGGTAGAGGAGGAATTATATAAGTGCAAGAAGGGGAAGGCACCAGGAAGAGATGGTCTGGTAGCGGAGATGATAAAGGAGGGTTGGGAAGTATTAAAAGTGTCGATTTGCAGGCTATTTCAAAGCTGCTTTGACAAAGGTATCTTTCCTATTAGATGGAAGAAGGGAAGAATAAGGGCCCTTCTAAAAAGTGAGGATAAAGAAAAAAATAAGATAAAATCTTATAGGCCGATATGTTTATTGCCGGTAATGGGCAAGCTCTTGGAAAGAGTTATAGTGAAGGAAATGAATGATACATTTGTGAAAAATATTGAGAGCAACCAATTTGGGTTCATGCCAAACAGAGGTACGGAAGATGCTATGAATAAAATAAAGGAGATAGTGGAGAGCAGAAAAGAGAAGTATATACTAGGTATATTCATAGATATGGCATCGGCTTTTGATAAAGTTTGGTGGCCAAGTATATTGGAAATACTGACGAAACACAAGATTAAAAAAGGATGTTACAGAATAATATGTGATTACCTGAGAAATAGAGAAGTGGAAATGATTGAAACAGGAAGGATTGTTAGAAAAAAGGTAAATAGAGGGTGTCCACAGGGGTCGGTGTTAGGCCCACAAATGTGGAAAATTTTGATAAATGAATTGATCATTTTGATAAAGGAAAAATGGGAGATAATAGCCTATGCGGACGACTGTGTAGTCGTAGTATGGGGCGAGTCAAGGAGGGATCTTGAGGTGGAGGTAAGAAGATTGTTTGAAAGAATGATAACTTGGTGTAAAAGAAATAAAATGGAAATATCAAAAGAGAAAACTCAAGTAATGTTCCTAAAGGGAAACATGCAGAGAGAGCCGACTATAGTAGTTGGAGATACCACGATCAGGACAGTAAATGAGATAAAGTATCTGGGAATAAAATGGGAAAGAGGGTGGAGAGTGAATTCCCATATTCACGAAGCCCTGCAAAAGGCGAATAATGTCTTTAGAAATATTGTCAGGATGATAAAGGTAGCCTGGAACGTTGAGATACAGGAGGCAATGGACAAGATCTATGAAGGAGTATATGTCCCTATAGCATTGTATGGTGTTGGAGCATGGTATGAAAGAATCATAAAGAGTAAGGGAAAAATGAAGATGATAAGTGGACAGAGAATAACTTTGATAGCAATGACGGGTGCATATAGAACGGTATCAAGTGAAGCATTGCTGGTGATAGCGGGAAAAACACCGTTAGATATCGAAGCAGAAGCTAGGTGGGTAAAGAGGAGATTTATAAGGAAAGAAATTACCCATTGGGAGGGTATACAACTAAGGAATGAAGGCATAAAGCGTCAAATAAGAGACATAAAGATCGATAAGTGGCAGAGGCGATGGGTAGCGTCTGAAACTGGTCAATGGACCAAACAGATCCTGCCGAGTATAAGGGAGAGACTGGGAAAGAAAGAATTAAGACCTGGCCATTATATAAGCCAGATTTTAAGTGGTCATGGAGATTTTAAGAGTTTCTTAAAAAGGAAAGGATTGGTTGAAGATGAAATTTGTGAATGTGGGGAGATTGAAACCATGATGCACATTATGGTTGAGTGTAAAGTGTTCGATGAAGAGAGAGTGCAGTGGCCGGAAATGGTAGACAAATATAGTGTAAGTGAGTGGATTAAAGAGGATAAAATAGATGACATGAGAAATATAATTGAAAAAATTCTCAAGAAAAAGAAGAGAAGAGAAGTGGAGAGAAGAGATATCCAATAGACCAAATGAACGGACGGATGGGGACGGTTATCGGCAGGGTCTAGGCTCTGTCGTCCCACTACCACATCAACCCATGGGCACCCTCCCATGGATTGATGTGTGTCAGTAAAGCCGTAGGGACTGTGTGGGTGTTTACACCTCCAGCCCCGGGCCGGTGACCATTCCTGCCTTTAAGGTATTTATACCAAAATGGTACTACGGGGGTGGCTCAAAGCCATCTGGAGCCACCGTGGGTTGGTGTCCAGGAGTGCTTGCACTGCCTGGTCACATGACGTAGTGGCGTGGTTAGATCCCTCAGAGGAGGGGGAGCTGGATAGGGGTTATGCCCCAGCCAAATTGACATTTGACGCAGCAGACTAAAGGTCAAAAACACTGAGTGTTAGAACCTCTGCATAAAATGTGTCTTTATATATATGTCCCTACCTACTAAGCCCCGCAAAGGAGGCTGGGGCCCAACTTCAACAAGTTGAGGGGGGAGACCCCCAGAATCCAATTGCCTATCTTCACGTCCGTGCCTTAGGGTGCACGTGCGGGGTGGACATCTTCGTCGAGGCTAAGCCGAAGCGACGATGGCTAACGAGGAAGGCATAAATTCGGACGGTCATTTGGCATAACCTGGCGAGTCAAGGACAGTACAAACTAAAAATGAAATATGGATAGTTCAGATAAGAAGAAGTATGATTCGGCTTTCGGAACCGAAGAACCCCGGACGGAACCCTTGCAGGGGGGTGCGTCGGGCGAAGCTACCTGCTCCTCTCGCGTGGATAACCAGGCGCGACAGGAAATAAGTATTACTGGTGAGACAGAAGTTAGGGATGAAAGCCCTAAAAGTCAGAGAGCTAAACGAGGGAGAATGGCAGAAGAAGAGGCCACAACACCATTGGGCGTTGAAGAGGTGTTTGAGTGGACCGGTAGCCATAGTGAAAGTGCAGGAGGAGGATGGGGAGTGGAAAGGAAGACTAGGACCAAAAAGCCGAGAAGGCACTCTTTTGTGTCATCTCCAGAAGAGTTAAGAGGATTGACTTCAGAGTCATATGTAGTTAAGGAGTATTGTCAGGAGATCGATCAGATGATCACAGATCTCAAGGGATACACTGACAGAACCCTCTTTACTAAGGATAAGAGGCATTTGAGTTATATATTGCCTAGACTGGAAAAGATCACGGATGTGAGGAATAAATGGCAGGAGGAGTCAAAGAGGTTGAGGAGATGCGAATGGATAGAAGGGAAAATTGTCAGTGTGGAGCAAGGAGTGAAAAGTATAAATTTGGCAGAGTGGAAGTACGAGATGAAAGAATTGATAAACGAAATTGTTGAGGATAGAGTAAAAGAGGTGGTTAAAGAAGTTAAGAAAGAGATGCAGGAGTTGGTGAAGAAAGTAGGACAGGAACAAGAAGTTATTATGAGGAGTTTGGAGGAGACGGATCAAAATAGAAAAGAAGATGAGGAAAAACTGAGGAACTCTGTAAGAGCGGAGTTAAGGAAAAATAGAGAGGAAATGACTAGTAAGTTTAACGAGGTTGGGCACATGTTTACAGATGTAAAAGGTGCCATGGATGCTCTAAATGGAAATATGGGTGTGCTCAAAGAAAGGGTGAAGGAGATGCCCTGGAGCAAAATTGATCAAGTAATGGAAGGAGTAGGAAAGCTAGGACAGGTTGACATATGTGAAGGTGTAAAGAAAATTGGTGATGAAATAAAAGTAATCAGAGAACGCACTGAGGAAGCGACTAAGGTGCTAGAAGCTCAAAAGGTGCAAAAACGAGATAGAAGTGTGGAGACAGTGCAAAGTGAGAGAACAGGAGAATGGGTCTCAGTTGTGAGAGGTAAGAAAAAGGGACATCAAGTAGTAGTGGAGTTCCCTAAGGAAGGTGAGAGAAAAAATAAGCAAGACCTAGTAGAATGCCTGGACAAGAAAAGTGGCAAAATTAGGGTGATAAATATGAGAAGGCAGGGAAGGAATATGGTTGTTGAGCTTCACGATAAGAGTGATGTAGAAGAACTAAGGATGAATGAGAAGGTGAAAGGTGCAGGATTCATAGTTGATGGAGAGCCCAGATTGAGAAAACCCAGAGTTATAATTCGGGGGATAGATAAGGATATTACTAGAGATGAACTGATTAATGCAGTAGAGACTAGAAATCCGGAATTGTTTTATGGAGTAGAGAAGGAAAGGTGGAAAGAAGCATTTGTACCGGAAATTGAACTGGCAAAAAGGAACCCTGTAACAAGGACATGGGTAGTAAAGGTAAATGAGTTGCTGTTTGCAAGAATGATGAAAAAGAGAAGGATATATGTTGGAGTATGGGCATGTAGAGTCGAGGAGTTTGTAACACCTATGAGGTGTTATAAATGTCAAGACTTAGGGCATCATCAGAGGAGATGTGGCAGGGTAGTCACTTGTATCAATTGTGGTGAGGAAGGCCATAGAGGAAATAACTGTCAAAAAGAGACAGGGTGTGCAAATTGTAGAAGATATAAAATGAAGGATGTGAAACATTCTACATTGTGGGAAGGATGCCCCATAATGGTAAGGGAGAAAGCGGTGATAAGGAAGTGCACATCGTATGAGATAATAGAGGAAAAAGGTGAACAAATGGAAGTAACGGAGGATACTTCAGGAGGAGGAACATAGTTTAATATGAGCGATAAAAGAGGAAGAAGGAGAGAGAGGAGTAGTCTGAGGATTGTGCAGTTAAATATGGACAGGTCAAAAAATGTGGGAGTGGAGTTGAGACAAAGTTCGATGGAAAATAGGATACAAGTGTTGGCAGTGCAAGAACCATATGTTACAGGACAGAATAAAGTTAGTGGCTTTGGACTGGGAAGTAAGGTGGTAACAGGAAATAAGGAAGGTGAGAAACCATGGGTAGCAATAGTGGTATTGGACCCAGAAGTGGGATGTATGAAGATTTCGGAGATGTCGAATACACATTGTGTTGTTGTGGAACTAATGCCTAGAGGTAAAGAGAGTCTTTATCTGATCAGTGTATACTGTCAGTTTAGAGACGAAATAGAAGAATATTTGAGGATGATAGAGAGAATATGTAGCAAGCTTAGGGGAAAGAGACTGCTGATAGCAGTGGATGCTAATGCTAAGAGCCCAAGATGGGGGGCTCCCGTAATGGATCAAAGAGGA